>CAUYUJ010018098.1:186182-193682 GCA_963575745.1 Prorocentrum cordatum | reverse complement strand
CAATGAGAAATCAGAGCCCAGATCGGAATCCGAAGTCGAATCGAGTCGGAATCGGAAGCCATCGGAATCGAATCGAATCGAATCGGGGGAATCGAAATGAGCCCTGCAGACATTGGTTCCTGGCAGCGCTCAGACCTTTCCGTCCTCAGCGGCCTCCGCGGTGCCGGCAGAGAGGGGCGTGGCATCGCGTGCGCGGCTAGCGCCTGTCCTGTCGACACGGACGTTGGCTCCTGGGACCGCGCTGACATCTCCTTCCTCCTCCTCCTCCTCCTCCTCCTCCTCCTCCTCCTCCTCCTCCTCCTCCTCCTCCTCCTCCTCCTCCGTCCTGCTCCTCCGTCCTCCGTCCTCCTCCTCCTCCTCCTCCTCCTCCTCCTCCTCCTCCTCCTCCCCCTCCTCCTCCTCCTCCTCCTCCTCCTCCTCCTCCGTAGCCATTTTGGCTCAAGGCTATGAACCGTCCCGACGACCGCGAGTCCCAAGGGGCGGCTTCTGAGCGCGAGGGGGTTCGCGCTTTGAGGCCAAGCAATTTTCAAGTGATTGACTGTGCAGCGGCACGCGCGTGGGCCGCGGCATGGCGCCCCTTCCTCGCGGCGGCAACCCGCGCGGTGGTGGCGGCGGCGCTCCTGGCGGCTCCCAGGCGGGATCTGGCTGGCGCTGCCCCTCTTGCTGCTACAAGAACCTCGGGTGGAGGACGCAATGTCGGCAGCCAGACTGCTGTGCGTACCGCCCGACGCCCAGTGGTGCTCCTCGGCCTCGTGATGCTGGTGATGGCGGCTGGCCTCGTCTCGGTCGCTGGGCTGAAGGACCACCCAAGGCTCCTTGGCGCCAAGCCGAGCAGGCGGCTTCAGGCGGCAAGGGACTGCAGCCTCCCAAGCCGAAGCGGCTCACCGACGAGAAGCTCGCCTACTTCGTGGCATGCCCCGTCGAGCAGCTCGACGCCTGCAAGGAGCTCATCGCGGAGGCGGACTGGCAGGCCATCCGCCAGCAACGCTTCCTCCTCCAGCAGCAGCTGGGCTCGCTGTCGGCGGTCAAGCCCGTCAGGAGTGCGCAGGTTGCGGCTGACGAAGCTTCCAAGCGCCTTCTGCGGGCCCGCAGCGAGCTGGAGCGCAAGAAGCAGGCGGCCCAGGCTGCGCTGCAGGCGGCCTTCGACCAGGAGAAGCTGGTCGCCAAGCTGCAGGTGGAGTTGGATGAGCTCGTCGAGAAGGCCAGGCGGGTCATGGCCGAGCCACCTGCTGCTGCTCTGCCGCGCGCAGAGGACCGCTACGTCGCCGACGTCACCAAGTACAGGGACTTGGTGGGCACCGTCTCGGGCGCCCTCGGCGGGGTCGAGCTTGGCGAGCTGGCTGGCCCGCTCAAGTCGCTCCTCGCTGCGCTCCAGCAGGATGTGGCCGCTTGCGAGGGGTCGGGCGCCCCGCCTGCCGCTGCGGTGCCTTCCCCTGCCGTCGCTGCGGCGGATGCTCAGCCTGGGGCAGCAGCTCAAGAAGCAGTTCTGGGAGGCGAGCACAAGGCTGCTGGCGATGACGACGAAGACATGGAGAGCCTCAACCTGTCCCCTGAGGCCTTCGCGGCGCAGGTCGAGGCCTTCTGCGACGGCGACGCCGACAAGAGGAAGTGGCTCGAGGCATTCCGCGACCGATGCTGTGCCGACAAGAAGCAGAAGCTGGGGCAGCGGCAGATGGCGGCCGGCGACGCTCAACATGAACGCCTTCAGCAACTTGGATAGGTGCCTCACGGAGCAGGTCGGCGGGTGCAACGTGCTGCTCTTTCAGGAGACCCGCCTCAGCGGGGCGCGCACGACGGATGCTGAAGGGGAGCTTCGTCGTCGGGGATGGCGCGCCGCGGGTGCTGAGGCCCAGGCGTCTCAGGCCGGGGGCCTGGCGTCTGGAGGTCTGTTGACGTGCTCACGCCTTGAGCACGGGTTGGCGCCCATGATTGGCTACGAGTCCCCCGTCGTTCGTCCTGGGCGAGCACAGCTGCTCCACCACGCTGGGCTGACTCCTGGGGGAGTCGTTGTGGAGAACGTGTACTTGGAGAGCGGCGTTGGGATGAACGCATACAACTACGAGGCGCTGCGCGACGTGGCGTGCAGGCTGAAGCAGCACGGCAGGCCGCACGTGATCGGCGGCGACTTCAACTGCACCAAGGCCGAGCTGGAGAAGAGCGGAGTCCTGCGCTTCTTCGACGGCGTCTGCGTGGACACGCTCGAGCCGACCTGCGCGCAGTCGATGCGCTCCATCGACATGTTCATTGTGTCGAGCGGACTGCGGCTGCTCAACGTGGAGGTGATCAGCGGATCGCCTGCATGGCCGCATCGGCCTGTGATGCTGGAGATAGAGGCGACGCGCCAGTCCCTACATCCGCGTGATGGATGTGCCCAAGCGCTTCCCGCAGGAGAGGCCTGCTGGCTGCGCGAGTTGGGACTACCACGTACCGTGGGCCAGCGTCGGCGAAGAGGTACGGCGGCTATTGCGTTCTGTGCCTCGGCAAGGTGTGTCGACGGCTTCTCTGGGTGGGCTTGCGGATGCTGCCCTCAATGACGCTGCTCCCCCGAGCGGCGCGCCTCGAGGAGCTACGGGACCCACACCCGCTGCCGGTGGTGCGAGCGCGCATGGACCTGTACGCGGTGGTGTTTCTGGACTTCGTGGGCTCCTGCAAAAGCGACCTGCAGGCGGAGAACGTGCCACTCTAGCTGGGGGGTGTGAGCGAGGTTCAGGGGCTACTGCTGCCGATGGACATGTGTCGCAGGCGGCCTGCGCTGACGTGGAGCTGACGCAGATCCGCGGCCAGATCAACGTTGCCTGGCAGCGGTTCCTGGAGCAGGCCGAGACCGACTGGATCGACATATACCAGGTGGGGGAGGACGGCCAGAAGCATCGTGGGCGAGGTCAACCAGTGCAGCCGCGCTGGGTCCGCAAGCTGCCTGTCGATGGCGCGCGGTGGCCCAACGTCTCGGCCGAGGCTACCTGGCTCTACAGGGCTTCGTGCGAGCTGCAGCTTGTCGCCGCCGTCGTGCAGCCCGCGTCAGCCGTGCCCGCGCGCTTCGAGGTCTGCGCAGGCTGATGGTGACCGCGCCCAAGGCCGTGAGGGGCGTCGCTGAGGCTGAGCCTCACGACCTGCCTGTCGCGAGCTCTTGGTGGCAGCTCCTCAGCAGCCTGGGCGTTCACTGCCTGGACCCGTCCACCACGGCCCTGCAGCTGAGCGTGCGCGCCCACACCGCCGCCGTGAAGCTGGCCGAGCGTGACATGGCGGAGCGCAAGGCCAGGTTCCAGCAGTGGGTCGCCAAGCAAGCTGAGGGCGGCGGCGGCGGGCTCCACGCGGCGGCTAGCTTGCCGATCGGGTTCGCGGAGAGCCCCATGCTGCACACCAGCACCGCGGAGACGCACGCGCCCTTCTGCGAGCCCGCCTGGAGCGGGTGGTGGAGGACAACATGCGAGCAGATGTCGCTGCGCTGGCCGCAGGACCTTGGCGCGCGGCCGCCTCGGCCGACGGTGGCGCAGCTGCGGAAGGTGCCCATGACTTTCCCCGCCAACACGGGCACTTCCTTCTGCGCGGTGCGGCCCAGGCAGCTCAACGATCTCTGCGACGACGGGATCGAGGTCCTCGCTGACATCATCGAGGCGATCGAGCTCCACGCATCCTGGCCTGAGATGACCACCAAGATCTGCTTCATACAGAAGAGGCTTGGCGGGGTTAGACCGATCGCGCTGATCATGGTTCTGGCCCGTGTGCAAGCTCGGCTGCGTCGTGACATCGCACGCGGATGGGAGATGCAGAATGCGCGCAGCTACTGGCGGGCTTCGGCGGGGCGCAGTTGCGAGCGAGCGGTTTGGCACCAGGCTGCCATTGGCGAGTGGGCCACGCAGCGTGGACAGGACTGCGGTGACGAGAAGCGCTGGGCGGCGGCGGCCGTCCTGCTCGACCTGCTGAAGGCCTTCGAGCAGGTCAGGCATCACTGGTTGCTGGACGCCGCGGTGCGCACTGGCTTCCCGTTGTGGCAGCTCAAGCTTCAGGTGGAGCTGTACTGCGCGCCGAGGGCGCTCGCCCTAGGCAGCGCGCACTCCGACGTGATCGGGGCTCGGCAGGCGATCCTGCCAGGAGACGGCTTCGCCACCACCCTGCTCAAACTGATGCTGATCGGGCCGCTGGACGAGCTGGTCGAGCAGCACCCGACGTTGCAGCTGGCGGTGGTCGTAGACGACCTCCTGTTGCACAGGTTCGGCGGGGCAGTGCGCGTCACGAAGGAGGTGGCGGAGGCGGCCCTCAAGCTCAAGGCGCTCTTGACGGAGGTCGACCTCAACGCGGCGCTCTCCAAGTCCCGTGTGCTCGCCAACCTGCCCGACGTCAGGCATGCCGTCGCTGCCAAACTCAAGCGGCCGCTCGGCATGGTGTCGGTCAAGAGCGAGCGCAATCTTGGAGTCGACTTCTCTTGCGGCCGCAGGGTTGCGAGGAAAGTCCGCGTTGACAAGATGGTGGTCGCGAGGTTGAGGCTCAGGCGCGTGGCCATCCTGATGACTGGAGTAGGGCGCAGGCTGGCTGTCCGCAAGGTGGCACGCAGCGGGCTCGAGGCGTCCGTCTCCCACGGCATCTCCGTCACGGGCTGTGCCACCACGGAGCTCGACAAGCTGCGCACGCTCATCTTCACGGCCGTGGCGCCGGGCGTGGCGGGGCGGTCGCGGACTCTCACCCTCCTGCTCACGCCCTGCCTCGACCCTGTCTACCGCGCGACGCTGGCCCCAGTGATGGCGATGCTGCGTGCGGTCTGGGAGCGCTGGGTGCCGAAGCATGTGATCAAGTATGGACTGACCCAGTGTGCGGCCACTAGCTGGTGCCAGGTGAAGGGGCCCTTCTCCGCGGCCAGGCTCTCCCTAGAGCGCGTGGGATGGCAGATTGTGGACGGCAGCACCTGGATCACGCACTGCGGTGACAGCATATGCATCTACGAGACTTCGCCCTGGGTCATCAAGCGCCTGCTCTGGATGGCGGTAGAAGCGCGGCAGCGGCGACAAGTTGGGCAGCGGCCTAGGCTGGCACATCTGGCAGATGGGGGAATCCTTGAGCCCATCGTCAGACTCACCAACGCGGGGGCGGTGCAGCGCAAGGGCTTCTTCGGCCGACAGGTGAACTACGTCGACGGTGACGCTGGCGCAGCCGCTCCTCGGCAGGTCGGGCGACCTGCTGTGCCTCCTCAGGTCGCGGCGCTGCCGTCGGGAGAGGAGGCAGCTCGCGACGGTGCGCGGCATGGAGCTGTGGCAGGCGATGCCGCGGGTGGCCTGTCAGGCCCAGCTCAGGCCAGCTTGCTCGGGCCTGGTTGCCTGACCGCGGTGGAAGCTAGCGCCGCTGCTCTACGAGCTGTGCGCGCTGAAGCTGGAGACGGATTGGGTGACCTCATCAACGACCTGCTCGGCCAGGTGGCGCCTGACCCCCCGCCGCGGCCAGACCCAGAAGGCGGGGCACCGCTCGTACCTGGGCTGCCTGCGGGAGTTGCTGGGGATGGTGCCTACCCAAGCCTCGTACCTCCGCGGCAAGGTGCGTCGACGGCTCCTCATGGTGGGCTGGCGGATGCTGCCCTTAATGACGCTACTCCCCCGAGTGGCGCGCCTCGAGGAGCTACGGGGCCCACACCCACTGCCGCTGGTGCGAAGCCTGCTCAGATCGCCAAGGCGATCCGTCTTGCGCCCAAGGAGCGTGGATACCTCGCCTCGGTCATCGTGGATGGCCAGTGGTCACAGCCCCGCAAGTACCTGGGCGGCTACGCCTCTGACGACAAGTGCTTGCTGTGCGGCGACGCTGGCACGCTGCTGCACAGGCACACGTGCTGCGGTGGATGGCCGTCCGAGCTGCGGCTGCCCTGCAAGATCCGTGAGATGGCGGGCAAGGCTGAGCTCGTGGAGGTGGAGTGCCTGCTGGAGCGCGTGCTGCGCCCTGCGCCCCGCGGCATCATCAAGCCGCCACGGCCTCCTGAACTCAACTGGCTGGGACAAGACGTAGGCGGCATGTTGCCGTCGGGCGACGTGTACCTGGACGGCTCCGCCTACGAGGGCGACTTCCAGCAGTACACAAGCGTCGGCTGGGCTGCGGCGGTGCTGCAGGAGGACGTGGACGCATTCCGCGCTGGCATCCCGGGCGCGCTGTGCGAGGCCTTCGCCTTCATCAACGGCGGCGAGCTGGCCGCGCTCATTGGCACGCTGCGGCATGCCGTGCCGCCCGTCAGGGCCATCGTCGACTCAGACTTCGTGTTCAAGGGCGTGATGGAGCACGGGCCGCTGGTCACCACGCGCTGGGGCTACGCTTGGGCCCACCTCTGGCGCGAGCTCTGGCGGCTTGTCGAGGACTTTGGAGGGATTGGGCCGCATGGCCTGACCCTCAAAAAGGTCCCTGCACATGTCCCGCGACGCCGAGTGACCGACGACGGCGTCACCACCGCTCGCGACTGGATCGGCAACTGCATCGCTGACCAGGCCGCGAATGCGCGGCCGAGCGCGCGAGGATTGCGCCCGAGGACCGTCAACGCATGCAGTCGGCACGGGAGCTGGTCGAAGGCGTGGCCATGTGGGTCCCAGCTGTTGGGGCTGCTGTGGGCGGGGACGACACCACCCACCGCGCGGCGAAGTCCAACAAGGCGGCCCCGCGAGCAGCGTTGCAGCCAGCGACTGCCAAGCTAGGCTGCGACCTCCGTGGGCCGCCTGGTGCGAGATGGTGCAGCAGGTGCCGCTGGCTGGAGCGTGCCAGCGAATGCCCAGGCTCGATTGTGACGTCCGCCCTGGACCACAATAAGAAGCTGAGGGCCCAGGGCGCGCTGGCGCACGTGATCGTGAAGATCGAGCCGCAGTTCGAGACCCAGCTGCAACGGGAGATGCCGCTGCTGGCCTGCCTCGTCTGCGGGGCCACAGGTGCGGCGAGGAGTTCCTCCTTCGCCCGTGTTTGCGGCGAGCCTGGAGCCAAGGGCAAGCTGGCGGTTGCGCGGCTCGCCAAGGGCTTCGCGCCAGGCGCCCAAGGCCGCGTGGCCATCAAGATCGTGCAGCTCGACGACCAAAGCCTCGTGGACGACGGCGCGGAGCGCGGCGGCGGCGGCCTGGACGGGCAGCCGCCCTGAGGCGCGCGCGGGGGGAGAAGGCCCCACATCCCCGCGTGCGCCTTGACGTCGCCGCGGTGCACCTCGGCGAGTTACAGCGGGTCATCTGACCCGTGCCCGAGCGCGTGGGGCGCGCTCGGGCGCCAGCGCGGCCGAACGCCCGCGCTGAAGCGAGCGCATCCTCCTCCTCCTCCTCCTCCTCCTCCACATCCTCCTCCTCCTCCTCCTCCTCCTCCTCCTCCTCCTCCCTCCCTCCTCCTCCTCCTCCTCCTCCTCCTCCTCCTCCTCTCCTCCTCCTCCTCCTCCTCCTCCCTCCTCTCCTCCTCCTCTCCTCCCTCCTCCCTCCTCCTCCCCTCCTTCCTCCTTCCTCCGTCCTCCTTCCTCCTTCCTCCTTCCTCCCTCCTGCTCCTCCTCCTCTCCTCCTCCTCCTC
>CAUYUJ010018098.1:123682-178682 GCA_963575745.1 Prorocentrum cordatum | reverse complement strand
GTATCCGCGGGGTCGCGCCCCGGAATCCAAACCGCGGAAGCCAGGATACGGATATGTTCGCCGCTCGCGATCCTTCGCTGAATCCCGGCCCCCCCGATCCCTGCCCCCAGCCTGACTTTTTCATCCTGCTACGCTTTTTGACGATCCCGAGGCCCATCCAGGGCCGAAAATGGCGAAAAGCCTCCTGCGAAGGGGTCTGGGGTAGAAGAACACTCTCCTGCGGGAGCCGCGTGCGGCGGCGACGCCCGCACCGCGGCTGGAGGAGGAGGAGGAGGGGGAGGAGGAGGAGAGGCAGGAAGAGGAGGAGGAGGAGGAGGAGGAGGAGGAGGAAAAGGAGGAAGAGGGGGGGAAGGAGAAGGAGGAGGAGGAGGAGGAGAAGGAGGTGGAGGAGGAGGAGAAGAAGGAGGTGGAGGAGGAGGAGGAGGAAAAGGAGGAGGAGGACCCCGATGCTGACCTGCGGTCGTTTCACAAATGTGCCGATGCCCGCTCCTTGAGAGCGGGGCGTTGCAGAACTAAAAAAACCTTTTTTGTTCGCCGCCCTCCCAGCTCCTGTAGCTGGGGCACACTCCTTCTTGAGGTTATGTGAGCTGCGGACGGCGTGGGCGCCGCAGGACACACAAACGAACGTGCCTTTGCTAGTGACCACCATATGGTGTGTTTCGTGGACACAAGAGGCTCCCATGGAGGCTCGTTCAACCGCGCGGGCGCCAGGTACCGACGCAAAGCCCCTCCAGGGGCCCGCGGGAACACAAACCGAAGACAGAAGGCTTGCGCAGGTTGGCTACTATAAGAATTGACCGAAATTACAGAGAGGCACTGAGAACAACGATATAGATTCCCCTCACAGGGCATTAAATCATGGGCGCTCTCGGACTTTAAACGCTGAATATTCCCCCCTTGGGCCAGACCATCCGCGGCCTTGGTCCGCGGCTTACACATGGATCGCTCGCCAATGAGTCGTCTGGGTCTAGGAGGGGGCACTCCCGTCGGGCGCCTGGAACTCACTCAGGAAAAGCTCGGCGGCTCTTCGGGGTTAGCTCGCGGGCATATCCCTCGAAGCCAGACTGCAGGATGCGCCTCGCGCAGCGTGCGGGCTCGAGGTGGCAGATAATTCGAGGCCTCCGTCGCCGCCACCACTTCGTTACAGCTGCACCCCCAAACTCCACGGGAAAACGTCTCCTCCTTTTCTCCAACCCAATCACGCTGGACAGAGAACTCCGGTGGCTTGCAAACCTCGGCGACGCGACCTTCCTGCAGCGACTGCAAGACAAGGTCCTGCCCACTGAAACGCATTGGCTCTTCTGGCTGCTGCAAGCACCCGGCGAACACCATCGAGATACACTCAGCCTTCAACATCCTCGCTCTCGAAGTGTTTCGCTGCTCTCCTCCACATGCCCCTCCGAAGCGCGGCGGCCATCTCCTCCTTCACATCTGAGATGCCGAAAGCACCGACCGATGTCCAAAACATCCCCCGGAGGCTCGAAATCGTTCTCCTTGATCTGAAACCCAGTCCCAGGGCCCTTCGGGGTTCCAATCGAAGTCCAGGAGAGCGTCGATGATGGCCCGCGTGGGCCATGTTGCATTCCTCCATCAATGTTCTGGCTTACGGCGCCAACCTCGCAGCGCTAGGGATCGTTCTCTAGCGCGAGCAGTGACGACGGACATCCAAGAGTCGACCATCCTCCACGCCCAGGCAATCTCTGGGTCCTTGTTGCCCAGCTCTATCTGCAACAGGGAGCCCGTGCACCTGCCTCGGACTGACGGCGAAAAAGTGCTTGCGATGGCTCGCCCCCATGCTTAGACTGAAGACGGGGCTCGGCCGTGCACGGAATCATCGCACTGGACGTTGGCCACGCCACCTAGCTGAGCGACACGACGCGCTGCAATGCGTCCGCCGACCTGCCGCCAAATTTTAGCTGCCACGACGAACTCGAAGCAGCGCGGCCATCCGTCGCGCGGCAGCCGTCGGTCGAACTGGCACGTCAATGCCACTGTCCGCGCCCAGGTACACTGCCTTCCTTGCGACCGCGACCCTTGTGTCATGTAGGGCCATCTTCTGGGCCGCGCCCTTGGCAACCTGCGGGCCGCTGCTGATGGCATTGGACTTTGAGGCGATCTGCAGGCGAGCCTTCTCGCAGAGCCTGTCGAGGGAGGCGCCGGCCTTGATGGGGGCCTGGGCGACGGATTTGACGAACCCATGGGAGCTCTGCGCGATGTCATCGGCCCAAGACGACGCAAAGACTGCCGGCGTAAACTGGTTGCACACGTACTCCAGGATGGAATAGATGTAGAAATTCCCCGAATGTGGGCCTCTGCGGGCCCCAGCGACGATGCTCTTGCAAGCCTGCGCGGGCTCCGAGAAGCTCCAGCGCCCCCTGGAAATCCTGCAAGCGAGGCGCGCGAGCCCCTCGAGCAGCAAGATCTGGGGCGGAAAAGCCCCGGCGAGGCCTTGCTCGAAAAGTCTGTCAAACTCGAGCGCGCCATAAAACCCGCCGGCGCCCCGCGACAGCGACGCGGAAATCGCGCGCCCTGGCCCCGCCCCCGCGGATTCATCCATAGACGCCCTCAAGAGACCGACTCGCAAGCAGGCAGACCCTCTGATGGTCATACCCCACCCCCCAGCAACTCGATCTACCCACTCTGCGGCGCAGCATTTGCGCGCAGCGCTCCAGAGCCCGACGGCGCCAGGGACGAGGCCGATGGCACGATCAGCGTTGGGACCTTTACGCAACAAAGCAATCAAAGCCGCATGCGTCGGCCGAGGCCATGCGCCTACGCTCTCGCAATTGTTGAGGAAGCGCGCCAGGTCCTCAATGCCTTTCGGAGGTAAGTATTTGCAGGCCCCTCCAATATGATCGATGCCCGCGGCCAACTGATGTGGTCAACCGCCCCTGCGCGACGGTGTGCTTTCACGCAATAAGCGATAAGCCTTCTTGGAATCGAACCGTTGCAAAGTCCATTTCATAGCGCGAAGCGTTCTCTTGGTCTGCGACGCCCCGCTGTAGGAGCTGAGGCTGTAGGTGTCGATGGTGAGCTAATTATCGACCCTGGCCTTTGGCATGGCGAAACGATGTAACTTGCCCACATTGCTGCTCAGGCAGGTGACAATCCAGTCGCGGGAAGCGCTGTAGGTCTCGGCCGCAAGCTTCAGCTCCAAATTCCTGGCGACGGCGTCTGCGCAACCGGACAAGGCCCTCGCTGCTTGGACAGGAGCGTTGTGGATAGTCAATAGACTTGTAGCCCAGCGCACTCGATCTTGGCATGCGACAGCTCCAAGACCCTGCGAGGGCGCGCCGGCTGCGGCATGGCGCAACTGCTGCTCGAGAATATCCACTCTCGCGCGAGGTCGCCCTCTGCTGGGAACGCGCCTCGGGCAAGGAAGTCGGGAAGGCCTGGGCTCATGAATTGCCATTGCGACGTTGAAAAACTCACGCAGCCATCCTTGGATGCGCATGCACCACTTGAGGGGCGCGTCAGCGCGGCTTCTTGCTTGACCTGTGGCAGCGACTGGAATAGCAGAGAGGGCGCGCCCCCCCCCCCCCCCTCTCGTCCGCCACATTGCCATTGCACTGCCATCGGCATGTCGAGTACTCTGCACAGGCACAACTCCAAGCAAGATATCACGCGCCTGGAAGCGCGCCCCAGCCGCACCGACGCCGCTGGAGCACATTGATACGAAAGCGAACTCGAGATCCAAGGAGGCGGCGTTGACCGCGCGCTCTTGGTTAGCATGCTGCTGCTGATTTCACTCCAGAGGTGGTCTCAGTAGGTCAAATCCCGTGTGGCGAAGGAGTCGACCTGGCCACGCTGCCCCTCTTCGGTGGCCGCCTCCGCCAGGTCGAGATGCGCGGCGCCCTGGCACGAAGGGCGCAGCGCAACCTGGTCGCAGGCGCCGAACTCCTCGGCCAGGCGCGGCTCGGTCTGCTCGGGGAAGGCGGCGCTGGCAAACTCGGCGCGCTGAGTCTCTGGGCCCTGTCCTCGCTATCTGGCTCGACGTTCTTGGCCTCTGTCAGCGCGACAGTCGTTCCATGCTCGCGGTCTAAGATCGCGAACACGTCTGTCTCGTCGCCCATAGTTCTGGAAATCGATCTCCTCGCGACATGCGGCGAAGAAGAAGTCTGCGAATCCGATCCTACAGCCGTCTTAGCTCGCGACGGTGTAGCTCCGATTGAACGCGACGTCGCAGGGTGCTCTTGCTCCTGCGCCTGCGCTTGTAGCCCTCGCGGTTGCCGCTCGCCACTGCGCTCGCCGTTGGGGCCCGCCCCTACACGTCGAGGCGGCGGGGGCGCGAACGGCTCGGTCAAGCTAAGCGCGCGGCGCCGATTGAAGTGCGGCGTGGGCCTCAAGACAAACTCGACGCCGTAGTGGTCTCCACTGTCTGGGGAAACCAACTCCGAGGAATGATGCCCATTTGCGAAGTTCTGCGACGTGGCATAAGTAGTCGATGATCCTCTGCCCTGCCCCCCGCGCAGATGCACGCGCGGCGCTCACGGGGCAGCGGGCTCTGGCGCCCCACTGTTCGGCCCGGGCCTGCATCTCCTGAAGGGTGGCGTTGATATCCCAGAAGACTGCCCGCGGTCCTTCGCGTGGCGATACGAGCGCTGGAATAGTAGAAAACCCTCGGCATTGGGCCCATGGGAGATGCCCGTAGACGCTGGGAAAAAATGCCGATGATGAGGAGTCGGACATGTGCTGTCTCCCACATAACAGCAGGAATATGACGAAGCTTGACAGGACCAGGCGCGAAAAAGGCCGCTTGGCCGATCACCCCGCAAGCGCAGCTAGCGTCGCCAGCCAAGCGGCGAAAATTATGGAACTGAAATTGCCCGCGGATGCCCATCGCGACGCCCCCCGCTCTGTCTCGCGCGCTGGCAAGGAAAAATGGGCAGACCGCGCCAGCGAGCCGGCGCTGGCCCAAAAGGGAGACGTCGTTCGCGCCGCCCTGGAGGACGCGCGCCTCGGGCGCGAAGATGAGGTCGCCCGCGCGCTCTTGGAACTGGGACTTGGTCATGGCGCCCCACAGCGAAAGACTATCTAGGACCACTGCGCGCGGGACCTCGGTGAGATGATCGCGCGCGTGCTTCCCAGCGCAATGCAAACGCGTGGTGTCGCGGCTAAACCCGCGACTCCGACTTTTGTTTGACCTCCTCCAAGATCGCGGCGACAGAGGGCCGAGCTTCCTGGAGGAGGCGCCCCACGACGTCTATGTCGGGGACCGTCGCACCACTCGAACCGCTTGCTGCAGTCTCGACAAGGGCGCCCATCTCCTCGCCCTTGTCACCTGCTTCAGCTGAGACTGGAACTGACTCGGCAGCGGGAGGCTAACCTCGAACACATCTACAACTACACACAGCAAAACTGCACCTTGTTGCGGGGACCAAGGGTGGCAATCATAACTCGATTTGGCGCGTCGGTCGGTCTGGGTGGACGGACGCCGCCTCGCGACCTACGATGGAATGCGACGGTCGCGCCGACGACGTTGCGTGCCGAGCGTGGGAGCGATCACCACGTTTCACGGCGAAGCTTGGCGGCAGCCGCAAGAAGAATCACAACACGAAAAAGCGCTCACCCTCGGACGGGGAATCCGGCACGAAGAAGAATTTGAAAACGCGGGGGGTCGGATCGCGAATTTGCTGCTGGGGCACGGGCGGGGGAGGGAAGCGGGCTGCGCGATGTCGAGGCCCCCAAGCATACGGCTGGTCTCGCTGATCGGCGGGGAGCGGCCCAGGGGGCGGGGCCTCGGCGATGGGCAGCGCGGGCAGCCGATGCTTCGCGAAAAGGGGACACGCACAGCACGGCACTTAGCGGCCGGGGCGCGGTACACGCTGGGGGCGCGAGTGGCGCCACCCGACATGCACCCCGCCCCGCCGGCTAGGTGCAGTTCTATAAGTGCTCAGTTTTGTGGGGATGTCTCCGGCGAAACCAGCGCGTACAAAACTACACCTCGTGCCCGGCTAGGTGCACTTCTGAACGCGCTGGATGTCTCGCGCGGGGCGAGCACGCACAGACCGGCACCTAGCGAAAGGGGCGGGGCACACGTCGGGCACGTCGCGCGCCCCCTCCGCAGAGTCAGGAAGGCAAGGGCCGCTGAACCCCCTGCCGGCCTCCAGGCGGAGGTGTCTGAACGTCCTGGGGCTATCAGAAGGAATTCCAACTGCGGCCTCCGCCAACATCGCTCCCCCTATCAAAGTATCTCGCCTGGTCACTATGTTCGCAATTCCCGCCCGCTGCTGTGCCCTCCCCCCCCCGTTCTTCCTCTACCTGCCGCCCTCCATTTCCCTGAGCGCGCCCTAGTTGCCCCCGGCCCCTGCGCGGCGGCAAACGCCCGCGCCCCCCCGCAGCTGAAAGACTCACCTTGCGCTCATCCTCCAACCCACTCGTGAGGCGCAAGCCTTGATTCCAGACTGACACTGTCAAGAGACGCCGAGGCCCCGGCAAATCCAACAGGCGCGATCGGCCCCCTCGAATGGCGGGCGAACCAATACGTAAGACGATGACGCAAAAGTAAATTTGGAATTCCGGGATCCGCGCAAGAAGCTAATCCACTCGCCCAAAGTGTAGTTCCATGCCTGTCCGATAACCAGCCGCCCCCGGCAGCCCTCCTGCTTCCGCCCCCCGTCGCTTGCTGGCCACACGGTCGCGGAACTGCTCGACTACGTACCCGCGCGACGCATTGCCTTGAGCTGACGGGCCAACTGCTTGGACAAAGAGAGACTTGATGTCTTTTGCGAGGCCCTCCTTGAAATTCTGCCATTGCTTTACCTCCGCACTGGAGAGTTCGAGCCCATCAAAGTTGAAAATGTCTCCGCCTTCAAAATGAAGAAGGCCTTCCAGAGTAGCTTCATCTGAATGCTTCTGGAAGAGAGCGGGCAGGTTCAAGGCGCCCGCTGCTGCTGCTGACTGAGATTAGGGCTCGCCCAAAGACTCATTAAATACTTGCTGCGCTTCTTGAATGATCTTCTCTGAATCTACCGTGGAAGAGTCGATGGCCACGCGTTGAGTATTTGCCTTGGCCTGGCCCACCCATTTTTGACATGACTGCTCGTGTTGAACAGCTCGCTGAAGCGTTTCCTTGGCTTCGCGGACCGCCACAGAAGCTCCCTGAAGCCGTTGCTCGCGAAGCAGAACTGGACGAACTGGTATTTCCTTCGGGGCTTATGCTCCAGCGACCACAGCCTCGATGCGACCTTTTGCCTCTGGAACATGTTCCCCCAGACACTGCAACATCTGCCCCAGAATGAGTGCAAACGGGGAGCTCGGGTTCCGGATGTTGTGGGTCGTGGAATTCGGAACCCAGGCTCCGGGCGGCTCCGCTGCAAAAAGACTGGGATGTACAGAAGAGTGTTCCGTGCTGCGCGTCCACCACGGCGGAGTGCTGTCGCGTGACCACGGAATTTGAGGCCGAGGTGGTGTGCATTGAGCAGGTTGCAGCCGAGCTCCACATTTCCAGCATAATGTATGATTGCGAACGTTCACTTGGTAGTGGCAAGAAGAAGTGCAAGCGATATAACCGGCCCTATGTTGTCGCATCTTCTGACCGCCCTTGGAACTTGCCATGGGAGCCCAATGAAAAGGCGAGGCTCGCCTTCACCAGCGCGCAGCTCGACTGATGTGGCCTGTAAAAAACCACTGAGGCTGGCCGCGGACTAACGATATCCACATTGTTCCCAAAGGAAACGAACCTCGAGCCAAAATGGTTGCGGAAGGAAGAGGAGGAGGAGGAGGAGGAGGAGGAGGAGGAGGAGGAGGAGGAGGAGGAGGAGGACGAGGAGGACGAGGAGGACGCACGGGAGGAAAACGGGGAAGAACTGGAGCTGCCCACGGGCGCTCCCCTCAGAAGAGCTCGCCGTCCCCGGACCCCGTGCCCGGCGGGCCTGCCCCGGACCCGGCGGCGACCCGGCGGCTGCCCCCGCCGCCGCCGCCGCCGGTGCTCCCCCGAGGCGACGCCGACGGCGACGACGACGACGATGACGACGACGGCGACGACGACGGCAACGACGACGACGGCGACGGAGACGACGGCGACGGCGACGACGACGGCGACGACGACGACGACGACGGCGGCGGCGGCGAAGGCGGGGGCCGCGGCGGCGGCGGCAGCGGGCGGGGCCCGCCCGGTTGGCGGCTGCCCCCCGCCGCTCCCCGCGTGCCCCCACCAAGAGAAGAACGAGCAACTGTTATGTCGGGCATGTATCCCTGCATACCGATTTTGGAACAAACAACATAGTTCCCACGTATTTCAAATCCGCCGATCCGGCGTGTGAGTTTCTGAGGGCGTGGGCTTGAACTCGCTCAAGTTTCGCGGGGGGGGGCTCATTTCCGACCTAATTCGGTGCTTCGGGAGTGGGGGGGGGACCTGATTTCCCGACCTAATTCAGTGCTTCGCACCCCCTCCCCCTCCAGAGCGAGCCGTCCCCCCCGCAGAGCGCCCCCCCCCCCTGCCCCCCTGCCCCCCCAGCCCCCCCTGCAGAGCGGACCCCCCTCCTGCCCCCCCTTGCAGAGCGGACCCCCCCCCCTCCCCTGCACACCCTCCCCTGCAGAGCAGACCCCCCCATGCAGAGGGACCTCCCCCTGCAGCCCCCCCCCCTGCAGAGCGGACCCCCCCCCCCTCCCCTGCACCCCCCCCCTTGTAGAGCAGACCCCTTCCCTGCACCCTCTCCCCCCCTGCAAAGCGGACCCCCCCCTGCACCCAGCCCCCCCCCCATGCAGAGCGGACCCCCCCCTTGCAGCCCCGCCCCCCTGCAGAGCGGACCCCCCCCCCCCTCCCCTGCACCCCCCCCTCCTGCAGAGCAGACCCCCCCTCCTGCAGCCCCCCCCCCCCTGCAGAGCGGACCCCCCCTCTCCCCTGCAGCCCCTCCCTCTGCCGAGCGGACCCCCCCTGCAGAGCAGACCCCCCCCCCTGCAACCCAGCTCCCCCCCCGTCGTCGTCGTCGTCGTCGTCGTCGTCGTCGTCGTCGTCGTCGTCGTCGTCGTCGTCGTCGTCGTCGTCGTCGTCGTCGTCGTCGTCGTCGTCGTCGTCGTCGTCGTCGTCGTCGTCGTCGTCGTCGCCGCCGTCGTCGTCGTCGTCGTCGTCGTCGTCGTCGTCGTCGTCGTCGCTCGCGTCATCGTCGTCGTCGTCGTCGTCGCTCGCGTCGTCGTCGTCGTCATCTCCGTCGTCGTCGTCGTCGTCGTCGTCGTAGTCGTTGTCGTCGTCGCTCTCGTCGTCGTCGTCGTGGACGTATTCGTTTTTGTCGTCGTTTTCGTCTTCCTCGTCGTTGTTCATTTCCACAGGCGCCCGGAGCGCCCCGGATCGGCGGCACTGGCCGGAGGCCACTACAATAGTCATAAACAATCGTGAAATAAACTATATGTGGACACCCCGTGCGCAAAGGGGAAAAGATATGCCCGACTTAGAGCAACCGCACAGGAAAAATAACTGTCGGAGCTCCGCGCGCCAAGAAAGAAGTCCCAGCGCCGACGCAAACAATCCGCACGGGGCTCCGAAAGTCAACGATCATGCCGCGCCAGGTTTTTCGAACCGCCACCGCCCTCGAGGAGGACCGACGACGAGGAGAGAATCGAAACGTGCGGGGTTGGTGCGAGACGTTGGCTTCGCCCACGAGGCGCAGGCAAGCATGGTTTACATTCAACCCGTACGTTAAGGACGCACGGCACGGACACAAGAGCCTCGGAAGGCCATGCCGAAGCTTTCAGAGAAGGGCGCGGCCAACGAAAGTGGGCAATAATGAACCGAGGAGGCAAGGATGCACGCGTGCCCTTGGGAAAGTTGCCCATCCTGAACCACCATGCGGGTCGACTGCATCCCCAAATTACCAAACCCCGGCTGTGGCCCCTGGAGAGAAAAAACAGAGCCATCATGGTCGATACGGTACTCCGGCGGGCCCTCCGAGACCAAATAGGATCCAGGCCGGACTTCCGCACAATTGTCGGAAACATGGGCAAAACCATCGTTGTGTGCGAATGTATCGGTGCCACCTGGCCGGAAACCAGAAAAGTCCCCGTACAAAAACAAAAAACGCTGCTCGCGTGCTGGTGACGCCCTTGTCGGTGTTGCTTCTGCAGAGAGTGATGACCACGGACGAGCTCGAAGCTGGACGGCGGCATACCACACAAGTCGCCCCAAAACGGTACCACTGCTGAGACACGGTGGGCGCGCGCCCCCCCCCTGGACCGCACCCGGACAGGCCGCCTCCGCGTGAAGAGTCCGCCGCAGCCACCTCAGAGCAAGCGGGCGGGGCGCCCGAAGAAATTTGGAGCGGCCCCGGTCGCACGGGCAGCTCGGGCAGAGGGTATACTCTCCTCCCCCCCTCCCATCCCCTCCCCGTCCCCACTCCTTTTCCTCCCCATCCACCCCTCGCCAATCTCCTTTCCCGAGACTTTCCCGCCCTTTCTCTCCGCTGCTCCCTACCCTCGCCCCCGCTCCTCGTCACCCCCGTCCCCATACACTCCTTCTCCCTCGCGTCCCCTCGCCTCCCATCATCCTCCCTCC
Source organism: Prorocentrum cordatum (assembly GCA_963575745.1). NCBI lineage: Eukaryota > Dinophyceae > Prorocentrales > Prorocentraceae > Prorocentrum > Prorocentrum cordatum. Next base: position 168,193 of record CAUYUJ010018098.1, on the reverse strand, counting down.
CCGCCTCCTCTGCACCACTCCTGCCCCGCGCCACCTCTTCTCCCCTCGACCCTCCCCTCGCCTCGCCTCCCAGGCCCCCTGCCCGCGCCGCCCTCCCCACCACGTGTCGCTATACCCCGATCGTCCCCCGACGCTCCTCCTCGGACGTGGTAGTTCATCGTGACGTGCCCTCCCTGGCATCCCAGGCTGCTCTGCTGGCCCCCCTTGGGGGCTGGGAGGCTGCCTCTCCCCGATAGGGCCGAAGACATCAAGAGAGACCGGGCGCTCTGGCGTGCGCTGCGACGCCCCGCCGCGCTGCCGTCGAAAATCATCAGAATAGTCCAAAATTGTCAAAACTGACCAAACATCGTTTTTTATCAGAGAGTATGGCATTGTTATGGAAAAAAGAAGGGGGAACAAAAAAAACGGCCCCAGACTACTGTTAAAACGATTCTTTTTCTATTCCTGAATATTCCTCCTGTAGAGGGACAAGCCCGATTCAACCCCAGTCCCCGGCGCGCCGCCAGGAGGGCCCTGGCCGCCGCTGCCGCTGGCGCCAGACCCGGACGAGGGGGATCCCGACGACGTGCTCGAGGACGGCTTGCCCACGTCCTGCGGAGGGCAAAGGCTGGGGCCCTCATCCCCGTCTGGTCCTCCTCCCCGTCCTCCACCTCCTCCTCCTCCTCCTCCTCCTCCTCCCTCCTCCTCCTCCTCCTCCTCCTCCTCCTCCTCCTCCTCCTCCTCCTCCTCCTCCTCCTCCTCCTCCTCCTCCTCCTCCTCCTTCCTCCTCCTCCTCCTCCTCCTCCTCCTCCTCCTCCTCCTCCTCCTCCTCCTCCTCCTCCTCCTCCTCCTCCCTCCTCCTCCTCCTCCTCTCCTCCTCCTCCTCCTCCTCCTCCTCCTCCTCCTCCTCCTCCTCCTCCTCCTCCCTCCTCCTCCTCCTCCTCCCTCCTCCTCCTCCTCCTCCTCCACCTCCTCCTCCTCCTCCTCCTCCTCCTCCTCCTCCTCCTCCTCCTCCTCCTCCTCCTCCTCCTCCTCCTCCTCCTCCTCCTCCTCCTCCTTCCTCCTCCTCCTCCTCCTCCTCCTCCTCCTCCTCCTCCTCCTCCTCCTCCTCCTCCTCCTCCCCCTCTCTCTCCTCCTCCTCCTCCTCCTCCTCCTCCTCCTCCTCCTCCTCCTCCTCCTCCTCCTCCTCCTCCTCCACCACGTGCCGGAGCAGGATGCGGATACCGCGAACTCGGCAGACCTCTCCCGAGGTGTTTTCTGCTGCCTGCCACGCAGGGGTGCTCGGGGCGGAACACGCGGCACCCCTCGCAGCTGGGGGCACCCCAGGGGGGGGGCGGAGGGACCGGGGAACGCGAGCGGACGACCTGTCACCAGTCCTGGCCAAGCCCAACCTGGGCCCCATACGTAGAGGCCTCAAAGATGGGGTCCGGATAGATGGGGTCGAAGGATCGCGCCGCATCGCCAATGCATCGCCAATGCATCGGCAATGCATCGGCGACGTCGGCGATACATCGGCGACGTCGGCGTGGGGAAACGCCGGCTCCACGTCGAGCCGCATCGTCGATGCATCGGCGATGCGACGCGATCTCCGACCCCATCTACTCCGACCGCATCTAGGAGGCCTAGAATACATTCCCTCACATCCGACGCTGCAATATCACAGAAAATCGCGGCCAGAGCCCTGGACCCCATATCACCGCGTCAGTTCTCCAGCCCGATCGATCTGTGAGGCCCAGGGCCCGAAGCGCAGCGAAAACGCCCGAGGGGGAACCATTGCAGTGCCAATCCCTGAAGCTCCGACGACCTGTCGGTCCCGGAGGGCCGTGACCAGTGGTCGGGCCCCGGGACCACTAGCAAACCGATCCAGGACGAAAAACGGCCCCAGGAGAAGCGGTAAGGGGCCGCGGATTAGAGAAATCATATCTAGAGGCCTCCCAGATAGGGTCGGAGTACAATGGGGGCTGATCCACGAAAAACCTTCCACATCAAACCCAACCCTGAGACCCCAGGTCGTTCATTGATTTTTGGTGTTGGAACGTCACGCCTTTCACAGCGAAACCATCGAAACCAAAGAGACCCAGGGCACCCTGGAGGCAAGCAGGGTGTTTCTTGGTATGGGCCCCCACTGTAGATGGGGTCGGAAGATCGCGCCGCATCGCCGGTACATCGACGATGCATCGGCGATGCATCGGCGACGCAACGGCGACGCACCGGCGATGCATCGTCGCCGTCGGCGATGCATCGGCGACGCCGACGTGAAGCAAATCGGGCTCCACATGGAGCCGCATCCAGCGCCGGGGCGTCGGCGATGCGGCGCGACCCTCCGACCCCGCATCTGCTCCGACCCCACCGAGGAGGCCTAGCAGAGCTACCCCAGGAGAACTCCGACCCCGCATCTGCTCCGACCCCGCCGAGGAGGCCTGGCAGAGCTGCCCCCGGAGAGAAGCGGTCGGGGCCACGGATCGAGGAGAGCGCGTCGGCGGGCGCAGGCGCCCTCCGTGGCCGGGCCAGGGAGGCGCGCCCACCCCTCCTGGGCCCTGGAGGGCGTGGTTTGCAGAGGGAGGAGGGAGGAGGAAGGAGGGAGGAAGGAGGGAGGAGGGGGATGAGGAGGAGCATGAGGAGGAGGATTTCGAGGAGGAGGGAGGAGGAGGAGAAGGAGGAGGAGGAGGGGGAGGAGGAGGAGGAGGAGGAGAGGAGGGGAGGAGAGGAGGAGGAGGAGGAGGAGGAGGAGGAGGAGGGAGGGAGGAGGAGGAGGAGGAGTGGAGTGGAGCAATCGGACGTAGTCCGTTCGGAACCCAGAGATGCCAGGGGGGCCATCCAGTTTTTCTCGGAGGGCCGTGGGGGGCGACATCCCACGGCCCACCGCGACAGGCCCCCCTGGCCTCGCAATTTACTCAGAGGCAGCTCCCGCCGCGTAGGAACCGATCGCGGCTTCGGCTGCCGAAACATGCAAGGCTTCTAGCACAGACTTGCTGGGACCCGTTCTGGACGGGTGGAGGCCTCGCTTGATCCTGCTGAGGTTCTCGAGGCCTTTGCCAGTGGGTCCCATGGCCCTGCGCTCTCCGACTTGGTGGGAGAGAGGGCACGGCAAAAGAAGGCTTTTAACTTGGTGCGTGGCAGTGTGGCCGCACTTAACACAGAAAAACAATTGCCACTTGGGGATGGTGGCCAAGGTGTGGGAGGGGTGGATCAACTTGCCACTGATCACACGGGGTCCCCTCGACCACAGCACTTCACCACATGCGGCGAACTCGGGGAGGGGGCTAGGCGGTACACATTCAGTGGCGGCAGCTGGAATAACATGGCAAGCATCAACGATGATGAGGCAGGCAGGGCATCTCCATTTGTCTGCACAGCGCTCGAATTTGTGCTGAGAAGCCGCGATCGCGGTCTGCAACTGCGAGCGCGGGGCAGCCTCCTGGTGGGGTTGCCTCTCTGGCCACTGCCCTCGGGGGTCCGAATTCTTGCCTAAGGTACGTAGAATCAGTCGCCCTCTCTGTCGGACGATGGCAGCGATAGCATCGTATTCATCGGTCCTGGGGACGGGCGGGAGGGCGAGGGTGGCCGACTTGTGGGCCGCTCTTCCCGCAAGCTCGTCGGCATGCTGGTTGCCGAGAGCCAGAATTTTTTGGAAGCCATGCAGCGTGAGGGGATCGGCGTGAGATGGGGTCCAGAGCACCGTGACAGAGGCGCCGCCGCCAGATCGATCTTGCACGAGGTGCCGAATTCTCAGCCAGAGATCTCCATTCTTATTCTTGCCTCTGAGGCTGCCAGGTCTGAGACATCTGCCATTCTGCCAGCCGCGCCGCAGGGCTAGATGATCGGTAACAAACGTAAACTCCTGGTGGCACGTCTCCAGTGCCAAGCAAAACGCATGCAATTCACCTCTTGGGACAGTCTGGCGGGGGCCTGGGAGGGGGGCGAGGAGGCCCGCGTGGAGGGTCCAGGAGGCCGAGGGAGGGTCCCATCGGAGGGCCGCGAGGCCAGAACCAACACGGCGTCGCCTGACGTCGTCGGAAAATGCGCCTCCAGACCCGTCGCCGAAAAGAAATAACTCGCCCTCAGCGTTACGAGCTTCTTCCCATGACGGCAACCCCTCCCGCACCGCACCAACAAACTCCCACCCGTCCCTCCCAGTCAATGGCTCGAACGCGGGCGTAGTGAGAGCGACAGAGGGGATGCCACGGAGCCAAAGGGCAGGGTCTGCATTGGCTCCCGCCACGGCTCGCGGTAGTAGTTTGTCGCTGGCCTCAAAATCAGGTCCCACATTCGCCTCGCACTGCCACATTCGGTGAAACAAGGTCTCAGGTACTCCTGCACTGCATCGGTCACAGTTCTTGTCGATCTGGTAGCCCGCGTTGTAGAGGCGGTCCCTGGTCCATTGTCCACCACTGATGACGGTGTTGTTGAGGGCCCAATCGCTGAAATCTCCGTTTGCGAGGAACCTCCTTTGTTCGATGCGTATGGTGACCATGTCCGCGCCTCCAGCCAGCGTGTCACCATGGTCATGCGTAGCGGCCTGAGTCCAGAGGAGCCTGTGCAAATCCTCGCTGAGGTCCTGCAATACTGTGTGGATGTCGGCGTCGAGGAGATCAGGGTCATCGGCGGGGGGAAGGTTCCACTCCTCGATGTAGCCGTCCTTCGTGCGTCTCCACGTAGTAGCTGTAGTCGGGTCCCAGCTGGCCTCCAGCAAGGTCGCGATGGCCGCGCCTGTGGGCCCTTTGACCCTGCACCACAGCTTGGGGCCCGCGGCTAGCAGGGTGGTCTTGATCCTTGGCCATGCTCTGATAATCCTGGCGTGCGTGCTCGGGTGCCGTATCCAATGCTGCAGCCACGCCTCGATGAATTCGATCCTGAGGGAAACTCCTGGGTCCATGCCGTCGAAGGTGGCGCCCAGGAGAGAGGTGAGGCATCGGCCCGCTGCTGCTCCCGTGGCTGCAATAGCGGCCTGACGCCGCCATCGTAGTAGAGCGTGCCGAGCGAGACCGTGCACTTGATGACCGAATACCCCTTCGGGGAGAGCTCCAGTACGCCAGAGTCCTGCTGAGATTCGAGCCTGCAGGGCAGTACTCCGTAGTCGGTGTATCTTACGAAACCTAGCTGCGGCTGAGCTCTGTCGCTTCCTGGCTTTGGCTTGTACCCGTCGTGTAGCCGCGGCCGCGTCAACTCCGAGGTCGACGGCCGCGGCGGTCGCAGTGACTGGGATGTCGTACAGCCGCAACTTCTTAGCTAGCAACTTGCGGACCTTGGGTGTGGAGCCAATGAGGACCGTCTTGTCAGAGATGGGCAGCTCGAACTCCTTCAGACCGTCGCAGAGCGTCTTAGCTGCGCTGGGGAGGTGCTTCAGCAGTGTGCGTAGGACTCCTTCGGCTCGAAGGACCGTGTCGTCAACAAAGGTCCACATCTGGGCTAGCTCTGCCTGAGCTTGGGCTTGCCGTAGAATAGGAAGTAAAATAAGTCTTGCCAGGGTCGTGCCGTGCGGGGAGCCTGCGATGATGCCTTTGTAGGCGAAGATAGGCATACTCACCCATTGTCTACTGCGCAAGAATCTGGGCGCCAGGTATAGCTGTACTTCCAGTAGAAGAATGATGGGGGGGAATCCGCAGTTGAGGCCAACCATGATGAGGTTGGCCAGCTTGATATTGTCGTAGAACTTCTGGATGTCTAATAGCAATGTGGCTGACTGTATGCCAAGTGCTGAGGCTGTCTCGTCTAATAAGGCTCTATGTAGAGCTGCCTGGAGAGCTGAGGAGCCTTTGATGGCTGTAGTCCAGAAGTCGTCCAGGCCTTGGGTCCAGGATGTTGACGCAGTCGATCTGATGCGAGACCAGAGTCTGGCCATGTGCGGTAGCATGCCGAGGACCCTGTCACCTCCAGACTTCTTGGCTGCGAGGGCTGCTATAGTGCCTGAGATTTGTAGTGGCCAGATGCCTGCATGCTCAACTGCGTTGAGGATGTCCGCATAGGCTTCGACTGCTGGTTCTGGTAGTCGATGGAGGTCGCGAGGTCCAAGGGCGTCAACTCCATGAGCTTTGCTGGGTGGCATGCGGCCGTGGAAACGGTGTACGATTTCGGCTGTGATGGGCTCGAGTGGTTGTCGGGCGGCTGCTGCCTTTGCCAGTGTCAACGCCTGTAGGATGTCGTCGGGGGTCTCGGTGGCCTGCCATACTTGATGCCATTGTTGCTTCTTGCTGTCCATGATAACGGTGGGGTCGGCTATGGTCTGGTTGGTCGTGTAGGCCTCGATGTGGCGTACGGGCGCGGGCTTGACATGGGCATGTAGTACTCCAGGGCGGTGTTTCCATTGCTTGGCGAGCCAAGCTCCGTAAGCCCTCTTAGACTTGGCGAGGGCTGCGGAGAGCGCTCTGGAGGCCCAAGTAGCGGTAATAGTGACCAGGTCGTCGGTGCCCTCTTTGTCCAACTGCGGGGCCCAGACAAGAGCGAACCAGCGGAAGATGGTGTCCTCGTCCTTCTCGAACTGGAGGTCATGGAAGTGAGTGTTGAAATGGTCCGCGCGCTGCTGGATGATGGAGGCCTGCTGCTGCATGAGCGCTGCGTGCTTGGGCTTGTCGTGGAGCGCTGCGTAGCGCCTGATGAGGGTGAGCGTGATTGCCCACCATTCCGACTGTGGATCATGAACGTGTACACGGCCTGGGGCGGCGGCCGTCTTCTTCCAAGACAACTGGTAGCCTTGGGCTCGGCCTGCGAAGGCTGCGGCTTCCTTGGGGTCGATCTGGTGATGGCTGATCATGGTGTTCTCGAGCGCCGTGACCCATTTGGCGTACTGGCGGTTGAGGTCGTCGGCCTCGCGTGGCCAGTGGGTGTACACGAAATGCGCGTGGGTCTGCTTACAACGTGTGGGTACAGCTTGATGCCAATGTACCTCCCAGAGGTCGCTCGGGATAGCGTACGGGATGGGCTCCTGTGCTGCTGGCTCGTCGCGTGGCTGGAGTTGTGCAGCTGCTTGTTGGAGTTCAGGAGGTAGATCGCGTAGGCGTTCTGCTCGAGCTTCTGCTGTTTTACGTTTCTTGATGGCGGTCTTGCTGTCAGGGTCTGGTGGGGTCCTGGGTCTGTCCACTGTGGGGAATGCCCTAGGGGTATTGATCGACTGATACCACCAGGGGTCTGCGCTGCCTGCACGAACTTCAAGGCCCACGTGGGTGGCCCAGGGGACGGTGGGGCATTGGCGAATGGAGAACGTGTGCTCGATGCCAGTCTTGACCAATGCGAAGTCGAGCGTGAGACCCTGTCCCTTGTCGCACGTGGCGGTTCCAGGCGCTCGCACGATGGTAGCATTCCATTTGGCGGGCCACTCTGTTGCTGCAAGCTGCTCAGGTGTCATATTCCAATCGGCGAGGATGATCCACGGGTCAGTGAGCATAGTAACGAAAGCTCCCAGAGATAGTAATTTCTCGTGAACAGCTCCCTCGATCTGTCTGCGGGGTTCGAGGTACGCTGCAATAACAACTAGATTGCCAGAGCGCCTATGCCAAACCATAGGCGTGAAGCCTCGGAACGGGTCGGGCTTGCGCTGGGAGATGGCCAGGTCGCGGAGGTGGTTGAAGGTCGTGGCCTGGACGTGGTACCTGGATAGGATCATCTCGCCACCCGTGTTGCCTCCTTCGGATCTGCTGGTCGGCGTGGCTGTAGTGGATGATATCCTCCAACCATCCGCTGCTAGCTTGTCGTAAATGAGGGGGGCTTTACCATGCGAGATGTGAGTTTCAACGAATGCCACCATCTGATACTGTTTGCCTGGCCCTGCCAGCCATTTCTCCGACTGCGGCCCCCACTGTGTAATGTTGGAAAAGAACAGGGAGTGGTCTGACGGCGTGGGATTCATAAGGCCTCCGTGTTGGTGGGCGGGTGTGGGGTCGGGTGTCGGCCTGCTAGGCTTCCATGTGCCTTCCTCTGCGGTCGAGTCGATGGCCTTCGCCACCTCATCGCCCCCTACCAAGGACTGCGTCTTGGGCGGGGCGGCATCAGGGACGGCTCGCGCGGCTCGCTGCGGCTGCCCTGGGTCCCATGTCACTGTGTCGACGGCCTGTGCCGCCTCATCGCCCCCTACCGAGGACAGCGTCTCGGGCGGAGCGGCATCAGGGTCGGCAAGCGCGGCGCGCTGCGGCTGCCCTGGGTCCCATGTCACTGTGTCGACGGCCTGCGCCGCCTCATCGCCCCCTACCGAGGACAGCGTCTCGGGCGGGGCGGTGTCGTACTGCGTTGTGGCTGCGAAATCGATGTGGCCGTCCAACTCGGCCAGCTCGTCGAACGGGTCGAGGACTGCGTCCATTGTGTTGATGATCTGTGGGTTGTCGTAGATCTTGGTCTGTGACGGTAGGCGTCCCATCTCACCAATCCGTCCAGGATGGGGTAGTAGTCGGCTAAAGAGACTGCTGGGCACCAGCCACGGCGGTCGCAGTAGGCTTGCGCAGCTGGCTGAGCATCTTCTGTGCCTTGTCTTCGAGGTCGGGGTCCTTGTTGATCGCTGGAACAGGCTGCTCGGCCAAGCTGCCGTCAGGATTAGCGCCAGCAGCAGGTGCGGCCTCGCTTGGCGCCGCTGGCGAAGAGGCCGCAGAGCCATCAGCGTCTGCTGCGGCTGGCGCTGGGGGCTCGCCTGCTGCCGCCGATGCGGCGGGCTTTGGTCCACCTCCCTCTCGGGCATGACCGTCCTCATCGGACCGCTGTCGCTTGGAGGCGAAGCGCGTGCGCATGGTGCTGGCCTCTGCGCGGAGCTGGCTGATGCGGCTGGCGGTGTTGCCGAAGAGCTCGGTGACCTTGGCCTTGAGCTCGGTGGCGAAGCGCTGCTGGAGGGATTCCCATGCTTGGCGGTCGCTGTCGTCGATGTCGAGACCTTGGAGATCGAACGCCGAACCCGCTTCGATGGATATGTCCCCGTCCTCGAGGGGGCTGGTGAGGTTGAACGTCGGGTTCTGCTGCGAGGTCGTGGGAGTAGCCGTGCCGCCCTTGCGCGCGACTTGGAGTGCATCGAGGGCGGCCTGGGCCTCGGCCTGGGCTTCGGCCAACTTGTAGGCTGCCTCCTCCGACGCAGCCTTGCGCTCGGTGTACCAGCTGAGCGCCTTCTGCTCGCTCTCGAGCAGCCTGTCGAGGTTGTTCTTGCAGCGGCGCTCCGTGGCCTGGGCGCGGCTGTAGATGTCGTTGAGGTCGGCTGGCTTCTGCGGCTGGGGCGGCGGAATCTGCGACTTGATACCGTCGATGGCTGCCTTGTCGATGTGTGGGGCGATCGCCTGTAGCTCCGCGAGGATGTCCTCTGCGGAGCGCGCCTTGGGGGTGTCGTTCTTGGCCCACCAGTCGTCCTCTTGGTTCTTGCCATTGCCGTTGCCGCGGCGGCGGCGGGACTTGGGCCATGACGCCCACGGTTCCCATCCTCCGTCAGGGCTGGGCTGCTGGGAGCGGCTGGAGTCCTCCTGGGCTGCGGCCTTGGCTCGGGCCGCCCAGGCACCTTGAACTGGAGGCGGGGAGTCTGTCCACGGCGCCAATGCTTTGCTGCACCAGTAGCACGTCTGGTTGGTCTTGTAGTTCCAGGAGTATGAGCAGGCATAGCACTTGACGTAGGCACTGCGCTGTTGCGGGGGCGCCATGGACGGGCTGAGGAACGGAGGAAGCTCACCTGCGGGCTGCAGGAGGCACACGGAGGGTTGAGAGCTGTCGGGCTCAAGAGCCCTGGCACTGGCCGCGGACTAGCGGTATCCACTTTTTCCCCTGGGGAAATAGGCATCTTGAGCCAAAATGGCTACGGAGGAGGGAGGAGGAGGGGAGGAGGAGGAGGAGGAGGAGGAGGGGGAGGAGGAAGGAGGAGGAGGAGGAGGAGGAGGAGGAGGAGGACGAGGAGGAGGAGGAGGAGGAGGAGGAGGAGGAGGAGGGAGGACGAGGATGGGGAGGGGAAGGAGGAGGAGGAGGAGGAGGAGGAGGAGGCGCGGGCGAAAATGAGGCAGAGTTCACGGCCCGTCCCAGTCCTGATTTGTCGTCGGAATTGTGCTGTTACTACACTCGGTCTCCTTCCTGCTGCGCTACTGCATTAGAACGGTGGCGAGGTGTGTTATGGTTTGCCGCAGGCAGCTGGATAGGAACCGAACGCGTACAGGCCAGAGCAATCGCCGATGCTTCCACCGTTGAGGTGAGAGGGGAAGTAGATCCCGTGCAGTCAGCGTAATTCAAAGCGTCCGAGGAAGGATTACCCGCGCAGAACACGTGGTATCCCCAGGACACTACGCATTCGATCCATGCGTCACGAGAAACCTTCCACAAGAAACCCAACCCCGAGACCGCAAGACGTCCATCGATTTTTGGTGTGGGGACGACACGCGTTGCATCGCAAAACCATCGAAACCCAAGAACCCCAGGGCACCCTGGAGGCAAGCAGGGTGTTTCTTGGCATGGACCCCCCACTGTACAGCCAGCCCGAGCACCAAATGGTCGTCTGAGCGACATCGACTGTGTTCCCCAGATGTTGCCAGCCAAGCACTCCGCAAGACGTTGCCCTCAAATCTTGCCAGCCAGACACAGAATGCCAGGATCGTTGGGTTCGGACTCTCTTCGCGCTCCAGGCTCGGCTAATTGTGTGGTTCGGGATCCCCCTCTCGTCGCCATTATCCGCCGTCTCTTAGGGCCATCCGCTATCATTTGAATAAGGCTGAGGGGTCAGGTCTGCAAACACCCCAAACGGACGTCAAGGGGCGCAATCAACCTGTTCGGTCATGTTGAGAATGATGCACCGCAATGGGCGTCAAGCCAAAACTCTGGACATAAGCGAACTGTTGGACGTTGCACACATTCGTCGGCTTAATCGGCAAGGCGTGAACCACCTCGACGTCTTTTTTGTGGTGGTCCAAACTCAAGGCGTGAACCACCTCGGCAAGGCGTGAACCACCTCGCGCTCTCTGACCTTCGGCCCAAACTCAAGCCATCATCCGCCGTCTCATGGCGCAACAGTCGCGTTGGTTCGCGGCGTGGCAGTCCCAGAAATGGTCTTCTGGCACGATTCAGGACCATCAGGACGCAGTAACGATGCGTTGAAGTCCCAAGGGTGATGTTTCGGCACGGTCCAGGATTCTTAAACAGTTGTTGTCCAACGAAGCATGTCCATCAGTGAAAACAAACCCGTGCAATGTGTAGAAACCTATGAAGAGGGAACTTGAAAGGGGGTATTTCAACATCTTTGATGAGTCTCGGGTTTACACTGGATCTCCTCCGCCTCCTTCCCCAGGCGATTCCCACCGGCGACGACGACAACGACGACGACCACAACCACGACTACAAGCACGACCACGACAACGACCACGAGCACGACCGACACCCTGACCACGACCATGACCATGACCAAAACCACGACCACGACAACGACCACGACCACGACCCGAACCACGACCCAGACGATCACGACGACCCCGACGACGCCAGGGCCGAGCAGAGGCGCGAAAGCACGAACACCCGCGAGATCCTGGCGCTGGCGGCCGCTGACGTAGAGGAAGCCCCAGACCGCCATCAGCAGGAACATGAACAGGTGCAGCGGAGACAAGCCTGGGGAGACCACGGCTATCGGGCCTGACGAGTGAGGGGCAACGACACAGGAGGGATTGGCTCAGGTGGGAGAGGGGGAATCGACCTGGAATCGGCGGGACGTCGAGTGAGGGGCAACGATACAGGAGGGATTGGCTCAGGTGGGAGGGGGAATCGACCTGGAATCGGCGGGACGTCCAGGGGGACACATGCGAACCCTGCCCCTACCCCCCCCCGATTTCTGAGGGGAGGGGTGGGGTCCACTTTGCTCGGGAGCTCCCGAACGAAGTGAACCCCCGCCCCCCCCCCCTCATGGTGAGCATGTTTTCCACCACCACCACCATAAGTTGGAGGGAGGAGGAGGAGGGGGAGGACGAGGAGGAGGAGGAGGAGGAGGAGGAGGAGGAGGAGGAGGAGGAGGAGGAGGAGGACCCCCCCTCTCCAACTCATGGTGGTGGTGGTGGAAAACACGCCCCCCCCCTCAGGACTCGTGGGGGGGGGGGCCGCACGTGGCCCCCCGACGTCGCCGATGCCTCGGCGCGACAGGCCCCCCGGATGGGCGGGGGGGCGGGCTGTGGGGCCCCCCATCGGAGCTCTCACGGGGCGCTTGGTGGTCGAGGCATCCCACCCGGCGCCGACCATCGGCACGAACGAAGTGGGCACGGGAAGAGTGGGTACACCCTGCGAAATGCTCAAGAAATCATGGGTTAAGAAATTCATAGTCTCAGAATTTGAATAAAAACCCAGAATGTCTATTCAAATCTCAGGATTCACATGGAAACATTAGGAATAATCGAGACTCTGGCCGAAAACTTAAGTTTTCTTAAGCATCGCCTAAGGTGTACAGTGCCCAACAGCAGTTCCTGTTCGCTTTGCACAGGACTCGCTCTGTCCGCGCCGCCGCGGCCCGTGTCCATCTGAGACAGGAGGCCGCCTGCCCAACAGCGGCCGCCGTTGGTTTGGGACAACACGTGCTGTTGGGCATGGTACCCATTCTTTCCGTACCCATTTCGGGCGTCCAAAGATCACCCCCCCTGACATTGCCCCTGCGTGGGGAAACCACAAGGTACCGATACCGCTACTCTTAAGTCGGGCGTGTCCCTCTACAGGGGGAATTTTCAAAGACAGACAAAAGATAGTCTGGGGACGACTTTTGGAATGCTTTTTGACCATTTCGAGCAGTTTCCGCGGATCCTTCATTTTTCGCCCACAATCCCCCTGTAGGGGGACAGGCCCGACCTAACGCTACTCCCCGGACCTCTCCCGGAATGCGGTCTGACAAGAATGTCGAGGCGAATCCAGCGGTGGCGACGAGGGCCTCCAAGGAGGCCCAAAAGGGGGAAGGCGGGGGCAGGGCAGCAGTATGTATGGAGACCTCTTCCTCCTCCGAAGGACGGGGATGGCAAGACGGGGGCTGGCGAATCGGCTGCATGCAGCCAGCTTCCCCGTCGCCTCCCGGCGCCAGCAGGGCGGTTGCGGGGGCGGCCAAAAGGGGGGCGTCCAAGAGGGGGGGGGCGCAAATCATGGCCAGCGGCATGTGCGCCGCCCAAGGGGGGCCCCACGCCATGATATCCACCCCCCCCCTTTAGTCATCCCCCCCTCCTGGCCGCCCCCAACGATGACGTCCTCGAGAAAAAAGCGCCCCGCGGGGAGCCGGAACCGGCCGCGCGAGGCAGAACTCGCAGTCCCCCCGTTCTAGAGTCGCCCCCTCTCGTCCGACCCGTTGCACACACATCGGGGGGCGCGCAGACATGGATTACTCCGGATTGCTTAATAAGCGTGGGGGGGGGGGATCGCGTGGGGGGGTGGAAATGGCGTGTCCTGCGAGGGGCGTGGGGGTGTGCCAATTCTGACACCGCTGCGACGTCCCGCGTGGGGGGGTGCGCGGGGGGGGGGGTCGTTGTTGGTGCCTTTTGCGGGGGCTCGCGGAGGGGGGGTCGGAACGGGCCGTCTGCCGGGATGGCACGGGGGGGGCGCATGTTATGCAATCTTGATTAGCGATCCATGGATTTGGCGCGCGGTCGCCAAATCCATGGATCAGGGGAGGTGCCCTCCCCAAAAGGCGGCCGGTGCCGCCTCGTTCGGCGGCGGTGATCCACGATTTCCCGTGGAAACGGGACCCGTCGCTAATCCACGCCACCTTGATCCATGTTTGCGATCGCCTGAATACAGTGGAGGCCAGTCCACAAGAAACCTTCCACGAAAAACCCAACCCTGAGAACCCAGGACGTCCATTGATGTTTCGAGTGGGAACGTCACGCGCTCCATGGCAAAACCATCGAAACCCAAGAAACCCAGGGCACCCTGGATGCAAGCAATGGTGTTTCTTGGCATGGGTCTCCACTGTACACCGATTCTGGCCAGGCCAATCGTGGGCCAAAGATCGGCGTATACGCCTGTCTGGCCAAGGCCGCAAGGCGTGTGCACCGACACCTGGCCCGGGATGGGCCTGGCAAGGAGCGACTCGGGTGTGCAGTTAGCGTCCCCCGAATGCCAGTGGGGAGCGTCAGGGAGTCGCTCGTGTCCAGGTCGCTGATCTGCGGGAGGCTCCTCCTCCTCCTCCTCCCCCTCCTCCTCCTCCTCCTCCTCCTCCTCCTCCTCCTCCTCCTGCTTGTTACTGGCATCAGCCCATGCCTACGTGCACCAGAGGGCACTGCCACGCGAGACGCCGTGGCCGTGCCACGAAGCAGCCGTGCGACGGCGCAGCTGCACCCTTCCCCCCGAGCCTCGAGGCCCGAAACAGGAGTGCGGCAACCAGGGTGCCTGACGCGCGCGCGCCAAGCGTGCAGCACACGGGAGCCGAACGCGGCGCGCGCGCGGCAACCAGCACGGCGCGGCACGGGCGCGGCGCGTGGCAGAACGGACCTGGCCACGAAACCCGCACCTGGGCGGCCCCTCGCTGGCACACTGGGCCCGAGGGAATCCAGCTGCACCAGGACGAGGGCCCTCCTCCTCCTCCTCCTCCTCCTCCTCCTCCTCCTCCTCCTCCTCCTCCTCCTCCTCCTCCTCCTCCCCCCTTCTGCCCCACATCCTCCTGCTCGTCTTGCCCTTCTCCTGCTCCTGCTCCTGCTCCTGCTCCTCCTCCTCCTGCTGTTCCTGTTCCTGTTTCTGTCCCTGTTGTTGTTCCCGTTCCTGTTCCTGTTCCTGTTCCTGTTCCCTGTTCCTGTTCCTGTTCCTGTTCCTCCTCCTCCTCCTCCTCCTTCATCCCTTCTCCTGCAAAAAGAAAATCCTCCATGTCGCACCCCGGGGCTAGTCTAAAGGACGGACCGAGAGTTCGGTCTAAGAGCTCCTCACCATGTACGACGTTGAAGCTCAGCATTTGAAGAGGTTCACGGATGGGGGGCGGCCCGACTTCAAGATGTGGCTATCACCTCAGCGCCGCGCGCATTCGCATAAAACCTGCAAGAGCTTCACGGATGAGGGCCGGTCCGTTTTCAACATGTGGCTCTCGCCTTGGAGCCCCGCACATTCGGCTGAGAAGTGCGCAAGAGTTTCACAGATGGAGGGCGGTTCCATTTCAAACAGTGGCTCTTGCTGGAGCGTCGCGCATATTCGTCGCAACAGTTTGCAAGATTTACACGTGTGGGGGACGATTCCGTTCCAACATGTGGCTCTCGCTTCAACGCCGCGCACATTCGTTTGAAGTGTTTGCAAGAATTTCAAGAATGTTCATGGTTAACGTCCCAGAAACTACGTTTTGGCACGGAGTCGGAAAATCAGGTTGCAACAAACACGTTGACCCGCGGTGTTGAAGTTCCAGGAATGGTGTTCCGTGTTCTGGCACGATTCAAGTTCGTCAAAAGGCAACAGTACAAATGATTCGCGGCGTTGATGTCCCAAGAATTGTGTTCTGACACACTTCCGTCTTGATTTTACAATGCAATGTCCGTGCTGATGCAATGTCGTTGATGGAGTCTTGGATTTACACTGGTCCTCCTTCTCCTCCTCCTCCTCATTACCATTATCCTCTTTCTCCTCCCCATTCCTCCTCCTCATCCTCCTATTTCTCCTACTGTCCTCGTCCTCGTGTTGGTCCTCGTCCTCCTCCTCCTCCTCCTCCTCCTCCTGCTCTCTCTCCTCCTCCTGCCCTCATACACCTCCTCAATATTCTCCTCAGCGTGTCCTTCGTGTCCAGGTCGTTGATCATCAGGGGGCATCCTCATCCTGCTCCTCTTATTCCCCTCATCCACGTCCTCCTCCTCCTCAAGGAATATTCCACGCCGCTGATCAGCAGGACGGGGGCTCCTACTCCACATTCTGCTCCCGTTCCTGCTCCTCTTCTTTGTTCCTCGGTCCTCCTCCGCACCCCGTCTCATCCTCGGGGCCTTCGGCAGGGGCATGAAGGGAAATGGGGAAGGGGGCGGGGGGGGGGTACGGGAGGGAGGGGAAGGGGATTGCTGATCACGGTAGGTCAGGTCCAGGTCGCTGATGGACAACAAGGGGGTGAAACATCTCAAATCGTGCGCACCAGGTGAGACCGAACAACCGCGACGTATCGATGGCAATCTCGGTGTCCGCCACCTTTGTGTGGGCCCTCCTGGCTTCCGCGTGCATGGGCTGAGCCCGAAGGACGTGGGCACACCGTGGGCCAAGTAGGGAACTTTGCTTTACCGAAGAAGCACACAGTGATAACGGCTGCTGAACTGCTGGGCACGCGTCGGCTGCAGCTGCGAACCGCCATTGGCCCCGTCGGCATCGGCCAGCTCAAAACCCAACGCGAATTCAGGTTGAGTGGGTCCCACGCTGCCGACGTCTACCTTCATGCTGCCCTTCCTTCCTTCTCCTCCTCCTTCTCCTCCTCCTCCTGCTCCTCATCCGCCTCCTCCTCCTTCTCTCGTCCTCCCAGTGTTTCCCCGAAGGTGTTCAGAACAGCTGGTGGAACACATGTGTCACTGGCTTGGCCATACTTTAGCCCAACAGTTCACCACACAGACGCTCCCAAAAGAGGGGCGGAAGGGGGCAAGAGGAGAGGGAGCAGAAGGGGGAGGGCAAGGGAAAAAGGGGGGGGGGGGGCAGGGAGTCGGGAAGGAGGGCGCCAGTCGGAGCACCGAGGGCTAGGAGTCTGAGAGAGGCCCCTGACTTGGGCGAGGGGATCCGCGGGGCGACAAGAGAAGGAGCGGAAGAAAGGGGGGGAGGGTCATCGACGTCGGACAGCGACTTGGCATAGTGCGTGATCGGGGCGATGTGGGGGACGCGACACGCGGCCACGCGGGCCCGGCGCGGCCGAGCGCCCTTCCCCTCGAGGAGCTCCTCCTCCTCCTCCTCCTCCTCCCCCTCCTCCTCTTGTTTCTTCTTCTGATTCGTCTTCTTCTTCTTCTTGATATTATTCTTATTCGCCTTATCATTCGTATTATTATTCTTCTTATTATTATTATTATTATTCGTATGATTCATCGTATTCGTAGTATTAGCCTTATTATTATGATGTGTCGTCTGATTGTTCTTCTTCGTCTTATTATTATTATTAGTATTGGGACTAGTGTTCGTCTTCTTCTTCTTATTATTATTCGTCTGAGTAGTATTCGTATTATGCTCAGCCGTCTTCTTATTATTATTATTATTATTGTTAGTATTACTAGTGGTATTAAACCTATTAGTGGTCTGCTTATTAGTATTCTTATTCTTCTTATTATTAGTATCATTATTACTCCTCTTATTAGTATTATTCTTAAGTTTATTATCCTTATGTTTATTATTCACAGTGTTATGCTTATTGTGCGTATTATTACTCTTCTTCGTAGTCGTAGTATTAGTGGTATGAGCCTTAGTATCATGATTAGTCTTATTATTCGTCTTCTTATTATGATTCGTGTGATTACCCTTCTTATTAGTATTCGTAGTCTTTTTGGTAGTACTATCACTCGTATTCGTCGTCTTATTATTCTCGTTATTTTTTTTATTATTATTATTATTATTATTCGTACTCGCCTTCGTATTCTCATTATTAGTAGTATTATTCTTATTCGTATGATTAGTATTATTAGTATCATTCGTATTATGCGTATGTGTATCCATAGTCTGAGTACCCTTTGTATTCTTAGTCGTAGTATTATTAGTAGTAGTAGTAGTAGTATACGTCGTCTTCTGTTTATACGTATTCTTAGTCTTATTCTCCCTCCTCCTCCTCCTCCTCCTCCTCCTCCTCCTCCTCCTCCTCCTCCTCCTCCTCCCCGCTCCCCCTCCTCCCCCCCTCCTCCTCCTCCTCTCCTCCTCCTCCTCCTCCTCCTCCTCCTCCTCCTCCTCCTCCTCCTCCTCCTCCTCCTCCTCCTTCCTCCTCCTCCTCCTCCTCCTCCTCCTCCGCCTCCTCCTCCTCCTCCTCCTCCTCCTCCTCCTCCTCCTCCTCTCCTCACCCTCCCCCTCCTCCTCCTCCTCCTCTCCTCCTCCTCTCCTCCTCCTCCTCCTCCTCCTGCTCCTCCTGCTCCTCCTCCGCCTCCTCCTCCTCCACAATTATACAATATGAAAATACTCCCCCACTTCCCGTGATGGCGTCCCGAAGATATCCGACCCCCCGCGTATTGTTTTTTACACACAGGATTCCACGGAAACGGGTTTTCGCCTGCGCTTGTTCCAAAATGCTGCTCTCGCTGAGGCGCCGGCATCATTTCTGCTCCCGAATCGTTCCGAATCGTGCTCCCGCTGCAGCGTGGGCCTCATTTTCGGATCGGTGTTTGGCATCCGTCGTTCAGGATGGCGTTCTCGCCCCAGCGCGGGCCTCTTTCTCGCGCGCCCATCCGCCCGCCACCACCGCGCCAGCACCACCACCACCCACCACCACCACCACCACCAGCACCAGCACCACCACCACCACCACCACCACCACCACCACCACCACCCACCACCACCACGACAACCACGCACACACGCACGCACGCACGCACGTGCACCACCACCCACTACGCACGCGCGCGCGGAGCCACAGGTCCGCTACGACACGCGTCCGCGGATAGAGAAAATCAGCGCCATGGTAAGGGATGGGAGGGAGGGGTAGGACGTCAGATATGACGCGAGCGCACCCAGCTTGTCCCCCTCCCCCTCCCCCTCCCCCTCCTCCTTCTCCTCCTCCTCCTCCTCCTCCTCCTCCTCCTCCTCCTCCTCCTCCTCCTCATCCTGCGCCACCGCCCCACGGCAGGAAGGTCACAGCTCCCAGCCTCCCCAGGCCGAGCGGTCATCCAAGACAGGGCTGGGGAAGGCCCCAACCCTGGCGCGGACACGGGCAAGAGAGGGGTGGGAGGGGGGAGAGACGGACGGAGACAGGAGCAGGTGGGTGCGACGTGGAGTGTTCAGGCGGGGAGGTGGGGAAAAGAGGAGGGGAGTGGTACGGGAGCAGTGGGGGAATCGGAGGGCTAGAGGGAATAGGGCAAGGGGGAGGGGGGGGGGAGGCCGTGTGCTGGTTGCCGAGCGACTGGATCACGTTCTGCAGGTTTGCGCTCTGGGAACGGATGAACCTCCCAAATCGCGAAGCCGACAAAGTCTCACCGTGATCACCTTCTTCTCCATGCCCCTCTCCCCGTCGTCTTCCACCATCCCTCGACACACATCCTCCTCCTCCTCCTCCTCCTCCTCCTCCTCCTCCTCCTCCTCAGCCTTTTCCTCTTCCTCCTCCTCCTCCTCCTCCTCCTCTCCTCCTCCTGCTCCTCCTCCTCCCCCCTTCCTCCTCCTCCTCCTCCTCCTCCTCCTCCTCCTCCTCCTCCTCCTCCTCCTCCTCCTCCTCCTCCTCCTCCTCCTCCTCCCCCTCCTGCTCCATGTTGCATCCTCCCTTCGTCCCTGCCTCCTCTGGTACCCTGCCTCGTGGCCGTCCCCCTCCACACCAGACTTCACCTGCTCGATCCTGCCCCTCTGTTCCTCATCACCACCACCACCACAACCGTCATCGTTCTCAACACGAGGGGGGAGGTCAAATAGGAGGACAAGGAGGAGAGCGAGGCAGTAGGATAGGGGGGACGAGGATAAAACACTAAATGTCGGAGGAAAAGGAGGAAGAGGACAAGGAAGATAGATGAGGATAGAGGGGGGCAGGGAAACGCATAAACCACAAGATGGGCTGGAAACCACATGGGACACCACAGCATGGAATACTGCGCTGTTCTGCACACGGCATTTTGACATGCCGGATCGCTACAGAAGGTCTGCCTCCGCCTGATATCAATGGTAAGTGTCGGCGAGGGTAGTATCATGAAGCCCCACCTTAGAACAGGGCACTACCAGTGGGTGACACGTTCTGCGCGGTTCAATCTGCGGCACTGCTTGGTACGCATCCTGCTGCGACGCCACCCTGTACTACCGCAGTGCGCGGATGGAGCGCCACCGAAAGGCAGGATTAACTTTGCAAATGCTTACTGGGAACGACTATCCTCCTCATGACATCTTCCTGCAGTCCCTTGAAACGAGATACAACGCGAAACACGCTGCGGATCGCGCTCAACGCAGGTGAAGTTGGAAAAGATCGCCTTAGCTGGACTCTGGATCGGAGTCCTCCACCGACCCCTCGGCGGGCTCCCTCCCAAAGGGCTTGGGCCCAGGGAAGGCCGCCCTGGAGGAGACCTAAAGCCCGCAGTGTCTCCTCCCTCGGGGCATAGCCTGACAGCCGGGGGCCACTGAAGCCCCTCCGCCAGAGGGTAGCTGGCTCAGAGCGCCCTTGCCATAACTTGAAACATGTGGAGACCGCAGTGGTCCTGATTCCAGCGCCTCGAGTGTAAGAGGGGCCCCCGCATCTTAGACTAAGGTGCGCGGCACACGCCTGTCTGAGGACCAGGACCCTTCTCAGATGCCCCCTGCTTTCTGACGAAGCCACCTCACTCTCAGGAGAAGCTCAGTCCAGTGCTCGAAATCATTTCTGGGGTGCTCGAAATTATGTCTGGAATGTGGTCACGCCTCCCGGCCGCTCCCTCCTCGCTGTCCTCGCTGTCGTCGTCCTCCTCCTCCCCCTCCTCCTCCTGTTCCCCCTCCTCCTCCTCCTCGTCTTCCTCCTCCTCCTCCTCCTCCTCCTCCTCCTCCTTTACCTCTTCCTCGTCCTTCCACGTTGGCAAGCAAGCACGAACCGCGCAGGAGCCCCGCACAAGCCGCACAATGCCTCCCGCACAGGCCTCCCGCACATGAATCGCGCGGGTACTCTTACTGTGCAATTCAATAGTGGGCGCGCGGGACTGGCAAAGCAAAGGACGAGTCCGTTGGTCATCGCCTCGACGTTCGTCAAAAGTCAAAGTCTTGGCATCTGACTCCGCCAACAAAAACAACAGCACAATCAGTCGCGGCCCCGAGAGAGCACGGGGCCCGGCGGCCCTCCCGGAGCACGGGCCCCTGAACAGTCGCGCCTCCGAGAGGGGATGGGGCCGAGCCGCCCTCCCCGGGAGCGGGGCCCATCGCGGAGAGACTCTGCGCCAGGAAACTGCGCACGCTCGCAATGCCCAACTGGCCATCGCTCGGACGTCCGTTCCCTGGGTTTTTTATTCGGTGTCGTGCGTGAGTGTTTCGCCAAATAATCAGAACTGCTCCTCGACAATCCTCGCCACAAAAAAAATGCACACGTCCGAGCGATGCCAAGCCAACCACAGCACACTGTCGTCGGTATGCCTCCAGCGACGCGCACGCCAGGGCCGGCCGTGCCCTACTCCAGGTCGACGTGCCAGGCTACTCCGAGCTTCTTAATAAGCGTCGGGGGGGCGACACCCCCGCCGACAGCGCCACATCGACCCCCGTCGCGGGCATCCACCGCGCGCCGAAAGCGCTCTGACCCCCGTCGCGGCGCGACGACGAGGCGAGGTTGACCCCCACCACGCTTATTAAGAAACCCGGAATATTTACAGTTAGAAGGTCCCTGCAGCCTCCCCAAAACCCACAAGCCATACCGCGATCGGGGGGCGCGGGCAATTCGCAGATTGTGGCCACTTCGCATGATTCTTCCACTGGGCCAAGATCCAGCCAAAAACCCTAAGAAGGACGCGCGACTTTGCTCAGGGTACCCTTGCTCTTCCTTGCTCCTCCTTGCTCTTGCGTCCTTGGGGTTTTCGTCGTCCGCCGCCCCAAAAATCCGAGCTTCGGCTTCCAAGGGTCTTGCGTCCTTACCGCGCGTCCTTATTAGGGTTTTTGACTGTAAGACCCCTTTCTTCTCGTCGCTCAAGTGGGGACCTCTAACATCGTAGGGCTGGCATCGATCCTTACCTCCGTCCCCATCCAGACCCCCACCACCTCAGCACCCCAGCTGGGGATGTACCCCTCGGAAGCCCGAAGGAATCCGCCTGTGATCCCACCTTGGGGGGCACATCGGCCAGCGGTGCACAGGCCACGCCCATGGGTCTCGCGTCCTTACCGCGCGTCCCTCTTGAGGTGTTTCGACCGTACCTGCCAGGCCCCCCTCCGCCCTGCATTGCTCCGCCCTCCGGCTCCTCGCGCTCCCGGCCTCCCCCGCTCCTCCTCCGCCTCGGCCAGCCTCGCCTCGCTCGCCTCCTTCGCCTCCTCCTCCTCCTCCTCCCCCTCCTCCTCCTCCCCCTCCTCCTCCACCTCCTCCTCCTCCTCCTCCTCGTGCTGCTCCTCCTCCTCCTCCTCCTCCTCCTCCTCCTCCTCCTCCTCCTCTTTCTCCTCCTCCTCCAACCTCGCCTTCCTCGCTTGCTCGCCTCCCTCGCCTCACTCTCCCCCTCGACTCCCACGCAGTGTTCCTCGCTCTCTCTCTCTCTCTCTCTCTCTCTCTGGGTCCCACCCCCCCTCCCCTGGGCACTCGCAGATGCACTGCCACGGGTCGGCCATTGCTCCAAAGCGCGCGCGGGTCTGAGGAGAGTTTCGGCCACCAGCGGCAACTTTCGGGCACTCCGCTGGAGCCTCCTGCCAGCCGGGGAATGGCAGAGAGAGAGAAGGGTGAACAGAGGGAGGGAGGACAAACCAAGAATGAGAGAAAGAGAGAATGAAAGACAAACAACACACACACATAGAAACGCACACACGCACACACGCACACACACACACACACACACACACACACACACACACGCACAAGCACAAGCACAAGCACACGCACACGCACACGCACGCATACACACATACACACACACACACACACTCACACACACACACACACACACACTCATTAACACACGCATACACGCACACACGTACACACGCACACACGCACACACACACACACACACACACACAAACACACACACACACACACGACTACAACCGACACGTACACGCGCACACAGAGACAAACATGCTCACACGCACGTGCGGAGGCGCACTTTCTTATCGCATGACGCGCGGAAAAGACGCTCGACCGAGGCCGACTCTGGAACAGACCGCGGGGCCCTGAAAATGCAACTCGCGACTACATCAGACTCCTGAGGCCCACCAGCGTGATGAGGCCGTGCAGACAGAAAAAGAGAAGTTCACAGCAGCAGCAGGGGAAGATAGGGAGAGAGAGAGAGAGAGAAACAATAAAAAGGACATGTGTATGTATGATCCCGGGCTCCAGGCCCACGGCCCCCCCCCTTCCCCCCCCAGATGGTATGGTCCCAGGATTCCTCGCCCCCCCCCCAGATGGTATGGTCCCAGAGACGACGACGACGACGACGACCACGACGACGACGACGGCTGCGGCGGCGACGACGCCGGCGGCTGCGGCGACGACGAGGATGACGACGATGACGACGGCGAGGACGACGAGGACGACGACGACGACGACGACGACGACGACGACGAGGACGGCGAGGACGACGAGGACGACGACGACGACGACGACGACGACGACGACGACCTCTGAACCACCACAGCACCACACCACATCCACCAGGGGGGGGAGGGGGGCACCGCAGCGCAGCACCACGCCACGCCCACCTCTGAACCACCACAGCACCACACCACATCCACAGGGGGGGGAGGGGGGCACCGCAGCGCAGCACCACGCCACGCCCACCTCTGAACCACCACAGCACCACACCACATCCACAGGGGGGGTGGAGGGGGGCACCGCAGCGCAGCACCACGCCACGCCCACAGGGTGGGGCGGGGGGGACCATCGCGCGGGGAGGGGGGGGGGCCCAACCGCATCAGCATGGGGGGGAGGGGGGGGGGCCCAAGCCCTGGACCATATATATAACGAGAATCTGAATATGCATATACACACTAAAACCACGAGCGCGTCGCGCGCTTAGATGCTAATCAGTCACAGGCAATTGGGCCATCAGGTGCTACCCGTCGTGGTGTCCTCTGGGAACAGACTGCAGCTGTTCGGGGCCACCTCGGGTCCTCCTTGGACCCCTGTCGGGACATCTCCGGACGCTCTTTGGGCCGCCTTGGGTCATCTTGGGCCGTCTTGGGCTCCTCGGGCACTCATCTCGCAGTTGTCCTGGGCCGTCTTGGGACCCTCTGCGGTCGCTACTTCATACATCTTGGAGGCTGAGCGCCTTCAGGGAACCTCTACTCGGTTTGTGGAGGTCTTCGGGGGTCGTCGAATCCTGGCGCTGGATGTTGGAACCGTCTGAGGGGCGCCTTTGAGGGGTATCATGCGCACCACAGTATCGTGACCCTGCAACTAGCCAAAGAAGACTGACAATAGTTGACCATCCCATGAGGAATGCGGAGGGGCCGGCTGACGGATAAACTTGCAGAGGTACGAATGCAGGACGACACGCCAAGGTAGCAAGCCCGGCTGTTTGTTTTCGCCAATATGCCAATTTAGTTCATCACTGCGGAGGGATCTCGCACCACATCTGGCGAGTTGACTTTGCCAGCGCGCTTCTCTAAAAACGCAAAATACCAATCCATGTGGCGCCATACGTTGTGCAATCGGCAAGACCGAGTTTTTCTCCCGGTTGACCGAACCACTTAGGGCCTAGGACCCTCAGCCCTAAGTCCGACGCATTACAGTTTGAGTCGTCTCGAGCAACGACAAATGGTTGTTTGTGTGCTTCCTGTCGGAGTGCGTCTGCACACCCCGAAACACTTCCCCGCTACGCCCAGAGAGAAGAGGATGAAAAAGCAAACTGGCGGCCACGTCCTCGGCATCAAGCTGCTCTGGACTCCCGGCCTCCGGAGTACGTGCTCGCACCGCGGGCCTGGGCTCAGGCGGCTTCACCGCCCAAGCTCTGGCCTCGGCAGCAAGCTTTCTGCTGTCGCACACGCCGGTCGGAAGAAGCAAGTAAAAACATGGAGTGGGGCGACGGACAAAGCTGGCTGGGCTCAGGCCCTCCACGCGAAGATCAAAGCACAGCACTGCAAGAGCACTTCGACTCCTGCAGTAGGAAGGCGCTAGAAATTCATTGGGAGATGGGATTCTTGCACAGAACACTCGATTCGACGACCGACGGGAAGTTTTTCCTCGGCAGCCCGAGCACGCAAAGCAGCGAGATTGACTTGGATCAGCAGAGGCCCTGTGGTGGCAGCATCCGTTCGCGCGCTTCGGACAGCGGGGCACACCGGGCCTCCCCGAGCAACACAGGGGGCCAACCACGGGCGTTTCGGATCTCGCCATCGTTCGGACGCCCATTTCCCGTGACTTGTTTTGTTTCCTGCGTCAATTTGTTCGCAACCTGATCCAAACTGCTCCTCGATGGTCCTGGCTGAGACAAAGTGCACACGTCCGAGCGACGCCAACGGACGCCATCGTCCCCTCAAAGGTCGAAGCGCCGTCGCTGTCGCCCAGCGCAAAACACCCGGGCCGGTGGTCGCGCGCGAAGCGCGCGCCCCACCTCCGAGGATGGTGCCCAGAATGCCCGCATGAATTCACACGCAATCGGCCCATGCAGCCTCAGGCCGGAGGCCGAGAAAGGCGGCGGCTCACGAAATTAGCCCGGAACCGCCGCGGCTGCACGGGGTTCTCTCTCTGGTAGCCAGCCAGAGAACACGGGCGCGGGCGCCCGCCGGCCCAGCGAAACGATGAATTACCCACAGCAGCGTCGGGACTTGATTTCACCCTGACCTCCGAACGTCAGGAGGCCCCCCCGTAAGGCAACTCCGTTCAAAGGAGCCCTTCCGGGGTGGATCCTGGGGCCGGATCCTAAACTCGGCTGGCTCGGGCGAGCGGCCAGAGTCTCTCCCCAAGCTGCGTCCCTAAGTTTCTTATTCGGCGTTTCAACATTGGGCGAAGGGGGGGGGAGGGGGGGGTCTAGATCCGGACCTCTGCTTAGCGCGACTGTTTGCACCAGTGCGTCCTATGGGGAGGACCCCACAGGCCCTGGAACAGGCGCCAAAAACAGCCAAGATCGATTCCAAGGGGGGGGGAGGGTGCGAGGGCCCGCGCCAATCGGCAAAACAGTGAACAAGAAAACGATCACGTGATGATCAAGTTGCTACCCGCCTGTTTTCCACAGGCGGCCGAAGCGCAGCCGCGCTGGCGCTGCTCCGATCCTCGTCGCTGAAGGGGCGATCGCAACGCCTGGCCGTCTAGAAGGCGTTCTGTGCTGCGCGAAGTACCCGCACAGAATACAGACTGGACGGTTTCTCCTGATCCTCGACCTGGGTGCTGGCCAAGTAGTGTGAGGTTGGGCATGTCCCCCTGAAGGGGGAGGGACGCGGAGGTGGGGGAAGACGTCGTTGTCATCGTCATCGCCCCTCCCCATCCCGCCCAGGGCTGGACACTTCGGCTTCTCTTGCGCCGTCGGAGCGCCCCCTTGGGGCCTTCTGGGGCCCTCTCGGCGACCCCTCGGCACTTTGGCACGGTCTCTCCCGGAGCAGCGAATGCTGTAGAAAGCTTGAGTTGAGAGACAAGCGATTCTGACATCAAGACTGCGAGGCGGGCATGTATCCATGTCCACCGCCTGGGAACCGACGTCCTGGCGCTAAAAACGGATGGTGGATATGGCCATGTCTTGGCCCCCGGGGGCCCGAATCTATCCATATCCACAGCCTGCCGAGGTCGCCGAACATTGGACCTCCAGTCGGTGGTCATGTATAAATTCCTGCCTCGGAGTAGGGAGCTTGAAAGACAAGCGGTTCTGACAGCAAGAATGCGAGACGTGTGCCGTGCCGGGGCGTGCCCCCGCGTTCCGCGCCTGCGTTCTTGATGGGCCTGTCTTCCACCACCACCACCACCACCATAAGATGGAGGGAGGAAAGAGGTGGAGGAGGAGAACGACGACGAAGAGGAGGAGATAAGAGGTGGAGGCGTGAGGAGGAGGAGGAGGACCAACTCCCCCTCCGACTTATGGTGGTGGTGGAAAACAGGCCCATCAATTCTGGGATGAAATCCGAAACGGCCGACATCTCCGTTCCAGAATGCGAGCAGGTAGCGCACACGTGACGTGCCCGAGCCGTGCCCGAGCTGCGCCCCAACAAAAGTCCAGAGTGCGACGCTCGTGCCGCCCCCCGTGAGGTGCCGTGCGCGTGCTCTGCCCAAATCCTAAAGCGATTCGCAACCAGCTGGCTAGCAGGGCTGGACCTAAACGTTGTCGTTCGTGTTGCTTCCGTTTTGTGTTTCGTTCTGCTCTGCCTGTTGTCCTGTACCTCCCTCCCATATCGAAAAAACGAAACACAGCCGAAGTCTGGCAAAACAGCGTTAAGGTCCAGCCCTGACAGCTAAGGCAGGCGGGAGTTGGGCTGGGAGAGTCAATTCCTGCAGGGGCAAGTACGATATGATGCAGGCGCTGCTGAGTGGCACGGCTCGTGACGTCGACATCTACCAGGAGGCCGCTCAGACTGGCTGGGGACCCCTGTGACGCATGCTGAAGGTCGGTATTGAAGCTTTTCTGCAGCTGTTGGGAACCGCCTTTCTGCAGCTGGCTTGTCTTAAGAGTCTGTTAGGACATCTTCCAGGCCATTCGGGACTCCTCTCAGGCGGAATTCGGGCCCTCTGTTCGTGAGTACCCTGGGCTTTCAACTCACGGTCGAGTGAGCATCGTGAAATATATTGACCGCGCGATCACCGAGCCAAAGACCCGCTGCCACCCAGCCGTTCTGAATCGTTGGTCACAGCAAGCTCGGACCTGTAAGCGGGGGTGGAAAGCAACCACCGCCCCTCCCTCCGAACCAGAACGGCTTGCGCCAAAATGGCGATGGAGGTTGCGGGAGAGGAGGAGCAGGAGGGGAGCGGGAGGAGGAGCAGAGCGCGCAGGAGGCGAAGCGGGAGGCGCAGGAGAGGAGCAGGAGGAGCAGGAGCGGCAGAGCAGAGGAGCAGCAGAGAGCAGGAGGAGCAGGAGGAGGAGCAGCATCCCCCCCCCCCGTGATCCCCCCCCTAACATTGCCCCTCCCCCCCCCGAGGGGCGGGCGCGAGGCGGTCCGGGCTGCGCGCGGGCCCCCGCCTCTCGATCGCCCCGGACGCCTCTGAAGAGGGCAATTGCGCCGCCGCCGCGCCACGACCCGCCGGCCGGCCGGCGGGGCCGCCGCCCGCAGACGGGGCCCTCCCCTCGTGCGTCGTGTCCGCGTCGTCGTCGTGCTCTTCCTGCTGCTCCTCCTCCTCCCCCCCGCCCCACTCTCCTCCTGACCCTGCTCGTCCTCCTCCTCCTGCTCCTGCTCCTCCTGCTGCCTCCTCCTCCTCCTCCTGCTCCTCCTCTCCTCCTCCTGCCTCCTCCTCCTCCTCCTCCTCCTCCTCCTCCTCCTCCTCCTCCTCCTCCTCCTCCTGTTCCTCCTCCTCCTTCTCCTCCTCCTCCACCTCCTCTTCCTCTCTGACGTTGCTCGAACACGGTGTGGCTGGAACCGAAGAGTCTGCCCCCTCCTCCTAGCCCTCCTCCTCCTCGCAGCCTCGGACACGCGTTGGCTGGACGGAAGCGTCTACCCCTTCCTCCTGATCCTCATCCTCGCAACCCCACGCAGCGCTGACGAAAGGCCCTCCTCCCTTTGTCGCGTCCACGTCGCCTCCTCACTTCTGCGTCACACAAGCGCTGGACGAAGCGATCGCCGCGTCTGAGCGTGCAGGATGGCAGGAAAGAAGAGCACGCGCGTGAGCACAAAGTGGTTTTTCGAGCAGTGGGTGCGCAGTAGGAACTAGGAGGGGCAAAGACAGGGCGAAGGCCGTAGAGGCCGTAGAGGAGCGCACAATGGCAAGGTTCCCAACACCCCAACCACCACACGTCCTTCTCCTCCTCCTCCTCCTCCTCCTCCTTCTCCTCCTCCTCCTCATCAGCATCAGCAGCAGCATCATCATCATCATCATCATCATCATCATCATCAGCAGCATCATCGTCATCATCATCCTCAACAACAACAACAACCACATCATCATCATCATCATCATCATCATCATCATCATCATCATCATCATCATCATCATCATCATCATCATCATCACCATCATCATCATAACCATCAATATCACCATCATCATCAGCAGCATCAGCAGTATCATCATCATCAGCATCATCATCATCATCCTCATCATCATCATCATCATCATCAGCAGCAGCAGCAGCATCATCATCATAAACATCATCATCAGCACCATCCTCAGCATCATCGTCAGCAGAATCATCATCAGCAGCATCATCATGATCAGCATCAGCAGCATCAGCATCGTCAACATCGTCAGCATACTCATCAGCATCGTCAGCATCATCATCAGCATCAACAGCATGATCATCATAATCATCCTCATCATCATCAGCAACAGCACGAGCAGCATCATCCGCATCAGCAGCATCAGCGTCATCGTTATCATCATCATCATCATCATCATCATCATCAGCAGCAGCAGCAGCATCATCATTATCAGCAGCAGCATCATGTTCAGCATCAGCAGCATCAGCATCGTCAGCATCGTCAGCATCATCATCAGCATCAAAGTCATGATCATCGTAATCATCCTCATCATCATCATCATCAGCAGCAGCACCAGCAGCAGCATCATCATCAGCAGCAGCATCAGCGTCATCGTTATCATCATCATCAGCAGCATCATCATCGTGCTCATCATCATCATGCTCGTCATGATCATCATCAGCATCATCATCATCATCATCATCATCATCACCATCATCATCAGCAGCAGCAGCATCATCATCAGCATCAGCATCATCATCCTCATCCTCATTCTCGTCCTCGCAACGCAACGTGACGCAAACTAAAGGCCACTGTCGATTCGCAGCCTGTCGTGGGGGAGCGAGGAAGAGACGGAGAGAGAGAGTGAGAGAGAGAGAGAAAGAGAGAGAGGGAGGGGCTGGAAGGGAGGCGAGGGAGCCTCCTGCTGAGCAGGTGCTGAAGGCCGTCTGCCACCGGCCCTGTGACGCGGGTACAATCGTGGTGAAGATTCACTGCGCTGCAGAGGCTGGTTGGGAGTGGAGCTCACGGATGTGCATCGCTGGTCTCCTTCCACACCCTGGCTTTGGGGGAGAATGGAGGAGGAGGAGGAGGAGGAGGAGGAGGAGGAGGCGGAGGAGGAGGAGGAGGAGAGAGACGAGGAGGAGGAGGAGGAGGAGGAGGAGGAGGAGGAGGAGGCGGAGGAGGAGTAGCAGCAGCAGCAGGAGCAGCAGCAGCAGCAGCAGGAGGGGGGGAGCCAGGCCCGTCGGTCGCGACAGGTGGGCAGAAACAGGGCTGGACATAAACGCTGTTTTTCGTGTCGTGTTCGTATTGTTGTTCGTTTTGCTCTGCCTGTCTTCCTCTACCTCCCTGCCAAAACGAAAGACGGGACACGGCCGAAGTCTGGCAAAGCAGCATTTAGGTCAAGCCCTGGGCAGAAACATGGAGTAGGGAGGTGTCGGAAGCAGATTTACGCCACGAAAATACTACCCCCAAGAGGCCCCCGAAAGCGCTCGTCGTCGTCGTCGTCGTCGTCGTCGTCGTCGTCGTCGTCGTCGTCGTCGTCGTCGTCGTCGTCGTCGTCGTCGTCGTCGTCGTCGTCATTCAGGGTCGGCGGCGCCGGCCGTAA
The DNA here is from genome assembly GCA_963575745.1 of Prorocentrum cordatum. Classification (NCBI taxonomy): domain Eukaryota; class Dinophyceae; order Prorocentrales; family Prorocentraceae; genus Prorocentrum; species Prorocentrum cordatum. The sequence goes on along the minus strand of CAUYUJ010018098.1, from coordinate 137,913 downwards.
GGCCTTCGAAAGCTATACACAGACATCCTCCGACGAACTTCGCATGTACCTCGGGAGTGCCGCGGTGTGTAGAGCTGCTGGTTCTCAGTGCTGAGTTGCACACCGCCACCCTCCACTGAGGCCCCGGAACAATCCATCGGAGGCTGTCTGTGAATCTGTTCTGTGGCGGCTAGGGTGGGCTTCGACCCGCCCCCTGAAGAGGACGGAAGAGGCGAAACAAGTCGATCATTGAAGTAGGAAGGCGCCTAGAGTAGATCGGGATCCGAAAATCCAGAGGTACCTACTTGCAACGACCAGCGGGTACAGTCAGCCAGTATAGTAAGGATGCGCGATATGGATGCAAGGGCCTTGGAAGCTCACTTCGACACTTTTCGAGCGGGGCGCTGCCAGCAAGAGTGGCCGAGGATGGACCGAGGAGGCATGGATGCAAGGGTACCCGTGGGATGTTTGCCAATCCTTACTATATGCGGGTTGACTGCAGGTAGAAACATGGAGTAGGAAGTCGTTGAAATAGAGCAAGTTTCCGCCCGCCCCCTGAAGAGGACGGAAGAGGCGAAACAAGTCGATCATTGAAGTAGGAAGGCGCCTAGAGTAGATCGGGATCCGAAAATCCAGAGGTACCTACTTGCAACGACCGGCGGGTACAGTCAGCCAGTATAGTAAGGATGCGCGATATGGATGTAAGGGCCTTGGAAGCTCACTTCGACACTTTTCGAGCGGGGCGCGGCCAACAAGAGTGGCCGAGGATGGACCGAGGAGGCATGGATGCAAGGGTACCCGAGGGATGTTTGCCCATCCTTACTATATGCGGGTTGACTGCAGGTAGAAACATGGAGTAGGAAGTCGCTGAAACAGAGCAAGTTTCCGCCCGCCCCCTGAAGAGGACGGAAGAGGCGAAACAAGTCGATCATTGAAGTAGGAAGGCGCCTAGAGTAGATCGGGATCCGAAAATCCAGAGGTACCTACTTGCAACGACTGGCGGGTACAGTCAGCCAGTAAAGTAAGGATGCGCGATATGGATGCAAGGGCCTTGGAAGCTCACTTCGACACTTTTCGAGCGGGGCGCGGCCAGCAAGAGTGGCCGAGGATGGACCGAGGAGGCAAGGATGCAAGGGTACCCGTGGGATGTTTGCCAATCCTTACTATATGCGGGTTGACTGCAGGTAGAAACATGGAGTAGGAAGTCGTTGAAATAGCGCAAGTTTCCGCCCGCCCCCTGAAGAGGACGGAAAAGGCGAAGCAAGTCGATCATTGAAGTAGGAAGGCGCCTAGGAGTAGATCGGGATCCGAAAAGCCAGATATACCTACTTTCAGCGACCGACGGGTACAGTCAGCCAGTAGCTTAAGGACGCACAGTAGGGATGCAAGGGCCTTGGAAGGCCACGTCAACACGCTGCGGGCGGGGCGCAGCCAGGCGAAAGCGGCCAAGGCTGGACCGAATGGGCAAGCTGCTCATCCTTACTGTGTGGGTTGACTGTGCACGTGTGCGCCCGGGGGGAAGCGCTGCCAGCCTTGAGTGCCCTCCGCCTCCCCCCTCTTGTCCCCTTCGGCCGCTTCTCCTCCCACGCGCCCCCTCTGGCAGCCGGACACTCAGTTCGTCGCGCGTCCCCGACAACTCGAGCGCCCATGCGGATTGCCTCTGCCGAGCTGCGGCGAGAGAAAGCGTTCGCCCGGGAACCTCGCCGAAGGCATGGACCGTCGGCGCCCCTGGATACCTGTACGGTAAGTTCGTGCGGAATCGATGCGCGCTGAGGTTTTTGATACCGCGTCGATCGTTCAACCTCGAACCGATCGCGGCCCACGCCAGACTTGAACGACTTCGCCAGACTTGAATGCTGCCGCCTACGTTGAGCGACTTCGCCAGCGTCGCCGGCGCGCCATCGCCAGAAGAATCTACCCTATTGCTCTGCACTGGGTTATTCGCCCCCACCGTCGCCCCCGAGAAGGTAGGTGGCGACATCCGAACCCTATCCCCACCAACCATCGGATCTCCTGCATCGATGGGAGGTGGCGGTAGGGCTCGGACTTCGCCACGCGTTCGACGACTTCCGAATCCTACCCCCGCCCATCGAGTTTCCCGAACCATTGATCGGTGAGGGCAGGGCTCGTATTTTGCCACCGTCGAGCAGGGACCGACCGTCCCGACACTCCCATAGGCTTACCACGACATGTTCTTAGAACCTAAAGAAACCCCCAAAACAAAACAATGTTCTCAGAACAGGAACCGAACCCCGTGTGGTAAAACAAGACAGCCCCAGCCAGAAACATTATAAGAACAGCCCGTGAAAACCACAACAGGATCTTAGAACATTCTTTGGTGGGCCTATAGGCCGAGCTCGAATCGGGTTGCCAGGACTCTTCGCCAGAGCTCGAATCGGGTTGCCCGAGTGGTTGATCGGCGAGGGCTGGACTCATATTCAGAGGCCTCCTAGATGGGGTATGAGTAGATGGGGTCGGAGGATCGCGCCGCATCGCCAATGCGCCGGCGATGCCTCGGCGACGTCGGCGATGCATCGGCGACGTCAACTTGGAGAAAATCGGGCTCCGCATCGAGCCGCATCGCCGATGCATCGGCGAAGCGGTGCGGAGCGATCCTTCGACCCCCTCTACCCGGACACCATCTAGGAGGCCTGGAGTCGCATTGCCCGAATCGTCGGTCGGCGAGGGCTGGGCTCGCATTCGGTCGGGCATGTCCTCCAACGGGCAGACATTGGACGAAAAGTAAGACACAGTCAAACCTTTGGAACATACGCCGAGATTGTCAAAATAATCGTCCCCACGCTATTTTTGGACTACTTCTGAGTGTTCCTCTTGTAGAGGGACACGCCCGACTTGCCGCTCGTACTCCACCGCCGAGGAAGGGTCGGGGAGACGTAAGACTCGGGTTCGGGGGACTCGGGTTGGCCAGACGGGGCCGTCCATGAAACTGACGAGACCCCATCGGGAATTCGACGCGAGCTCCCGCCGCAGACGTCCCACGAGAACTGGGCCGTCAAAATCCAGGACGCACTCGTCCAAAAAACGTCGACAAACCCGAGTCCCGGCGTACAGTCGGGGCGTTGACCTAAGGAACCCTAAATAGGAACGAGGCCCCTTTGTCCGGTAAGTTAAACTTCGATTTCACATGGAAAACCTTAGGAACCCCCAAGGCAAACTGCAAAACAATCAAGGAACACCGAGCCCCTCTCCAACGGAAAAGGTTCCTTCTTCAGCGCCCCAACTGTACTCGAGTCTTACGCTCGGGGATGGACAGACCTCCCTTTAGTAAAACGTGGTTTAGCGAAAACGACCTGAGGCCCAAACCTGGCAGGCGCAAGCATGGAAAATAGCGGCCATGGCGCCCTCTCGAGAACCGAAAACGGACAAATTACTAATCGACGTGTCACTGTTGGGGGTTCTGTCCACCCCCGATACGCTTCCCCGAATGGGGCGGCGCAGAGCGGCCTCGGCCACGCACAGGGACAGGTGGCCGGCGGCCCGCACGCAGGTCGTCGCCTCCCCGCGGGGGGGGGGGGAGGCGGCCCGCGGCCCGCGGCGCGCGGGCCGCTCGATTGCTCCGCGCGCGCCCGCGGGTGCTCCGCCCAGGAGCCGAAGAGGCCCGAGGCTCCGAGGCTCCGGAAAGCACAGAATCGCTGGAGCTGGGGGAGGAGGGGGAGGAGGAGGGGGGAGGAGGAGGAGGAGGAGGAGGAGGAGGAGGAGGAGGAGGAGGAGGAGGAAGACGAGGAGGAGGAGGCGCGGCGCGCCGAGCGCGCCGGGGGCGGCGCCGGGGGGGCGCCGCCGAGGGGGGGCCCGGCGCGGATCCAAGAACGTCCGCGCGGAGCGCCACGGATCTGCGGTTCTGCCGTGTGCTCTTCCTCGAGGTGCTGCCGCTCTTCCCTCCTTCTCGACGAGCGCGTTCCACTACGCGCAGAGTAACTGCTCGCAAATGGCGTGGATCCCTCGCGGGGGATCTACGAGAAATCGTGCCAAAGCAGAGAGGTGTTTTTTTCCTGGCGTTTGCGAGAAGGCACTTTGCGAGTCGTGGAACGCGCTCGGGCACCTTCGCAGGCGGCGCCCCAGCTGCAGCTGCGATCCCCCCCCCCAAGCGGTGCCCGGAGCGCAAGGGCTCCCAACTTCGCGCTTCGCGCTGAACGAAAGCGCGAAGCGCGAATCACTTCGCGCTCCCGCGCCGCCTCCCAGGGGAGAAGAGGAGGATGAGCAATCGGAGCCCAACCGCGCAGCGCGAATATAGGGGGCCACCTGCGAACCCTACCCCTACCCCCCACGACTTCTGAGGGGGGGTGGGGTTCACTTCGCTCGGGAGCTCCCGAGCGGAGTGAACCCCACCCTCCCCCTCAGAAATCGTGGGGGGTAGGGGTAGGGTTCGCATCAAGCTAGCCAGCTCGAGCGAGTCAAGCATGGCATGCCCATTCCCACCCGCCCTCCCACAACATAAGAAACACTGATGGCACAACTTGGGGCTGCGCGGGCATTTCAGTGCGAGTGGAGGATACCCCAGGACACCGCATTGACGTCCGCGCGGGATGTGCGCCGCGTCCCATTCCCGCCACGCATTTCGCATCGTCGGCGACAAGACTGGCCATGTTGAAAGGAACAACGGACACGTTCCGCCCTCCCACAACATAAGAAACAATGCTGGCGCAACTGGGTGCTGGCGCAGTACGTAGTAGTAGTAGTAGTAGTAGTAGTAGTAGTAGTAGTAGTAGTAGTAGTAGTAGTAGTAGTAGTAGTAGTAGTAGTAGTAGTAGTAGTAGTAGTAGTAGTAGTAGTAGTAGTCAGTAGTAGTAGTAGTAGTAGTAGTAGTAGTAGTAGTAGTAGTAGTAGTAGTAGTAGTAGTAGTAGTAGTAGTAGTAGTAGTAGTAGTAGTAGTAGTAGTAGTAGTAGTAGTAGTAGTAGTAGTAGTAGTAGTAGTAGTAGTAGTAGTAGTAGTAGTAGTAGTAGTAGTAGTAGTAGTAGTAGTAGTAGTAGTAGTAGTAGTAGTAGTAGTAGTAGTAGTAGTAGTAGTAGTAGTAACAGTAGCAGTAGCAGTAGCAGTAGCAGTAACAGTAACAGTAACAGTAACAGTAACAGTAACAGTAACAGTAACAATAACAGTAACAGTAACAGTAACAGTAACAGTAGCAGTAACAGTAACAGTAGTAGTAATAGTAGTAGTAGTAGTAGTAGTAACAATAACAGTAACAGTAACAGTAGTAGTAGTAATAATAAGAGTACAAGTAGGAGTAGGAGTAGGAGTAGGAGTAGTAGTTGTAGTAGTAGTAGTAGTTGTTGTAGTAGTTGTAGTAGTAGCACTAGTAGTGGTAGTGGTAGTGATAATGGTACTCTGTATTGTTTTTTACGGTCAGGATGGAAGGGCCCGCAGCCCGCATGGACGTCCGCGCGCGATGTGCGCCGCGTCCCACTCCTGCAACATATTTCGCACCGTCGGCGACAAGGCAAGCCATGCTGAGAGGAAAAAGACTGAGACTTTGTAATTATTTGTACAGTCAGGATGGGCGGGCCCAGATTGACGGCCGCGCGCGATGTGCGCCGCGTCCCATATGTGCGCCGCGTCCCACTGCTGCCACATATTTCGCACCGTCGGCGACATGGCAGGCCATGCTGAGAGGAAAAAACGAAGACTTTGTATTGGTTTTTGCAGTCAGGATGGGCGGGCCCAGATTGACTGCCGCGCGCGATGTGCGCCGCGTCCCACTCCTGCCACGCTTTTCGCATCGTCGGCGACAAGAAAGACGATGCTGAGAAGAATCACGGCCACTCTGTATTGATGTTTACAGTCAGGATGGGAGGTCCTGGATTGGGTTGCTATCGGCCGGAATACGACGTAGGTGGGGGTATATATCAGGGGGACGTAAGACCTGGGTACAGGGAACTCGGAAATCCCCGACGAGGTCGTCAAAAAAATGACGAGGCCGAGCCTGCATTTTGACGAGGCCTCCCGCTGCAGACATTCCACGAAACTCCTCCTCGTCAAAATCCGAGGCGCGGTCGTCAAAAAACGATGGCGAACCCGAGTCCTGGCAAACCCGGGTCTTACGCTCCCCCGAATATAATGATAAGGAACAAGGATAGAATTACTGCGCGCCCTCGAGGGCGCCCTCAGGAGCGGCACCGCCGGCCCGCGCCCCCCCCCCCCAGCAGCGGGCGGCGGCGGCCTTCGGGGCGTCCCGGGCCCAGGCCTCGCCCGCGCCCTCGGCCGCGTGCTCCTGCCGCCGGGCACGGCCGCTGGAAGCCGCGGGGCGCGTCGTCGGCGTTGGCGTCGTCGTCGTCGTCGTCGTCGTGCTCGACGTCGTCGTCGTCGTCGTCGTCGTCGTCGTCGTCGTCGTCGTCGTCGTCGTCGTCGTCGTCGTCGTGCTCCTCGTCGTCGTCGTCGTCGTCGTCGTCGGCCAGGGGCAAGACTTGGCACCCCGCGGCCGCCACACATGGCGCCGCGCGGCGCCACGTTGAGAATCTGCGCGAGAACGTCTACAGATCAGAAGGCCTGCTCTGAGGGCCATCATAGGGGAACGAAGAATGACAACACCAAAAAAAAACTCAGAGGTCCGCGCGGATTTCTCGGATCCGCGCTGGACCCGCGCCTCCCTGGCGCACGGAGCGCGCCAGGGCCGGCGCCTTTATATATATATATATATATATATATATATATATATATGGGATTTTAATGTGAATATATATATATATATAGGAATAAATGTCTGCATGACATCCTCGTTGTTTTTTGTACTGAATCCCTGCATGTTTAATGCATGATCCGCGCGCGGAGCATGTATGAAAAAACGGCACTGTATATTGTTGCTGTTTTATCTGACGATCAGCTCGTGCTGCCCGTGGCTGCTGCGCGCGGGGGGATGCCCTCCCAGACATGCGACGTGCTGATACTTCCAATGCGTGGTCTCCAGACCCTTCCCCCAGGGCGGGCCCGTACAGTGGGGGCCCGTGCCAAGAAGCACTCTGCTTGCCTCCAGGGTGTCGGAGGCCTGGAAGGTGGACACCAACACAAACACAGGGGGGATGCCTCCACCAGGGGAAGATGATCCTAGATTTGCCTCTACCAGAGTGTTGGTGGTAATAGTTCGGCCACCTAGGAAGCCCGAATATTGCCACCAGCACCGAGATCGGGGTCATCTTTCTTCGGTGGAGGCACACCGCCGATGTTTGTGATGGTGCCAACTTTTAGGCCTCCTGGGTGTCTTGTGTGTCGATGGTTTTGCTCTGGGGAGCGGGCGTCCCCACACCAGAAATCCATGGACGTCCTGGGGTATCGGGGTGGGGGTTCTGGTGGACTGGCCCCCCCTGTGACAAGGACGCGGGGTGAGGATGCAAGGGCCTTGAAGGCCACTTCGAAGCTTTCCGAGCGGGGCGCGGCCGACGAGAGTGGCCAAGGATGGACCAAAAAGGCAAGGACTCAAGGGTACCCATGGGAAGCCTGCCCAGCCTCATCCTGCGGGTTGAATGTACTTGGTTCTCATCGCCCGAGGGACAAGGAGGAGCCGGCTGTTCTCGGACGCCTGCTCTCCGAAGCCTCCAAGAGGACCTCCTGTGGAGGGGTCGGGAGACGTTTTGTCTTGCTGTGTTTCCTTCACTGCCGCGGCCATGGCTCTGGACGAAGCTGTCCACGCCATAAACGGCCTTCACTGCTGCAATCATCAACCGGCCGTCATCACCTTGAAGGAGGCCGAGTGAAAAAAAATAATGAGTGAGGCCTGATGACGCCAGCAGCTGCATATGATACGGCAGCGACATGGAGCCCGCAAAAACGCCGAGGACGAATGGCGCGTGCACTTGCGCGTGCGCTCTGGCAGACGACGTCGGCGCGAGTCGAGACGTGATCGGCCCCCTCCCCCCACCCCCCCCAACCCACTGGTCACGCGCGTTCTCGCCAAGTGACAAAAAAAACTGGTTCCTGCGCGCTGTCGCACCAAGAACACACGCCGCACAACCACTCCCGCACCGCAAGGGGTACAAGATCTGAGCAGAAACTGTGGTGAAGCAGGCCCGTCACCGCAGCAGCGCGCGCGGCCAAGGAGGATCGGAGAGGGAGGAGCGCCAGCCAAGTGAACCAGAGCCCTTGCGCGCAGCAGGATCGAGGAGGGAGTAGGAGGAGTCGACGCAGCCTGGAAATTGGCAGAGGCGGAGTCTTGTGGGAATGTGGAAGGAGTGCTGTCGCAACACTATGGCTGCGGTCCCATCCCAACCAAACTCTCTTGCGCGCTGCAGGATCGAGGAGGGAGCAAAAGGAGGAGTCGACACAGTCTGTAACTCGGTGGAGGTAGAGTCTTGCGAGAAAATGGGAGAAATGCCGTTGCAGCACCGTGCGGTCCCACCCCAACCAAACTCTCGAGCTGTGGCTGAACTCTTGCAAACTTTCAACACGAAAGTGCGCGGCGCTAAAGCGAGAACCCCATTTGAAAAAAACGCCCGCCCTCAATCCGTGAAGCTCTTGGAAACGTTTAACACGAATGTGCGCGGCGCGAATGTGAGAGAATCATTTTGAAATCCCTCTGCCCTCAATATGCGAAGCTCTTGCAGTGTTTGTTTAAAAGAGTTGCGCTGCGCTAACGCGAGAACCACATGTTGAAAACCACCTGCCCCCAATCCGCGAAACCCTTGCAACCTTTAAAACGAATGTGCGCGCCACCAACGCGAGAACCACATTTTGGAAACCGCCCGGCTTCAACCCGTGAAGTGTTTGCAAATGTGTAAAATGAATGCGCGCGGCGCTTAGGCGAGAGCTACATGTTGAAAACCAACCGTCCTCCATCTGTGAAACTGTTGTCAACGTTTAAACTTCAGGATCAAGAATGGTGAGGAAGTCTCAGGCCAAACGCCCGGCCCGCCCTTTCGAACGGCCTTGAGGTGCGACAGGGAAGAATTATTTATAGGAATGGAGGAGGAGGAGGAGCACGAGGACGGCGACTTGTAAGGAAAAGGAGCGGAGGACGACGAGGATGACGAAGGGGAGGAAGGGGAGGAGCACGAGGAGGAGAAGGAGGAGGACGAGCACAAGGAGGAAGAGGAGGAGGAAGTGGAGGAGCACGAGGAGGAGGAGGAAGAGGAGGAGGGGGATGAGCACGAGGAGGAGGAGGAGGAGGGAGGAGGAGGATGAGCGCGAGGAGGAGGAGCGCGAGGAGGAGGAGCACGGGAGGAGCACGGGGACGGCGAGGCGAGCGAGGGAAGGCGCCTCCTCCTCCGCGGCCGCCACCTGCGGGATTCTTTCTCGCTCTCTCTCTCTCTCTCAAGCTCGGGCTATCGGGCGTTCCTCTCTCCGTCTCTCTCCCTCCCTCTCTCTCTCTCTCCCTCTCTCTCTCTCTCTCTCTCAATCTCTCTCCCTCTCTCTCTCCCTCTCTCTCTCTCTCTCCCTCTCGCTCTCTCTCTCTCTCTCTCTCAGGTGAGTGGGGCCATCGGGCCCCCATCGGCGATCCATGGGCGATTGGGGGTCGATGCATCCTCCCCTATGCCCTATGCCTATCCCCCCCTACCCGTCGGTCGGAAGGAGCAATCATAAAAAAACATGAACTAGGTAGACAGAGAAAGTAGGGTGGGTTCAGGCCCGCCCGGAGAATACCATAATACAGCAAAAGCATAACGATTCTTGAAGCAGGAAGGCGCTAGAAGTAGATTCGGATCCAGGAATCCAAAAACACCTACTTTCAGCGGCCGATGTGCATCGTTGCCCCTGATTCTCTCGCTATACTAGCGCGGCCCCCTGCCGGTCGTCCCTCTCTCGTGCTCCCGCCCCAGAGAACGAACAGCGTGCACAGGATCCACATCCGACGAGCGAGATCTTGCTACAGTCGGACCTGGGCCAAACGGAAATCCTCCAAGATCATGAAACACTCCGCCAGCCAAAACACACAGAACATCCCAGGGTACCTTCCCCAGGTTGCACAAGAATATCCAGCATACACGAAGAACATGCGGGCACCCTCCCCGAACTGGCCTCGATATGATACCTCGGTCCACCCGTATGGGAGATTCTGGGGCACATTCCTCGTCGAGGAGAGCCACTGAGAACCAGCGAAGCGGTCCGACAACTTCGAGCCCCGAACGTGGGAGCGTCGACATCATCGGAGTTGCACAGGGCTGGGGGGGTCAGGTCTGCAGAAGACCCCACACGGACGCCAAAGGGCGCAACCAACCTGTTCGGTCGAGGTGAAACTAATGCACCACACCCGGCGTCAAGCCACAACTCTGCACATAAGCGAACGGTTGGACTTTGCACATCCTCGCCGGCTAAACCGGCGAGGCGCTTGACCACCCTGACGTCCCTTGTTTAGTGGTCCTGCAAAGGAAGGCGCTCGCTGACCCTCGGCCCTACCCATCGGGGGCGGCCAAGAGGGGGGTGTCCAAGAGGGGGGGCTGCAATCCATGGGGGGAGGTCCAAGAGGGGGGGGTGTCCAAGAGGGGGGGGGGGGTCCAAGAGAGGGGGGGGTCCAAGAGGGGGGGGGGTCCAAGAGGGGGGGTGTCCCCCTGGTCGTCACCCCCCTCTTCGCCGCCCCCGAGCTCAACGTCGGAGCGAGCTGTCTGGGGACCTGCCGGGCACCTCTGGGCCACAAGGGAGCGGGCACCTCTCGAACGTCCCGAGACCCCCCGGGGGCGCGTCGCCGCTGCCGTCGGCCGCCCTCATCTCTGAAGGGGCCCTGGGACACACAAATGAATGCACACAAATAAAAGGATTCCCCATATTTCCCCATATAGTCTGGGTTTTTGTCTTCCCCCTATCCCCATATGTTCCCATATTTTCTTGGGAATCGACGATTCATTGTGTCTGTGTGTTTTCCCCTCCAGAATCTTTCGCTCCACCTTGGGTCCTGAGGCGCCCCAGAGCTTCTTTGGCTCCCTGGGGCCTCTGGGGGACAAGAGCTTACCGCGGGACACCTGGTGAACGTTTTCTTACTCGGCGTTTCGGCATTGGGCAGAACGGGGGGCGAGGGGGGGGGTCTGGCTACAGATCTCTGCTTCATGCGTATGATTTCAAACAGTGCGTTCGATGGGGGAGACCCCACCTGCTCGAAGCAGGCGACAAAACAGTCAAGATCTACTCCATGGGGGGGTCTACTCCATGTGGGGGGAAGGGGGGGTGCGAGGGCCCGCGCCGATCGGCAAAGCAACGAATAAGAAAACGATCACCTGATGGCAGGCCAATCCCTTGTTTATGTATGTGCCTACTGTGGACACAGACATCCGGCCGCTCCAATCTTTTCGATGAGTGGACCCTGGAGGTCTGGACCACTTCCCCAGGGCCGAGTCGTTTTCTCACGCTCTCGAGGCCCAGCGAGGGCCCCTGGAGGCCCAAAACTTCCCAAACCCCGCGCTCCAACTTTTGGGGAAGCCTCGGATCTCTGGGCAGAAGACCTGGGAAGCATCTTGGAGAAGGGCCAGGGCACGTGGGAGGAGGGGGAGCTTAGTGGGCCCTGCAAAACGCCAGGGCCGTTTTTGTTCACCGTTTCTGACAAAGCGTCTCTTGATCAGGGAAACAAAAATAAACAAAACATTGCAACAAAATAAGGTTTCGGGATCGGAACTGGAGCCAGCACTGGAAAGAAAACAGCGACGGAACGGGGAACAAAAATGGCAACGGAATCAGCAAAAAACGCCACAACGGAACCGGTAAGAAAAACTGCCCTGTCGCTTCAAGGGCCCACTAGGAGGCAGGGAAGTTCCCGGCGTCACACATTAAAGGTCTCCCAGATGGGGTCCGAGAAGGGGTCGGAGGACCGCGACGCATCGACGACGCATCGCCGACGTCGGCGCTGCATCAGCGACGTCGACGCGGAGAAGATCGGGCTCCACGTCAGGGCTCGAGCTAACAGTGTTTTCCTTTTCGTGTTGTTTTCGATCTGCTTCGTTCTGTCTTCATTCTGCCTGTGCTGAGAAACGAGATCAAAACGAAAACGGCCCACGAAATCGCAAAAATACCGTCTGGATCGAGCCCTGCTCCACGTCGGGCTGCATCGCAGATGCATCGGCGAGGCTGCGCGATCCTCCGACCCCATCAGCTCGGAAACCCCACATGGGAGGTCTAGACATGTGGGGCCGCCTTGCTGCTCCGCTCCGGGGGGGGGCTTGTTATATCTATATATATAAATATATATATATATATATATATATATATATAAAAATGTGTGTAGTTATGTATGTATGAACTTATGCATTGATGCATATGTGTGTATCCCCCTCCTAGTGTGACACGGCCCTGGAGGGGGAGGGCCCGCGCTGCAGCTTTCTGCTGCGCGTCATCCGTCCTCCGCCGGGGGGGGAGGAGGAGAACTCGAGAAGACGAGTGGAAGAAAGAAAGACCGCACAAAACTGTCGCAGGTACGCATGGGCTTCTTGGATCGCCGCTGGACACCCCCCTGTCGGCGCCTCCAGCGCCGCCCCTGCCGCGCGCCGCGCGCCCACGCGGGGGATCCGGCGCCGATCCAGAAAATCCGCGCCGCCCTTCGAGAGCTCATGCCGATCTTGTTCTTCGAAGCGGCAGGCAGCCGCGCGTGCTCTTCACGTAAGGGAGGAAGGATCAAGGAAACAGGGGATACGTCGACCACTCTCCCAGGATTCGTGGGATTTTCGAGTGGGCCAAACATGTTGGGTCCAACCCTGGGGTACACGATGGGGGGGGGCTTCCATTCTCGTCCGTATAGCCCCCTTGGGCTGCATCCCAGGGTGTCCCTCCTTTCCTGAGCGGCTTCATTTTCCTTCCAAAGTCGGGGGTTGGGGACGGCAATTCGCCTGCGAAGCAAGGAAGCAGGATCAGTCAACATCGGATCGATATATACGTAGCACCCCGCAATTGCGGATAAGAGTGAGGGGGCGGGCGCGGGCGACGCGGGCGTCGTCGAGCCGGCGGACCTCGTGGCCCTCACCTTCCCTGTCGATGGCGCTCTCCTCCTCCTCCTCCTCCTCCTCCTCCTCCTCCTCCTCCTCCTCCTCCTCCTCGTCCTCGTCCTCGTCCTCATCCTCATCCTCCTCCTCCACCTCGGCCTCCTCCTCCTCCTCTTCTTCCTCTTCCTCCCTCCTCCCCCCTCGTCCTTTAATCATCGTCCTCCCATTGTCGTCCTCCCCCTCATCGGCCTCCATCATCGTCCTCCCATTGTCGTCCATCATCATCATCATCATCATCATCATCATCATCATCATCACCACCACCACCACCCCCACCACCACCACCATCACATCACCATCACATCATCATCATCATCATCAGCATCAGCATCAGCATCATCATCATCATCATCATCATCATCATCATCATCATCATCATCATCATCATCATCATCATCATCATCATCATCATCATCATCATCATTATCATCATCATCCCTCCCCCTCATCGTCCTCCTCGTCCTCCTGCTCCTCCTCCTTTTCTTTCTCCACATTATCCTTACATCCTCTCTTCTTCCGCGTCCTCCTCGTCCCCTGTTTACTCCTCCTGCCTCCCCCTCCTTTCCCAAGATAACTGCAACGCAATCCTGTTTTCCACTTTATGCTCCCCGACTTCTCTGGTGTGGATGCGCGGGGCTTGAAGAGGTCCTTGCGGGCTCAGACGGCATGCTAAAATCTGCCGCCGCGCTTGTGCGGCATGGGTTTGTTCAGTGAACGTGGTTTGGGTCGCGGGTGGGTCGCGGGCTCTCCACCTCCACCTGGAAGGAATGCAAAAGCAGCCCGCCGCAGGCGCCAACAAAAAATGGTTTGTACACTGAACGTGATTTGGGTCGCGGGTGGGCAGCGTTTTCTCCACCGGGAACGAATGCAAAAGATGCCCGCCGCAGGCGCAAAAAAATGTGGTTTGTACCCTGAACGTGGTTTGGGTCGAAGGTGGGTCGCGGGTGGGTCGCGGTGTGGGTCGCGGGGTGGGTCGCGGGGTGGGTCGCGGGTGGGTCGCGGGTGGGTCGCGGGTGGGTCGCGGTGGGTCGCGGGTGGGTCGCGGGGTGGGCCGCGGGCGGGTCGCGGTGTGGGTCGCGGGTCGTCGGGTGGGTCGGGGTGGGTCGCGGAGTGGGTCGCAGGGTGGGTCGCGGGGTGGGTCGTGGGTCGCCGGGTGGGTCGCGGGGTAGGGCGCGGGTGGATCGCGAGGTGGGTCGCGGGTGGGTCGCGGGTGGGTCGCGGGGCGGGTTGCGGGTGGGACGACGACAACAAACAACAACAAACAACAACAACAACAGTCAACAACAAAACAACAACAACAACAACAACAACAACAACAACAACAACAACAACAACCACAACAAACAACA
>CAUYUJ010018098.1:113682-121182 GCA_963575745.1 Prorocentrum cordatum | reverse complement strand
TAGCAAATGGCAGGGTAGACAATCAGCTCACGTAGCTGATTTTCCCAGCCCCTCCCGACGCCGGGAGGCGATCATGCATCGAGGAATGGGCCCGGCGGCGGGGTCGAAACCAGCCGCATGCAGCAGATTTCGTGGCCCCCTCTTTCCCTATATGCCCCCCCTTCGTTCGGCCCGACTCGCGCAGGGCGGGCGGAGATTGGCGGGGGACCTGCATCGAGGCCTCCCTGATGGGGTCCGCAAGAAGCCTTCCACAAGAGAAAACCAACCCTGAGACCCCAGGACGTCCACCGAGTTCTGGTGCGGGAGCGTCACGCCTTCCCACAGCAAAGCCCTCGAAACCCAAGAGGAACCCAGGGCACCCTGGAGGCGAGGCGAGCAGGGTGTTTCTTGGCATGGACCCCCACAGTAGAGGCCTCCTAGATGGGGTCCGGATAAATGGTGTCGGAGAATCGCGCGGCATCGCCGATGCATCGCCAATGTATCGGCGATGCATCGGCGATGCATTCGCGACGTCGGCGACGCATCGCCGACGTCGGCGTGGAGAAAATCGGGCTCCACATCGAGCCGCATCGGCGATGCATCGGCGATGCGGCGCGATCCTCCGACCCCATCTACTCCGACCCCATATAGGAGGCCTAGGGTGCAAGAAGGATGCGCGGTGAGGATGCGAGGGCCTCGGAGGGTCATATTAACGATTTTCGAACGAGGCTGGGGTAATTAGCCTTGGAAAGCAGCTCACCCTTACTATGCGGGTTCACGGGTTGACTGCAATTGGGGGTGAAGAGAATGCCCCCAAAGGTCACTTTAGGGTCCCTTTCGGGCCCCTGCTGGTTCCAATAGGGGCCTTAAGGGCCCCTTCGGGGCCCTTGTCGTCACCCCCCATGTAGGCCACCCCCCATTACCACCCGCCCGACTCGCGCAGGGCGGTGCCACACTCCGACACCGCCTCGCCCGCAGGTGAGGGGCAACAACTGGGGGGGTCTAGGCTCGAGACTTTCTGACGTTTTCGTCAGATCTCGGCCCAGACGTGCCTTGTCCTGATTTGTGCAGTGCGGCCCTGGACGTCCCGACCCTCTCCCCGGGCACGGCTTTTCCTCCCGAGCCGTTTTTTGACGGTCCCGGGGCCCAGCGAGGGCCTCCGGAGGCCGAAGACGACGAAAATAGGGGGCCACATGCGAACCCTACCCCTACCCCCCACGATTTTTGAGGGGGAGGGTGGGGTTCACTTCGCTCGAGAGCTCTCGAACGAATTGAACCTCACCCTCCCCCTCAAAAATCGTGGGGGGCAGGGGAAGGGGTAGGGTTCGCATGTGGCCCCCCAGAAAACCTCCGCCCTCAATCTTGTTTTTTTCACGACGCGAGCCTGGCTTGGGGGCGGGCCTCCAGCCTCGGAGTGCCTTCCAGCGGCCGCGCCTCGCCGCGAGCGCTCCCCGGCAGGCTTTCCAGGCCATCGTCTCCCGAACACAGCGGCCGCCGGGGGCCCGAGACATACATGGCCCGAGGCGCCGGCTACTTAGAAGGAGGAGGAGGAGGAGGAGGAGGAGGAGGAGGAGGAGGAGGAGGGGGGGAAGCGGGGGGAAGAGGAGGAGGGAGGGAGGAGGAGCAGGAGGAGGAGGAGGAGGAGGAGGAGGAGGAGCAGCAGGAGGAGGAGGAGGAGGAGGAGGAGGAGGGGAGGGGAGGAGGAGGGGGGGGAGGGAGGAGGAGGAGGAGGGAGGAGGAGGAGGAGGAGGAGGAGGAGGAGGAGGAGGAGCAGCAGCACGAGCAGGAGCAGGAGGAGGAGGAGGAGGAGGAGGAGGAAGAGGAGGAGGAGGAGGAGGAAAAGGAGGAGGAGGAGGAGGAAGAGGAGGAGGAGGAGGCGGAGGAGGAGGGGAAGAGGGAGGAGGAGGAGGAGGTGGAGGGAGGGGGAGGGCTTCTCAGAAGGAGGCTGCTTCTTAGAAGGCGCTGGCCTTACATCCATAGACGAGGCCGGTGCCTTCTGAGAAGCAGGGGTGCTTCTCAGAAGCCCTCCCCCATCCCCCACCCCCCCTCTGCGCGTGGCTGATTATAGGGGAGGACGCATCGACCTGGCATCGGCGCGATGCATCGCTGACGGAGCACCCCAGACGCGCTCGCGTCGTGACAAAAAAATCAGGGCGGGAGGTTTTGGGCCATTTCCGGCCTCGGGGGGCCCTCGCCGGGCCTCGGGACCGTCCAAGAAACGATGCAGGATGAGAAACTTTTCCCAGGGAAAGGGTCGGGACTTCCAGGGACGCCGTCCTGAAAATATCTGGACGTCGCACGTCTGGGAACGACAGAGTCGGGGCTGCTTGGAAAGGACACACGGAGGACACGAGACCCTTGTGCCACAGGAATGCAAGAAGGCATGGGCCGCCGAGCTCAGGACGCGAGGGTGCCCTCGATCTGGCAGGGCCGACCTGCTAGGCAGTCTCGACCGGAGGCCCCCGGCAGCGCATCCGCACGATCCTCGGCGGGATGGAATACCGAGCCCCTCTCGGCGATCCATGGGCGATCGGGGGTCGATGCATCCCCCCCCAGAGTCTAC
Organism: Prorocentrum cordatum; assembly: GCA_963575745.1. Taxonomy (NCBI): domain Eukaryota; class Dinophyceae; order Prorocentrales; family Prorocentraceae; genus Prorocentrum; species Prorocentrum cordatum. Next base: position 118,640 of record CAUYUJ010018098.1, on the reverse strand, counting down.
AGGGCAATTTTAAGACATAGGATTTTCAATACATGATTAATTTATAAATGTATGCATGAACTCATCGTGGTTTTTAATACTAAATCCCTGCATGTGTAATACATGATCCGCACGCGGATCATGTATTAAAAACGGCACTGTACTCTATCCCACCCCTGACGTTGCCCCTGAGCACGAGAGGCGAACGCGTGGAACCACGGGCTCGCCGCCCGGATCGCAGGAGCACAAGAAACCGAAACCTGCTAAAAGAAAGCCAACCCTGAGACCCCAGGACGCCCACTGGTCTTTGGCGCGGGAACGTCGCGCCTTCCACAGCAAAACCCTCGAAACCAAAGAAACCCAGGGCACCCTGGAGGCAAGCAGGGTGTTTCTTGACATGGGCCTCCACCCCAGACATGCGACGTCCTGATTTGTTTAAGACGGCGTCCCTGGAAGTCCCGACCCTTTCCCCGGGACCCGTTTTTCATCCTGAACCGTTTTTTGACAGTCCCGAGGCCCCGCGAGGGCCCCCCGAGGCCGAAAATGCCCCAAAACCTCCCGCCCTGAGTTTTTACGGCGCGATCATGTCTGAGGGTGTTTCTTGATATGGGCCTCCACTGTATGGACCTGGACTCGGCGGTACGACCATCGTGCTGCCAGCAGACGAAAGCCGACGAGGGAACGAAGGGGGCATTTCTCTGGCCAGGGCGGGCCTCCGCCGCGAAGAGGCTTTTCCCGCTCGGGATCCGCGGGAGCCCCCAGGGGATCCTCCTCTCTCGGCATCCTCGCCGAACATCGCAGGCAGATCGGCGCTACCACCCCTTGCGAAAAGCAACTGGTGTTTGGCGAGCCCCCAGGCCCCCCACTTCAATGTTGATCGCGGGACCGGCGAAGTTCGAAAAACAAATCGGCACCGCATTGAACTTAAAATTGGAGGGGTGGGGGGGGAGGTGTGTAGGAAAAACACCAGTTGCTGTTTGCACGGGGGGGTAGGCCCTCGATTAGGGAAACGAACAATGCCATAAACGTCAAAACTCGGAGGTCCGCGCGGATTGCTCGGATCGGCACTGGCCCCCCTTCCCCGGCGCGCGGAGCGCGCCAGGGGCCGCGCCGGAGGCGCCGCCAACGGGGGAATCCAGCGCGGATCCGAGAAATCCGCGCGGACCTCCGAGTTGGTATGTTTATGTCAGTGTTCGTTCCCCTAATATCCCGGCATCTTTGTCGTACGTCGCAGGTAGATCGGCGACGCAGTGGAGGCCCGACCACAAGAAACCCCCCACAGCAAGCCCAACCCTGAGACCCCAGGACGCCCGTGGGTCTGTGGCGTGGGAACGTCACACCTCCCGTAGCAAAACCATCGAAACCCAAGAAGCCCAGGGCACCCTGGAGGCCAGCAGGGTGTTCCTTGGCGTGGGCCTCCACCGTAGGGCCCTCCATAGCGCAAGCGCACTCTCCTGGCCGGGGCCAGCTACCAGGCTTAGGTCGGGCATGTCCCCCTTCAGGCGGACTTTAGGCGAATAATCAAAAATAGTACAATTGCCAAAAATAAAAAAAACGTCCCTAGACTATTGTTGGACTACTTTGGAATGGATATTCCTCCTGTGGAGGCACACGCCCGACTTAAGGCGATCTATGAGGCCCCCGTCGGCGATGACTGGGCAATGGGAGCCCTTCGGCACCAGAGCTCCGGGCCTCAGGCTGCCGTTCGAGACACGACGCAGGCACCCCCGGGGAACGCTCTCGGCAAGATGCGCAGCTGCGGGGAAGCGTCCCTCGTGGGCGCGCAAACATGGATTAGCGATCCAGGGATTGGCGCGCGGTCGCCAAATCCATGGATCGGGGGAGGTGCCCTCCCCAAAATGCGGCAATTGCCGCCTCGTTCGGCGGCGGAAACCCGCGATTTCCAATTGAAACGGGACCCGTCGCTAATCCACGCCCCCTTGATCCATGTTTGCGATCGCCTGAATCCCGAGGCTGGAAGCCCCCCAGGAACCAAGAAATACATAAGCAGAAATCCAACCGAAAACGCCCGCCCGCCCCCCCCCCACTTCCCCTCCCCCTGGATGCATCCCCGTTCGGGGTCGGTGCAACCCCCCCTGAGCCTCCTGCTCACACCACAAGCGCCGGCGACTCGTGATGGAGGCCGTCAAGGCCCGCCGTGCGATTCGGGCAGTACTCTGGCGGCGAGAAGAAATTGTCGTCCGGCACCGCCTCGCCTTCGAGGTAGTCGATCGTGTGGAACCAAGCGCGCATGGTGTGAAAAAACCAGCTGACAGGCGTGCAGTCCTCGGCATCGGCATAATAGTCTATGAAATCGTCCTTCGTCCAGACCTGGCACAGTCTCCCGTTGAGGAACGACTCGCCCAGGAAGGTAGCCCCCTCCAGCCAAGAGCGACGCAGGATGCCCACGTCGAACTCATGGAACATGCACTGCCGGAGGCCTGGGTGGATGTAGTACGAGTGCCCGCTGCCCAACTCCAGGTCCCAGAGCGTGGAGTTCGCGGGGCTATCAAGGAAGAAGCAACGGCATAGCATAAACTGTCGGAGCTCCGCGCGGATTTCTTGGATCGGCGCTGACTCCCCTCCCTGGCGCGGCGCCAGGGGCGCCGCGCCAGGTTGGCCCAGCGCCGATCCGCGGAATACGCGAGGAGCACCGAGAATTGATGATCACGCCATTTCTTCTTCTTCGAGGCTGCCGTCACGGTGGTCGATTATTCACTGGCAACTCACGGGAGGCTCCCATACCATCTTGTCGGCACTTACGCATCGACGCTACGACGCTTCTCGACGCGAATCGATGCCAAATCGACGGTGACCACTAATCGACGCTAACCGAGGCCAGATCGGCGCTACCCATCGACTCCCAGACGCTAAACGACTCTAACCGACGCCAAAGACGGGATTGTGAGGGTATACCATGCCAGGCTCCCGTGATTTGCCACCGAACGATTATCAGGTTCGCCTGCCGCCCCCAGTCGTAGTAGGCGGTGACGTTCGAGCAGGTGCCCCTCCCGCAGTCGGCGTCGTCGGCCGGCACCTTCCGCTGCAGGATCTTGAACCGGACGGGCCATGCCTCGGCGGGGCGCACACCGTCGGGTGCTGCTAGGAGTGGTCCCGGCTCAGGTTGCTCCCAAGAGACAGTTTTTCTTGAATCGGCGATAACCCAGGTTATCCTGGGGGGGGAGGAGGAAGGGGCCGGCCGAGACCCTAACCTTCGGGTTGTGGGCAGCCGTGCGCATGCCCGCGTCCCCCCCCCCGCGGACCTGCACAACCAGCAAGGCCAGGTTATCCTGGGGGAAGGAGGGGGGGGGGCAAGCCCCAATAACCCGGGAGATCGCCGGACCCTTTAAAAAACAGTCTCCAACTCTTCGCACCAGCCTGGGGCCCCCGGGCCCCCCGGGCTTCGTGGGGGGTGCAGCAGGCCACGGGCGGCAACGAAGGTTCCGCCACGCGGGCACAGTTGGGATCAAGAGAGAAGCCAGGAACAGGGGCAGCAACAGAGAAGAAAGAGGGGAGGGCTTTTCGAGGGGAAAAAAAATCCGATAATATTCCAAACATGCTCGCAAATGGTCGAAAATTCGTCCCCAGAAATAATCCAAAAATGCTCAAAACCGGTCAACAATGGTTGAATATTCCTCCTGCAGATTGACAGGCCCGACTTAAAGGTAGGCAGCCGCATGCGGGCCCTGCCTCTGGAGAACACCTGCCGCGGTCAAGCGTCCGAGGGGCCTCCACGAGGCCCCCAAGAGACCCCCAAGAGGCCCCAAGAAACTCTCCGAGGTTCCCAAGACGCTCTAAGAGGCGCCCGGAGCCGCCAAGAGGCCCCCAAGACGCTCCAAGAGGCCTCCACTGGGGGACCCTTCCTCTATATGCTGCCCACTTCCCTGATCGAGGCACTTCCTCTGGGCATCTGCGGCCCGCAAGGAAGAGTCCAGAGGGCGTGTCAATCGGGCTGACTGGGGCACAGAGCCAGATAATTTGCGAACCCAGCTGTCACTGTCGACAGCCGACCGCACATGCAAGCACGCAGAACAAATTTGGGAAAACGGGCAGACGATAGCACAAAGCCATAGAAATGCGGAGCGGCCACCGTCGAGAGCCGGCCGCACGTGCAAACAAGCCGAGAGGGCCCAAGGAAACCGACAGCAAACGGGGCGACGCACAGTGGCGCCAGCACCCGACAGGCCGGGCGAGGAGCAAGGCGACAGGAAGAGGAGGAGGGGGGGGGAGAAGAATGGTGCCTCACTCACGGAGCACCACGTGCTCGAAGGCGGGATGTCACTGAATCAGGCGACGGTAGACATGTCGTGAATCCCGAGTGGCAACTACCACCACCAAAGACGGGGGGGAACGTCGCGTGGGAGCCACGTCACAACCACCAGCGTTCAGAGCCCCGCCAGGGGGAAACTGCGGGCAGAAGTGCAACACCTGATCATCGCAGAAGGGCAAGGCGTCGATGGCGTCCGCAAGCGTGAACTTCTACCAGAGGAAGAGGCCGATGTCGCTGGCAACGCTGGGAACCGGGAAACGCCTGCCAAGAAGAGGCACGAACCTGCCAAAGGATGAACCACTTGTACAGGAAGCCGTCCTCCAGGGCGACGGCGCCGTGTAGCGGAACGGGCACGTCGTGGAATGGCCGAGCCTGCCAAAGGATGAACCACTAGTGCAGGAGTGTGCCTGACCTGGACCACCCGCAGGTGGTGGTCGAGGGGCCAGTCGGTGCTTGTCAAGTGGGGGGAACAGCCACTGGGCAAGAGGACCAGCCGTCAGAAGGCGACGAGTGGAACGTATGGGGTGGGCCTTGGGCCGGCGCTGGTGGGATTACGCGAAGCGTCTAGAATTCGTCTTAGAGCCTGTTGAGTTCTCCTTAGATTCCGTAAGTACTACGTCTTACGATATACGCTCAAGAGTTCTCTAACAACGCTGCTAAGACATGTGAAGACATCTTCGGTAGCACTACTTAAGAAATGCGCTTAGAC
>CAUYUJ010018098.1:63682-108682 GCA_963575745.1 Prorocentrum cordatum | reverse complement strand
CATTAGGGATAAAGGGTCTCTTTTGCAGGTGTGTCGAGCCAAACCACCTAGAAGTATTATCCCTAATGCGAAGAGACGGGGACCTCAGTGAGGCTACGTCTTCATCGTGTTATCAAGTTAGGGCCCCCTTTGTATCCTCAACGATCTGAGCCCCCCTTGGAGGTGCATGTGCGAATCGAACATGTGGCACAAACACCTCACGGCACGTCGTTGCCGAGGCTCGGGGGGCGGCCAAGAGGGGGGCGTCCGAGTGGAGGGGGGGGCGCAAATCATGGCCAGCGGCATGTGCGCGGCCAGGGGGGGGGGGGGGCGCGGACGTAACGAAATTAGAAGAGGCACCACGAAATCTGGGGAGATACCATAGCCGCCGCCATGATATCCACACACCCCTAGCCTTAAGTCGGGCCTGTCCCCCTACAGGGGGATTTTGGACGAAAAAAATTATTTCAACAAAAAAAAAAAAACGAAAAATACCCCAAAGATGCCCCGAAATATTCGAAAACCAATCCCCAGACTGTCTTTTGACTATCGTTGAATCTTCCCCCCTGGAGAGGGACAGGCCCGACTTAACCCTCGTCATCAGCCCCCTGCTGGCCGCTCCCGAGGCCGAGGCGGTGCTGCCAGAGAGCGCCCGCCACTGGGCACAGACCACAAGACCTAAGTCGGGCGCGTCCCCCTACAAGGGGACTTGCGACGAAAAGTAACAAATACCCCAAACATACTCCCAAATTATTTTCGAACTATTTGTTGGTGAAGAAATATCCTGAAGGTTCGCTCGCTTTGCCGGTGCTCCATGCGGTGACGAATGCAAAAACCCTGCAGTCGCCCCGGACTCGGGCTTAAACAGACGATGCGAATGACAGGTGTTGCCAACCACGCTGCCAACATACTCCCAAATGGTCTAGAAGTACCCCAAAAAATAGTCCCCAGACTATGTCTTGGCTATTTTTGAAGATTCCCCCTGTAGAGGGACAGGCACGACTCAACACAAGATTTCTGCGCGCACCGCCCCCTCGAAGGGGCCCACACACACACACACACACACACACACACCTGGCATACAGCGGAGGCCAGCCCACAAGAGACCTCCCACGGGAAACCCAACCATGAAACCCCAGGACGTCCACTGGTTTTTGGTGTGGGAGGATCACGCTCTCCATAGCGAAGCCATCGAAGCCCGAGAGAACCCAGGGCACCCCGAAGGCAAGCAGAGCGCTTCTGGGCATGGGCCTCCACTGCAGAAGATGTCGGCGCAACACCGTCAACACCGTCGGCGCATCTCGTGAGCGTGTTCAGCTATTCGGCGTTTCGGCATCGGGCGGAAACGGGGGGAGGGGGGGCGTCTGGCTCCGGCCCTCTGCTCGACGCGACCGTTTGCAACGGCGCGTCCTGTGGGAGAGGGGCTCCGCCTGCTCGAAACGGGCGCCAAAGACAGCCGAGGTCTGCTCGACGGGGGGGGGGGGGAGGGGAAGGGGGGGGATACGACGAGGGCCCGCGCCGAGCGGCAGGACAATGACGGCGAGCACGGCGACCTCCGACGATGCGGCGCTTCCACGCGGGCATGCCTCTCGCCACGAGGTCCGCCCCCGGGGGCCCGCCGTGGAGCCCCAGGGGGGCATGCAGGAACAGAGCCCGGGCGGGCAAAAAAAAGATCGCCCCGGGGGAGGGGGGGTCGGGACCTCCGAGGCCGCGCAGTTCGGCGGTGGACAAACCTCCCTTTAGTAAACCTCCCCTTAGCGAAAAGCGCCTGGGACCGAAACCGACGGACCTGGACCCGCAAAAGTGACGGCCGCGACGCCCCCTCGCGAGACGAAAACGGCCAATTCCTTAATCGACGTGTCAGGGTAGGAGGTCTGTCCAACCCCGAGCAGTGTCGGTTGACCCCAAAGGGGGTCCAGCTGAGAAGGGGTGGTGCAACAGGTCTGGGGAAAATTGTACTTCGAATGCACTGCGCCAGAGAACTGTATCGCATTGTGTTGCAGCTCACGTATTGCACGCGACAGCCCAGCATTACATCGGTGCACCGGAACGTATTGTACGCCCCAAATCTAGTGCAACCCCACAAAACTATTGCGCCAAATCTATTGCACCACCCCCTTTTCGCTGGACCCTCTTTTGGGTCAACCAGAGCATTGAACACATCAGGTCGGCGGATGTCCGGGACGGGAGGTCTTACATCGGCCATGCTCAAACGGCCCCCCAGGGAGGGTCAAACAGAACTGGGGGACCACGACACGCGTGAGGGGTGCACCGAAATGGGGCGGGGCCGCCATGTGAACGCAGTCACTGGGGCCTTCGGTGGAGCTCCTATGGGGCCTGGGGCCACGAAACGTGCAAGGCGCTGCCGAAATTGGGCGGCCGCGGCGGCCGCCAAGTGAGCGCAGCCACTGGGGCCTGCAGTGGAGCTCCTTTAGGGGGGCACCACACGCGTGATCGGCCTGCCATGGAAATCAGAGAGCAGAGGCTGGCCGAGCAAGAGGAGTCAGAGAGGCGGGGGGAGGTGAGGAGGAGGGACTGAGCGAGACGCGCGGCGCTGCGGGTTCAAGACGAGGACCCAACACTCAGGAGGGTCAGGAAGAGCATGAGGACAGGGGGGTGGAAGCGAGGAGAATGCTGCTTATTCCCCGCCCACACTCAACGATGGGGAGTCCCGCCCCCGTGGGGGGGGTAATGGTATAACGTGGTCGAGGCCCGCGGGGGGGGGGCCAGGGGCGCCAGACGACGACGACGACGGCGGCGACGGCGACGGCCGGACGAGGACGAGATGCACGATTAGGACGAAGACGAGAACGAGGATGACGACGACGAAGACAACTACGACGACGACGACGCGGACGAGGACGACGACAAGGACGGGGACGAGAACGACGACGACGACGACGACGACGACGACGACGACGACAACGACAATGACGACGACGACGACGACGACGACGACGACGACGACGACGACGACGACGACGACGACGACGACGACGGACGACGGCCGCCTCTGGAGGCGCCTGAAGGCTCTCCGATGCCTGTCAGCACCACACCATGCCTGTGAGCTGAGCACGGCGCTGTAGCGTTGGAGGGGCTGGAACCCTTCCCCATACGTTCGTTACCGTCACGAGGGGAAAGGGGGGGGGGGGGGGGCGACGCTGGCGTTACGGGACGGGTTCGAACATTTCAAACGATCTCTAGGTCGAGGGAGGCGCTGAGAGTTCAAAACGAGGACCCGACACGCAGGAGGACTGGGAAAGACGAGGCGGGCGGTCTCTTTCCATTCTGGGCAACCAGAGGCAGCAGCTCGGACTGGGGACCGCCCAACGACAAAACTTTTGGAGTCCCGAAACGGTGCGGTGACAAACCGTGCGGTGACCCCGAAATCCCCTAAGATCTCACCGCACGGTCCGTCACCGCACGGACTTGGGACCCTGGAGGACCCTGTCGCCCGAGACATCCTCGGAGAGGGACCCGAAACCCAAAACCGTGCGGTGACCCCGAATCCCCACCGACTCACTGCACGGTGTGGTCACCACCCCGTTTGGGGGCTCCCGAAAAACTGTTCGGGATGAAACCCCGCCCACGACCGCCAGAAAACTGATCAGGGCGAGTCGGGGGTCCTCAAACGCTGTGGTGACCGCACCGCGTGGAGAGTCAGTGGGGATTCGCAGTCACCGCGAGGTTTTGGAACTTGGCTCGCTCTCCGTGGACCCGTCTTGGGCGACCAGGGCCTTCGAGGTCCCAAAACAGTGCGGTGACGGGCCGCGCGGTGAGTCTCTTGGGATTTCGAGGTCACCGCGCAGTCCGTAACAGCATGACTTTCAGACTCCCGAGCGAGGCGCCTGTCCTCAGGGAAAGGGTAGAGGGGTCCAGGGGGGCCATGTCTCAAAGGAGCCGAGCCGCCAGATGTCCTGGGGAGGCGCGAAAAGCGCGCTTGTTCTCGAACTCTCTCGTGCAATCCTTCCCTAGACATCCACTCAGGGCAGGAATGCGGCGTCTTCAGCACGGATCGCGAAGCGCGCCTAGCCACCTCCGGGAAACATAGACGCACAAGTGAGCGTAAAGACGGGCCAGAGACGTCGTGTCGACCTCCCCAGTCTCGCCACCGCCATGCTCCTCGATCCTCCTTCTCTCCCTTTCTTTTTCCTTATGAACGCGTAACTCCTCCCTGTCGCACCCCCAAACGAGTCAGCACGGGCTGGGCGTTTCGCCTGAGACTCTGACCTTGAAGCTCGAAATTTGCACACAAGTTTCAAGCATGGAGTGCGGGCCGTTTTCCACATATAGCTCTCACCTTAGCGCCGCACACATTCGTCTTAAAGTTTGCACCAACTTCTCGAGGGCTGACCGATTTCAAAATGTGGCTCTCGCCTCAGCGCCGAGCACCTTAGCTTCAACAAAAAAAACAATAGCTTCAAGGATGGAGAGAAATGCCTTTTCAAAACGTGCCTCTCGCCTAAGCGCCACGCACACTGGTCTTCAAAATTGGCAACGGTTTAGAGGACTCGTATGGCTGAAGCCTCAGGAACTGTGTTCTGGCACGACTTAGGGTTGTTCGAGATAACGCGTTCCGCGAACGCTTGAATGGAACCGGGGGAGGCAACACATTGAGCACCCCTGAAATCTGCTTGACCTCCCAGGAGCCCACGAATCTTGCGACTGTTGCCCAGTTCGCAGCCTTCCAGTGGCGACAATTGCGCAGGTCGCAGCCCCCCACGGAGCCGCGAGGTCTCGAAGTGATTTACGCTGCCCTCACCTCCGCTGGACCTCCCAAGGAGCCCACTACAGTGGCGACTGCTGCGCAATTCGCAACCTTCCAAGGAGCCGCGAGGTCTCGGCTGGGTCCGCGTACACACCCACTCCACTGGACCTCCTGGGAGCCCAGGAAAGTGGCGACAGTTGCGCAGTTCGCAGCCTTCCAGGGAGCCGCGAGGTCTCGACTGGGTCCGCGATCACTCAAACTCCGCTGGACCTCCCAGGAGCACACGAGAGTGGCGACAGCTTCGCATTTCGCAGCCTCCCAAGGAGCCGCGAGGTCTCGGCTGGGTCCGCGTACACCCCCACTCCGCTGGACCTCCTGGGAGCCCAGGAAAGTGGCGACAGTTGAACAATTCCTAGCCTTCCAGGAAGCCGCGAAATCTCAGCCGGGTCCGCGTACAACTCCACTCCGCTGGACCTCCCAGGAGCCTGGGAGCGTGGCGACAATTGTGCATTTCGCAACCACCCAGGGAGCCACGAGGTCTCGGCTGGGTCCCCGAGCACCCCCACTCCACCGGATCTGCTGGGAGCCCAGGAGAGTGGCGACAGTTGCGCAATTCGAAGCCTCCCAGGAATCCACGAGTTCTCGGCTGGGTCCGGGTACACCTCGACTCCGCTGGACCCCCCAAGAGCCCAGGAGCGTGGCGACAATTGCGCAATTCGCAGCCTCCCAGGGAGCCGCGAGGTCTCGGCTGGGTCCGCGATCACCCGAACTCCGCTGGACCTCCCAGGAGCACACGAGAGTGGCGACAGCTTCGCATTTCGCAGCCTCCCAGGGAGCCGCGAGGTCTCGGCTGGGTCCGCGTACACCTCCACTCCGCTGGACCTCCAGGAGTCGCGAGAGTGGCGACAGTTGCGCAGTTCGCGGCCCCCTGGTACAAAGGGTACGGGCAAGGGAGGCAAGGACTCAGGAGGCCGGAGGAGAAGGGATGGGGAAGCAGGAGGCAGGAGGCAGGAGGAGGGTGGAGGGGACCCTTGGAGACCACAGGACTCTGTTCAAAACGAGCACGCAACCCACGAGGCCTGGGGAAAAGAATGCGGGGACCTATGAGCAGGGAAGGCGTTAGAGTTTCTTGGAACATCGCTGATGCGTCTTGGGTGTACACTTGTCCTCCTCTTCCTCCTCCTGCTGTGCCCCGTGGCTGACTACCTACCAGACCACCCCATACCAACCCGAAGACCCGAATTTCGGGCTGGGGGGGGTACGGGTTCCATACCGTGTTTTCTCTGTGCTCCCCGCCCCCGCCCCCAGCCCCTGGAAACGGAGCGCAGAGCGGGGCCTTCGTGTTGGGTTGGGGTGGCTTGGTGGGCGGTCACAAGGCCATGGAGACTTGAGGGCCCCTCCCTTCCTCTCCTTCCTCCCCTCCCTCACGCCCGCCATGGCCTCGTCCTCGCCGCCAGCCCCGCCGGGGGGGGGGACGGGGCGCCCACCGCGCCCACCGACGCCAGCATCGCGCGGCCGGCCGCATGCCGCACCTGCTGGCGGGGGGGGAGGAGGCGGAGGAGGAGGAGGAGGAGAAGGAGGAGGAGGAGGAGGAGGAGGGGGAGGAGGAGGGGGAGGAGGAGGACGAGGAGGAGGAGGAGGAGGAGGAGGAGAAGGAGGAGAGGAGGAGGAGGAGGAGGAGGAGGAGGAAAAGGAGGAGGAGGAGGAGGAGGAGAGGAGAAGGAGGAGGAGGAGGAGGGGGAGGGGGAGGAGAAGGAGGAGGAAATGCTGGAAATGCTTGGCCGTGCTCAGCCTATGCATTGGGTCCTAGACCTGCCAGATGATATTCCCACTGAGGCCTCTTGGGCCATCAAATTGTGTCCTACTAGGAGGGCTGTCTGGGATGAGGTTTCTTACTTCACTGATGGGTCCATCCGTTTTGGGGACGACTCCACGGGAGCCTGGGCAGTGGTCCGCGTGGGGAGTGATTCTGAGGGATGCGCCTTCCTAGGGGTTTGGGCAGCTGCTTTCCTCGATAGTTTTCTCACGCCTGGAGCTCGCTCAGGGCTTACTAGCACGGACATAGAGTACGCGGGCGTGTCATGGGCCCTCCTTGCCATCATCGCCAATGAGTGCCACGAGCCGTCCACCATCCACACGGACTCGCTGACGTCGTCCAGAGCCTGTACTGACTGTCGGCAGTGGCCAAAACCAACGTAATTGCTAGAATGACCCAGATATTGCATGATATGGCTTGCGCTCTGGCAGCTAAGAGGTGGCCCGAGCACCCCAACCCCCTCCTGGTCAAACATGTCAAAGGCCACGAAGGCCAGCCATGGAATACCTTGGCCGATCACTTGGCGGGGCTAGTTGGCAAAAGCGTTTGGGGTCCATGCTTGCTCCCCCCCGTGTGGGTCGAGGCCACTGAATTCAGCAAAGACCGTGAGTGGGAGTGGCTAACCTTGGCCAACACCAGCACAGTGGGGTCCTATCCTGTGCTGGAGGCTGACGGGTTTGGAGCTCCTCAGATAGCACACGAAGTGAATGGACTAGGGCACAGGCCTGAACTTCGTGTGACCAAGCTTATGCAAGAGTTGGAGTTTAAGGTTGCTACATTCAACACTAAGAGTACCGCCAACACTAGAAGGAAGGGCGCGAAGGGCAGACTGCGCTTCGCTCGGAACGTGACCATCAAGGCCCAATTCGACAAAGAAGACATCGTGTTGGCAGGCATCCAAGAAGCTCGTAATCCAAAAGGAGTTTACATTTCGGGAGCATATCATGTAATATCGTCGGGAGCGTTGAACCACGAGTTTGGATGCGAACTTTGGATTAACACGCGTGTTGCATATGGAGAGGCCAAGGGCCAGCCGTTGTTCTTCAGTAAGCAACACTTTCGTGTGATTGACGCCGACCCCCGCTGGCTCGTGGTGGCGGTCAATACCCCTGGCCTGAAAATCAATGTCTTGGTCGGCCATGCTCCTCATTCGGGATCCCCTACGGCTCGGGCGGCGTTCTGGGGCTCTATTGGGGAACTCGTGAGGGCCTGGGGGGCGGACCGTTTTCCTAGTTGATGTCAACGGGCGCCTAGGAAACATCACCTCTGAGGTCGTAGGCTCGTGTGGATGGGCCCAGGACCAGGACGAGGGGGGGGATGCCCTTCACGAATTTGCCCTTGAACACCACATGCCTGTACTCAACACCCTGCATGGGGAGGAGGATCACTGGACGTGGGAATACACCCACGGGCTCAGACACAGAATTGATACATCTTGAGTTGTTCATGGTTGGCCAACCACGCCCTTTCATCCGACGCGCTGCATTGCTTGGATCGAGTGAATCAGTTGACTGACCACATTCCCATTATTATATCATTCAAGTGGCAAGCTTCGCATACCCGCCGCATTGCATCTCATAAGCGTCTGGACCCAGAGGCCTTCAAAGACCCCAAGAAGGTCGCGGCATTTCAGCGAGGACGCAAGGAGATTCCCCAAGTGCCTTGGGAGACTAATCCGTCTGAACACCACGCCTCCATCAACTCTGGGGTTGCCAAGGCCGCGATGGAGGCCTTTGGAGTTGCCCCTCGGAGAGCACGTCAGCCATACATTTCCGAGGCCACTCTTGATCTCATCACTTCCAGGCGTGGGGTCCTTCGAGCCCTAAAGACGTGCATCAAGGCCCAGGGGGGAATTTGCGTCTCACCCCTGCAACACCTTCGTGGTCGCTGGAAGCTAGGAGACATCTTGGGGCATGCGATGGCAGACACTGGCGACGCATGGCGACAGCCATATATGCACCTAGCCAACGCCTTTGACGACTGGACCCATCGCAGAATAGAGCGAGGCGAGATATGTATTTGCGTGCACCAGTTTCTGAATGATACCGAGATTGTGCTTTCCAAAGCAATCGAGAAAGACAAGTGTGACCACCTGGACGCCAAGGCAGCTCACATAGAGCATGCTAGAGACCTCGGACTACCCAAAAGAGAATGGGACATAGTAAAGCATCTTGCCTTGTTTGGGGGCCGCCCACACCGCATCCCACACACGTTGCCCTTCTCTACTGACGAATCAGGTCGCCCCCTAACAACGGAAGAGGCAGCGGCGGACAACCTTCAAGAGCACTTTTCTAGGATTGAAACAGGGAAGATTACCGATGAGCAGGATGTTGTTTCTAAATTCAATGATGTGCCCCCCCCCCCCCCACCCTCCAGGACTTTGTTCCTAGGGACCTGAAGTGTGTTGCTACTAAGTACGAGACGGTGTCGCTCATGCGAAAACTGCAGGGTGGGAGGGCCGCTGGCCCTGATGGCTCATCGGTTGATCTCATGAAGACGGCACCCATGGAGATGACGGAAGTGATGCTGCCCTTACTAACTAAGATTAGCATGACTACCAAAGAGCCCCTCTCGTTTAAGGATGGGAGGGTTGTGGCCTGTTATAAAGGCAAAGGCTTCATTGCCCTTGCACTTAATCAGCGCAGTGTTCTCATCACTAATACTCTGAGCAAGCTGCAGCATCGTCATCTCAGGGCGCTCTCATTAGACTACCTATGCATGGCGCTGCTCACGCAGCAGTGTGGAGGCCTACCTGGAAGGTCGTGCGACCTTGCTGCCCATGTCGTTAAGTGTTTCTGGGGCGCGGCAGCTTATCAGCGTCTTTCTGTCGGTTCCCTATTTATTGACCTTACGGCCGCTTTTTACTCTACCATTAGGCAGCTGACATTCGACCTCCCAGAGGAACAGGAGGCCCTTGATGAAACACTCAACGCCATGGAGCTGCCCGCCATCCTTGTCCAGGGGATTCGCATCCAGTTGGCCCAGGGACCGCTCTTTGAGAGGCACATCGACAGGCCTCACTTGCTGGCTCTGCTGAAAGATGCGCAAAGAGGTTCCTTCTGGGCCGTCAAGGGCGCTCAAGGATATGTGGTTCCGAGAACTGGCACGGGGCCAGGCACTGGTATGGCCACCGATCAGTTTAACGTGGTGTTTGCCAGTGTGCAGCAGGAGATAGAAGCGGAAGCAGCCGCTATGGGACTGGAGTGGAGACCGCGTACGGGGGCCAAGATCTTTTCGCAGGGGGACCCCGACTCTGCCCCCATTATTGACGTCTCATTTGTGGATGACATCACCCCATCGGTCACCTCGCGAGTAGCAAGCGAATTGATTCCCAGGCTTGCCCTGCTCATGGACATTGTATACAGTGTATGTGCGCGACACGGTCTCAAGTTGAATTCCAATAAAACCAAGGCACTGCTGTCCTTTAGGGGAAAGGGCGCGCAGAAGGCGCACAGAGATTTACATGACATGGATGAACCCCACATCTCATCCACACATTGGGGGGTCAAGGTGAAGGTTGCACGATCCCAGACATGTTTAGGTGTTGCTTTGACCGACACACGCAACGAGGGGGTCGAGCTCACAGCGAGGAGCATACAAGTCAAGGCTGCCTGCCGACCCATCAAAAAAGCACTCGCTCCACGGGAGGCCCTGTCCCTGCGAACCAAGGTCCTTTATTCTGAAGCCTTCGGTGCGAGCAAGGGGTTTTATGCGTGTGCACTATGGAGACCCTTCACGGTGGCATTTACAGATGTTTGCATTTTTTTCACGAGTTCAGTTACAGATGTGCGTTAGGTTTTTCTGCTGTGAACTCCAGCGAGTTTCAGGTTTCGTACTAAAAAGTTCTGGCCCTCGTGGACCGCATGCCCTGGGAAGCTGTGGTACACATAAACAGACTTCGTTATTTTGGCCGACGGTTGACCAAGGCACCCCCCTTTTTGAGGTACCTCCTGGATGCGTGTTTGCTTTCGCGTGATGGGTGGGTCTTGGCCCTCTCCCAGAGTTTTGATTGGCTTTCCAAGTTTGTTGACCCTTCCGATATTCCTGGGGAGGGTGCCTTGGACGAATGGGTGACGGCAGTACGTTTGGATATCCGCCGTTTTCGATCCCTGCTGACGGCTACCATCGCAAAATCCAGAACATGGTGGTCAGACCGACACCAGCGATACATGTGGGAGGAGAGAGTCGCCCAGCACGTTAGGGACACCAGCATGCAGGAGTCAGAGGAGGAGGTAGAGCGGAAGTACCTCTGCTACGAGTGCGGACAAGTTTTTGTCTCACCCAGGCATTTGAAGGCTCATCGAGGGAAGTTCCATTCTCAAAGGAACACACCAGCTTACATGGCCGTTGGCACGGATTGTGGCATATGTAGGTGGGACTTTCGGTCCAACGGACGCCTCTACAAACACTTGGCACGTGCAAAGCCATGCTTAAGGGGACTGATAGCCGCTGGCGTCCGATATTCGTTGGAGGAGGTGTCCGAGGCCCGCGAATGTCGCAATTATCCTGGCGAAGGACCCAACCAGATGCAGTTGCGAGTACCGCAATTGTGAGTATCTTCTTCGATGGCGCTCCCTATGGGGCCACGAACCGTATGAGGGGTGTGCCGGAACGTGACGGGGTACACAACACAAAGTAGTAGTAGTAGTAGTAGTAGTAGTAGTAGTAGTAGTAGTAGTAGTAGTAGTAGTAGTAGTAGTAGTAGTAGTAATAGTAGTAGTAGTAGTAGTAGTAGTAGTAGTAATAGTGTAGTAGTAGTAGTAGTAGTAGTAATAGTAGTAAAAGTAGTAGTAGTAGTAGTAGTAGTAGTAGTAGTAGTAGTAGTAGTAGTAGTAGTAGTAGAAGTAGAAGTAGAGAGCAGCAGCAGCAGCAGCAGCAGCAGCCAGCAGCAGCAGAGCAGTAGTAGTAGCAGTAGTAGTGAGTAGTAGTAGTAGTAGTAGTAGTAGTAGTAGTAGTAGTAGTAGTAGTAGTAGTAGTCGTCGTCGTCGTCGTCCGTCGTCGTCGTCGTCGTCGTCGTCGTCGGTCGTCGTCGTGCGTCGTCGTCTCGTAGTCGCGTAGTCGTAGTCGTAGCCGTAGTCGTAGTCGTAGTCGTAGTCGTAGTTGTAGTAGTAGTGTAGTAGTAGTAGTAGTAGTCGTAGTAGTAGTAGTAGTAGTAGTAGTAGTAGTAGTAGTAGTAGTAGTAGTAGTAGTAGTAGTAGTAGTAGTAGTTAGTAGTAGTAGTAGTAGTAGTAGTAGTAGTAGTAGTAGTAGTAGTAGTAGTAGTAGTAGTAGTAGTAGTGGTAGTAGTGCGGTGGGCGCATGGGAGCGCAGCCGCGGGGGCCTTCGGTGGAGCTCCCTATGGGGCCACGAAACGTGTGAGGGGTGTGCCGAAATCTGCGCGGTGGGCTCATGGGAGCGCAGCCACTGGGGCCTTCGCTGGAGCTCCCCATGGGGCCACGAAACGTGTGAGGGGTGTGCCGAAATGGGTGCGGTGGGCGCATGGGAGCGCAGCCACTGGGGCCTTCGCTGGAACTCCCCATGGGACCACGAAACGTGTGATGGGTGTGCCGGAATCTGTGCGGTGGGCGCATGGGAGCGCAGCCACTGGGGCCTTCGCTGGAGCTCCCTATGGGGCCACGAAACGTTTGAGGGGTGTGCAGAAATGGGTGCGGTGGGCGCATGGGAGCGCAGCCACTGGGGCCTTCGCTGGAGCTTCCTATGGGACCACCACGTGTGCCGAAACGGTGGGCGCATGGGAGCGCAGCCATGGGGCCACGAAACGTATGAGGGGTGTGCCGAAATGCGTGCGGTGGGCGCATGGGAGCGCAGCCACTGGGGCCTTCGCTGGAGCTCCCTATGGGGCCACGAAACGTGTGAGGGGTGTGCCGAACTGCGTGCGGTGGGCGCATGGGAGCGCAGCCACTGGGGCCTTCGGTGGAGCTCCCTATGGGGCCACGAAACGTGTGAGGGGTGTGCCGAAGTGGGTGTGGCTGACGCATGCGGGAGGTGGCACTGAGGCCTTCGGTGGAGATCCCTATGGGGCCGCGAAACGTGTGACGGGTGATGATGGCGATGATGATGATGATGGTGGTGATGATGACGTCGATGATGTCGATGATGATGATGATGGTGATACCGAAACGGTTGCACACGCTTCGTGGCCCCATGATGATGATGACGATGATGATGGTGATAATGACGATGATGATGATGATGATGGTGATGATGATGATGATGATGGTGATGATGATGATGATGGCAGGAGGGAGGGGGCAGCGGGAGGAGGAGTGAACGCGGGGCGCTGTCTCTTCAAAACGAGGACCCAACACCACAGGATGGTTGGGAAAAAAGAGCAACAAACGAATCGTGCCAAAGGCCTCACTGACGACTTTGCACATCTCCCTCCAAGGAAGGCGACAGGACCCCCGAGGGGGCCCAGGATTGTCCAGGCTGATGTGGCGGTTGCTGAACCCCTGGCCCCAGTGGTTGATCCTCCGCCGCCTCCCCCCATTCATTTTACTCCGTCCCCGCCACCTGTTTGTCCCTATCGGTACATTCTGCTTTTATTCTCGGGACAGAGGCGAGAGGGGGATGTGCAATTCTGGATAGAGAAGTTGATCGAGCAGCACGTTCCCCCCTAGTGGTTTTGTCTGTAGACATCATACACTCCCCCACTCTTGGCAATCTGACTGATCAGAGGAAGACTTCGTTTTGGCTAGGATTAATGAAAGACGGCTGGGTGGCCGCAGTGTGTGGGGGGCCCCCGTGCGAAACCTGGAGTGATGCTCGCAACAACCCAGCTCAGGGTGGAAGGCTTTGCTCCAGACCAGTTCGTGCTGCAGCCGAGCCGTGGGGCTTGGCATATTTAACCCCCAGAGAAAGGACACGAGTGGACACTGCAAACGGGTTGTTGAGGACTATGATTGAGTTCCTAAGGTGCGCCTGGAAGAGTGGAATCCCCGCTCTCATGGAGCACCCTGCTCAGACTGCACACGGACAGGATGTCCCCTCGAGTTGGCAACTCCCAATCTTAACCCGGTTGCGTACCCAGCCTGGAGTGATCCTTCACAGGGTCGACCAGTGTATGTTTGGACGGTCTACCCAAAGACCCACGGGACTTCTGGCCGCCCACACACCGTCCATGACCAGGGTGCTTAGGGAGCTGACACATCGGGGGAGATGCACTCACAGCGTCCACGCGAGTGTCCTGGAGGGGTTTGGCGACAGTGGAGAGAGGCGCATCCCCAGGGCCAAAACGTATCCTTCGCAGTTTTGCCGTTTCCTGGCTGAATGTTTGTTCGAGGATGCCACCCGTGGGTTTAACGTTCCTGGCATGCCCCCATTGGACCTGCCCGAAGATGTTGCCCCGTTTGCTGTTCCTCTGGACCCATATTTTAATCTCCAGCACGGGCGGGAGTACGCTCGCACGGCACCTTTCTCAACTCAGACCCCCACGGATGGTGTGCGCGGCACTTAACACTCGCAGTACCTCTGGAGGTCTTGGCCCCTGTTAGAGGGAATGGTCCGTGGGCTCCTTGTTTTTTTGTGCCCCCCAAGGGTGTGCGCAGCACCTACTCTTGCTGTAACTTGGGGGGGTTGTTATGCTGTCGTGTGCGCGGCACTTTGACTCGCAGTATCATAAGGAAGGGGGGCCCTGGCTTTTCTCGTTGTTTTACTTCGAAGTACTTATGAGAAGGTTGACAGCGCCAGCTAAGTCTGGCTTCCCCTCCCCCACCGTTTTGGTTTTTGTTCATCTCGGGTCCCAAGCGCAGTGTCCTAAGAGTCGTGCAGCTGACCCTGATCTACGCCTTCCAGACGGTGGTCGGTGACTCCGACCGTGCCCTCGAGGACAGGGCTATTTAAATCACCCAATAGCGGAGGGTTTGGGCCTTGCATATGGGCGGGGGGGGATTCATGGAGATGCACGTGGAGGACGCGCCGCTGCCGCGATCGCTGCCTCCCTTTTTTCCTCTTGTCTATCGCTGCTCTCTGCTCCAGCTGTGTGGGACTCAGACTCCGTCCCTAAGGCCACGAACGAACGAACGAGGAGGAGGAGGATGAGGAGGAGGAGGGGTGGGGGCAGAGATCCGACGGCGCAAAAAATCGAAGCATCGTCAACAATCACGGCTGGAGCCCCGGGCTCAGGTCAGGCGTGCCCTCCTACAGGCGGATTTTGGGACGAGGAATAAAAATGGTCAAACAAATACTCAAACGATTCAAAAATAGCAAAGCGAAAATCGTCCCCACGCGCGCGCTTCGCGCGCGCTGAGGTTCTAGCACGCTCTACCTGTAATCAAAAATCTTCGGCATCGGAGGGCATCTATTGTCACACGGATCGTGCCCCTCAGGGAGCTTAACCTGCGGCCCCAAAGACAGGCTTGGCTTAGCGTCCCCCCGCCCATGTCGGCACACGACGACGACGACGACGACGACGACGACGGCGACGACGACGACGAGGACGACGGCGACGGCGACGGCCACGGCGACGGCGACGGCGACGGCGACCACGACGACGACAACGACGACGGCGACGACGACGGCGACGACGACGACGACGACGACCACATCCCCTCGACCACGTGGAGGTCCCCCCTTCTGGCCTGGCCGAAACAAACCCCTCCTCCCTGGCGCGCCGTGCCACTGACGCCTGCAGGCTGCGCCGTGCCCCAGCGCGGAGGGGGAGGGACGGAGCGGCAGAGAGGAGGCGGAGGAAGGAGGCGGAGGAGAAGACTGTGCCTTGTTCGTCGGGTGGCCCCTGACGCAACCTGCGCGCATGCAGCGAAAGAGTGGGGCGGGGAGGAGATCCATGCACCAAGACCTCAATCCCACCCATTGGTGCCGAGGCGCACAAAGACTGAAACCGAGGACTACACCCTCTTCGCGACCGGTGCGGCATCCCCCACGGGGGAGAGAGAAGGTTAGCCAGAAGAGGGAGGAAGAAACGTACTTCTAATACGAAACACAACCAACATCCTCCTTAAATTGATGCACCTCTGAGTGCACCGCGAATCTCTTGCGCACTGCCTCTCCCAGGCGCCGCGCCGGGCGCGCACGAGGAGCATGATCGATCAGGAAAGGAAATGGAGGAGGAGGAGAAGGAGGATGGGGGGAAGAAAGATGGACATGAGAAGCAGGAAGCGAAGCTCGCCCACTCCTATCCTATGCAGAAGCCCTTGGGACTTGATGGAGAGGGAGGAGAACGAGGAGGAGGATGACGAAGACGACGGCGAGGAGAATGCAGGGAAGGGACTGCGCGCCGCAGAGAGAAGAGGTGGGCGGATAAGGAAAGGAAAAAGGACAGGCCATGGAGAACACCCAGGAGGCCTGATGGGCAGTCTTGGGGCGAGCTCGGGGGGCTCGTGGGCCGTCTTGAAGCGTCGGGAACCCGAAAAGGCCAGGGCGCGCCAATCATGGGGAACAAAAAAATAGGGGCAGCAGAAATTATCCTGGGGAGAGACCCAACCATATGCAGTTGTGAGTACCGCATGTGTGAATATCTTATTCGGTCGAACTCCCTATGAGCCACAAAACACTCCACTGGGTGGAAGGGAACGCATGCGGGCGGTAGCTCTGGGGCCGTCGGTGGAGCTCTCTATGAGGCCACAAAACGCTGTACTGGGTGGGGGCCACGCATGCGGGCGGTAGCACTGGGGCCGTCGGTGGAGCTCCCAATGGGAACACGAAACGCTGTACTTGGTGGGGGGGACGCATGCGGGCGGTAGCACTGGACCTTCGGTGGAGCCCCCATATGGGAACACGAAACGCTGTACTGAGTGGGGGTCCACGCATGCGGGCGGTAGCACTTGGGCCTACGGTGGAGCCACCTATGGGGCCACGAAACGCTGTACTGGAGGGGACGCATGCGGGCGGTTGCACTGGGGCCTTCGGTGGAGCTCCCAATGGGAACACGAAACGCTGTACTGGGTCGGGGGGGCGCATGCGGGCGGTTGCACTGGGGCCGTCGGTGGAGCTCCCTATGGGGCCACGAAGTGCTGCACTGGGTGGGGGACGCATGCGGGCAGTAGCTCTTGGGCCGTCGGTGGAGCTCCCTACGGGGCCACGAAACGCTGTACTGGTTGGGGGGGGCGCATGCGAGAAGTAGCACTGGGGCCGGCGGTGGAGCTCCCTATGGGGCAACGAAGCGCTGTAGTGGGTGGGGGCCACGCATGCGGGCGGTTGCACTGGGGCCTTCGGTGGAGCTCCCAATGGGAGCACGAAACGCTGTACTGGGGGGGGGGGCGCATGTGGGATGTAGCACTGGGGCCTTCGGTGGAGCCCCCTATGGGACCACGAAGCGCTGTACCAGGTGGGGGGGACGCATGCGGGCGGTAGCACTGAGGCCGTCGGTGGAGCTCCCTACGGGAACACGAAGCGCTGTACTGGCTCCCTATGGGAACACGAAACGCTGTACTGGGTGGGGGTCCACGCATGCGGGCGATACAGAACAACAACACAACAAGCAGAATCCGACAGACGGAACGCCACTTCTGCCCTGCCCAAAGCATCATCAGTTTCATCATCATGATGATGATGATGATGATGATGATGATGATGATGATGATCATCATCATCATCATCATCATCATCATCATCATCATCATCATCATCATCATCATCATCATCATCATCATCATGCATCATCATCATCATCATCATCATCATATCACATCATCATCATCATCATCATCATCATCATCATCATCATTCATCATCATCATTTCATCATCATCATCATCCACCACCAACCACCACCACCACCACACATCATCATCATCATCATCATCATCATCATATAATCATCATCATCATCATTCATCATCATCATCATCATCATCATCATCATCCACATCATCATCATCATCATTCATCATCAATCATCATCATCATCATCATTCATCATCATCATCATCATCATCTTCATCATCATCTCATCATCATTTCATTCATCATCATATCACATCATCATCATCATCATCATCATCATCATCATCATCGTCATATCATCATCATCATCATCATCATCACATTCATCACCACATCACATCACCATCCTACCACCAACACCTCATCATCATCCTCATCATCATCATCATCACCACCACCACCACACACCTCATCATCATCATCATCATCATCATCCAGCAATCATCATCATCATCATCTCATCATCACATCATCGTCATCATCATCATCATCATCATCATCATCATCGTCATCATCATCATCATCAGCATCAGCATCATCATCATCATCCTCATATCATCATCATCATCAGCATCATCATCATCATCAGCATCATCATCATCATCATCATCGTCACCATCATCATCATCATCGTCATCATCATCATCAGCATCATCATCACCATCATCATCATCATCATCATCGTCATCATCATCATCATCACAATCACCATCACCATCACCATCATCATAATCATCATCATCATCACCACCATCAGCAGCAGCATCATCAGCATCATCATCAGCAGCAGCTGCAGCAGCATCGTAATCGTCATCGTCATCGTGATCAGCATCATCATCATCAGCAGCATCATCAGCATCATCATCAGCACAGCCACCATCATCATCAGAACCATAATCATAATCAGCATCATCATGAGCAGAAGCAGCATCCTCATCCTCATCCTCATCCTCGTCTTCATCCTCACCCTCATCATCCTCCTCCTCTTCATCATCATCCACATCATCATCATCCACATCATCATCATCATCAGCATCATCATCATCAGCATCATCAGCATCATCATTATCATCATCAGCAGCAGCATAATCATCGTCATCGTCATCGTCACCGTCAGCAGCATCACGATCATCATCATCATCATGACCATCGTCATCATCATCACCATCATCATCATAATCGTCATCGTCATCATCATCATCATCCGCATCAGCATCATCATCATCAGCATCGTCATCATCATCAGCATCAGCATCAGCATCATCATCAGCATCATCATCATCATCATCATCGTCATCATCATCATCATCATCATCATCATCATCAGCATCAGCATCATCATCATCATCATCATCATCATCATCATCATCATCATCATCATCATCATCATCTTGATTACGATCAGGACCACCGTCGCTACCATCATCATGAACAGCCCCGAATATGGAGGAGAGGCAGGAGCACAGACAGTAGACAAGGCGAGGAAAGGAAAAGGGGGGAGAACGACGAGGAGGAGGCGGGTGAAACAGGGGGGGTGCAGAGGCGGAGGGGAGGCTCGCGCCCAGGGAGCACCGCCGCCCCGCTCACGCTCGGCGCTGGCCCGCCCACCCTCGCTTCAGAGCCCGAAGGCGCTCGCGACGGTCTCCTCGCCCGGGGCCTCGCTCAGGAGCCGCCCCTCCGGCAGGGCCGCGTCGACCCGCGCGAGCCCGGGGCCCAGCCTGCCCGCACGACGCTCCGCCACCAGCTGCTCGCGCACGTCCGCCAGCAGGACGCCGGGCGCCGCCGCGACTCGGCAGCGCTCCTGGCCGCCCAGGGTGAGGAACCGCACCGCGGCGCCGTCGAACGACGCCTGCAGGAGCAGCGTGGGCAGCGAAGGCGCCACGCACGCCAGGCCTCCCGCGAGCGCCGGGAGGTCGCACTGACCGTCGCCGTTGTGGCCGCAGGCCACGGCCGACCCGTCGCTGCGGAGCAGGACGGTGTGGGCGCCAGCGGCGGCGACCTGGGTGTAGGCGAGGCCTCCCACGAGCGCGGGAAGGTCGCACTGACCAGCTTCGTTGTTGCCGCAAGCCACGGCCGACCCGTCGCTCCTGATCAGGACCGTGTGGGCGTCTCCGGCTGTGACGTGGGTGTAGGCGAGGCCTCCCGTAAGCGCGGGCAGGTCGCACCGACCAGCGCCGTTGTCGCCGCAGGCCACGGCCGACCCGTCGCTCTGGAGCAAGACTGTGTGGAACTCTCCGGCTGCGACCTGGGAGAAGGCGAGGCCCCCCGTGAGCGCGGGAAAGTCGCATTGACCATCACCGTTGTGGCCGCAGCCCACGGCCGACCCGTCGCTCAGGAGCAGGGCGTCGTAGAAGGCTCCAGCTGCGACCTGGGTGTAGGCGAGCCCTCCCTCGAGCGCGGGAACGGCGCGCGGAAGAGCGCCGTTGTTGCCGCGGACCACGGCCGACCCGTCGCTTCTGAGCAGGACCGTGTGGAGCTCTCCGGCTGCGACCTGGGTGTAGACGAGGCCTCCCTCGAGCGCGGGAAGGTCGCACTGACCGGCGCAGTTGTCGCCGCAAGCCACGGCCGACCCGTCGCTCCTGATCAAGACCGTGTGTTGCTGTCCGGCTGCGACCTGTGTGTAGACGAGGCCTCCGGAGAGCGCGGGCAGGTCGCACTGACCAGCTTCGTTGCTGCCGCAGGCCACGGCCGACCCATCGCTCAGGAGCAGGACCGTGTGAGCGCCTCCGGCGGCGACCATGCCCGAGCGGAGGCGGCAGGCGGCCCGCCGGTTTAAGTCGGGCCTGTCCCCCCCTACAGGCCGACTTTGGGCGAAATCTAAAAAGAAAACACCAAAAATACCCCCAAATGGTCAAAAAATATTCCAAACATCGTCCCCCGACGATTTTGGGACGATGCTCGAGGATCCCCCCTGCAGAGGGACCGGCCCGACTTGAGCCGCAGGCCTGCGGGGGCGAGAGGAGGTGGGGGGGGGGGGGCGGCCGCCGCGCCCAGGGAGCCCCCGCTCTCGAGCCGGCCGGGCCGCAGCGGGCAGGGGGGGCCAGGGGAGGGGGGGGGGGCAAAGGGGCGTTGGGGGCCAAAACGTGTGCACCACCACCACCTCCCTCCCTCCCCGCAGCGGGCAGGGGGAGCCAGGGGGGGCAAGGGCGTGGGGGGCCACAACGTATACGCCACCATTGCCACCACCTCCCTCCCCCCCCCTCCCCCTCTCTGGACGGGGGAGACGAGGAGGCATCGACGTGGTGGCGGGGTATACTCTTTTCGGCCCCCAGGGGGCGCGCCTCGGGGCAGGGAGGGCGGGAGGCACGGGGGTGTGGGCTCCGGGGACCCCCTCCCGGAGCCGCTCGCTCCGCTCGTGCGTCGATCTGCCGCGTCGGACGTGCGCCGATCCCACTGGGGGGGATGGAGCACGGAGACGCTCGGGCGCGCGTTCTGGGGACCAGCCGGGAGTCACTCGGAGAGCAGCTTCTCGACGCGGAGATCCCCACGTGTGCACCTCATTCTCCCGGCACGTCTCCCTGTCAGCGTCTGGCTGCGAACTTCTGCGTGGCTGCATCTGCCTGAACCAGTCCCCGCAGCGCCAGCTCTGAGACCAAGAGTGGTGGACGCGCCATCCGCTATCAGGGGCCTATGGCGGGCGTCGCTAGCCGGGGCATATCGCCGATGTATCGGTGGCGTACTGCCGATTTCCGATCGATGCTTACCCCCCCTGAGCCCGTCCCCCCTATCGCCCCCGTGCAGAGGAGGAGGGAAGGAGAAAGTTCGAGGTCCTCGGACACTTTCGTCGGTTCCCGAGGTGAGCTTTTTTTTTCGGCGTTTCGACATTGGGCGGAAAGGGGGGAGGTGGAGGGGGGGTCTGCCTCCGGACCTGCGCTTCATGTGTCTGTTTGCAAGAGTACGCCCCATGAGGGAGACTCCACCCGCTCGAAACAGGCGCCAAAAAACAGCCCAGATCTAAACCCATGGGGGGGGAGGGGGGGGTGCGAGGGCCCGCGCCTATCGGGAGAACAATGAATAAAAAACTATCACAAGGTATTCCAGCCTCGGGCTGCGTTTCAGCGGCTGCACCTCGTCGAGAGTGCTCTGGGGGTGCAGGGATCCTCCCGAAAGGCCACTGGAGACCCGAGTCATGGCCGCAAAGCCAGGGGGGAGGAGGAGGAGGAGGAGGAGGAGGAGGAGGAGGAGGAGGAGGAGGAGGAGGCGGAGGCGGAGGCGAAGTCGGAGGAGGAGGCGGAGGCGAAGTCGTAGGCGGAGGCGGAGGAGGAGGAGGAGGAGGAGGGCTCAGATCTCCGACAAGAGCCAGGCGGTACTCCCGCCGCCTTCTTGCCCTTCTCCCAACGGCGCCAGCTGGCTTCCGCCAGCTGTCCTCGCGGGAAAAGACGGGCACACCCCTCACGGGGATCGCGCCCCACACGGAACCCCACCTCCGTCTCCAGAGGCAAGGCTTGCAGAGTGGCGCACCCGTCAGGCGGATCGTGCCCCTCATATACTTTCACCTGTGGCACCAGAGGGAAACTTCATAGCATCGCCCAGCTCACTTCGGCATACCTCTCACACGGATCGTGGCCCACAGAAAGTTCCACTGACGGCCCCAGAGACAAGGTTCGCATCCCGCCCCCCCGCCTACTTCGGCACACCTCTCACACGGATCGTGGCACACACAGATCCCCACCTACGGCCCAAGAGGCAGGGTTCGCACTGCGCCCCCCCACTCCACCCTTCATGGCCATTGCGGCACACCACACTGCGCGGATCGTGCCCACAAAGAACAACCCTTTTTAATGCCCAAAAACCATGTTTGTACAGCGCTCCTCCGCCCATGTCCGCACACCCGTCACGCGAAGTATGCCCCAAAAAGAGCTCGACTCATGGGACCAGCGGGCAACTTCGCATGGCGTGCCCCGCCCGTTTCGGAACATGCTTCGCACGGGTCGTTCCTAGAGGAGGTCCACCTGCGGCCTCAGTGGGCGTGTTCGCGCGGGGGCATCCGAATTATTCAGCACACCATTCACGCGGATCGTGCCCCACAAGGAGTCCAGCGCACACGTGCACTCGTGCTCTGCAACAGCCATTGCTCCGCATTGCCTCGCGGCGCGCAGGTGCAAGAAGAGAGACCAGTGCCCTGCGCCACACATGACTGCACAGAAGTCGGCTTCGTCGCCAGAGCCATCGATTGCTTCTGGTACGAAGCAGTGTTGGCCTCCTGTGGCCCTCTCGGGGCGCATCTTGGAGCCCTCTTAAAACGTTTCGGGGATGGACAGACCCCCCTTTAGTAAAACGTGGTTTAGTGAAAACGACCTGAGGCACAAACCTGGCGGGCGCGAGCCTGGAAAATAACGGCCACAGCGCCATCTCGAGAACCGAAAACCGACAATTCACTAATCGACGTGTCACTGTTGGGGGTTCTGTCCACCCCCGAACGTCTTCAGGGACTCTCGAAGCGAAGCGTCTCCGTCGGGCGGCTTCGGCCCCCAGGCCACTCTGGTCGCTTTTTTTCGGCGGCCTCCGGAACTGCCTGACCGGCGGAGGACAGGCCCAGGAGGCTCCGCAAGAAGTCAAAAAAGGCCGTGAGCCCAAATGGGCAAATCCGAAGGGTGTCCGTGTCCGGGTCCGGTTGTGGTCGTCTTCGTCCTTCCTCATCGTTCTCCTCCTCCTCCCCCCCCTCCCTCCCTCCCTCCCTCTCCCTCCCTTTCTTCTACATGTGACACGTGGGGGCCTCCGGGGGCATCTTGGGGGCCTCGCATAGAGCGGCAGTTGCAAGCAGCACCCCCGACACCGAGTCCACTCGGAGCAGGGTCGCGGGCCCACCCCTGCTCCGCTGTGAACGAGTCCCTGGGCAACGCTACGCTGAATATGATGTGTCCAGAGGGATGGCGCGGACCCTCCTCCTCTTCGGTTTCCTCGTCGGACTGGCGGCGACAATCGTGTTTACAGGAAGCTCCCTGAGAACATGATAGTGCTGGCCGGACTGGAGTCTTCGTGGCGGTTTCCAGGGCCGCAAATCCCGAATGACAGCCAGATGGAACCAGTCGAAAATCTTGAGGTGGCGGTGAAGCTTGGAAGTGAAATGGGGGAGGTGCACGGTGACAAAACAACAATTTGTAGGAGCTGGGAAGGCCACGGCAAGGAAGGAATGTGGGAAAGAGCGTACGGATTGTGCCGAAGAAATCGGAATGGCCTTCGACCCATCTCGCCACCGTGCCTGGGTAGAGGGTCAAAAGCCATGAAAGTGTTAGGAGGATGTCGAAGGAGGCATCGAAGGGGCCACTGGGGGGCCGTTGTGTGGTCACTTGGGAGCCGTCTGGGAGCCTTCTGGGGCGTCGTGGGCGCCTCTTGGGGTCCTCTTGGAGCCTCGTGGCAGCCTCTGGGGGCCTTCTTGGGGCCTCCTGGGAGCCTCTTGGGGCGAGAGACTCGAAATTTCGGTTCACCTCCCCCTGGAGTCCATCTTGGGGCCGTCTTCAGGGCCTCCGAGACCGTCTCGGGCGCCCCGGAGGCCGTCATGGAACCCTGTTAGGCCGTCCCGGGGCCCTCCTGGGGGCCTCTGGGCCTGTCCTGAAGCGCTGTTGGAGCCCTCATAGGCAATCGCAAATGTTTGGAAACTCGGATAGTAGCGGATCCCAAACACATCGAAAAACCCTAGGGAATTCAAATCCGCCGATCCGGCGTGTGAGTTTCAAGGAGTCTCAGCTACAGCCTCGAGGCTGAGCTTCAGCCTCTGGGGGGGTCGCCGGGGTGGCTCTGCCGGGGAAGGGGGGGTGGGGGGGGGGGGGGGGTGCGAGTTTCCGGCGAACCCCGGGGCCGCTCCGGGGGAGTGGAAGATAGGGGGGGGGGGGGCGCCATGCTCCGCTTTTTCCGGCGCTTTGGAGGAGGGGGGGGGCCCAAGAGACCCCCAAGGGGTTCCAAGAGGGCCCCGAGTCGCCGAAAAATCGCTCCAAGACGCCCGAGATGGCCTCCAGACGGCCCAAGGTGTCTCCAAGACGCCCCAAGAAGCTTCCAAGAGGCCTCCCAAGAGGGCCCCAAGAGGCCAGAATCGTTGATTTTCATTGGTTTTCTCAGGGTTTTTAGCGTTCTTGCCTTTTCGGGCGTCCGACGCTCGAAGACGGCCCAAGAGGCCCCCAAGTCCGTCCCAAGACGGCCCACGATGCTTCCAACACGGCCCAAGAGAGCCCCAAGACGGCCCAAGAGGGCCCCAAGACGGCCCAAGAGGGCCTCTGGACAGCCCAAGAAGGCCCCAAGAGAGCCCCAAGAGGGGCCCAAGAGGGGGACCACGAACCGAAAGAACCGAGCTTTCCGCCCCAAGAGGCCCCCAGGAGGCCCCAAGAGACCCCCAAGGGGCCCCAAGAAGCCCACAAGAGGCCCAAAAGAGGTTCCAAGAGGCCCCAAAACAGCTCCCCAGAGGCCTCCAGACTGCCTCCGGCAGGCCCCCGGTTTCTTCCGCGGCACCGCCCAGGGCGCCACCGGCAGGATGTCCTCCGTCTCATCGTTTTCCTTCAAGTTATCGCCTCTTCCTCATTCTCCTCCTCCTCCTCTGCGACCTCACTCCTATCCCTCAACGATCGCGTCACCGAGTGCCTCTTCTTTGAAACATCCTCGCTCTTCAAACGCACATCCATACACACATGCATACATACCTACATTTAAACACATTTGCATACATAGAAAAACAATCTTCCAGACATACATACTTACATTCACACACATACACACATATTATCATACACACATACAAACATACATACAAACTAAATACATACATACGCGCACAAGCATACATACATACATACGTACCTACACACAGGCACACATGATCAATGCATGCATACATGCATGCACGCGTACATACACACACATATATCGTGAAACTCACCGCGTGCTCGAAACTTGAGAGAGACCGCGGGAAGTCGAGAGAAGCCGCGGAACGAGGCCTCTACTACTACTACCACTACTACCACAACCACTACTACTACTACTACTACCACTACTACTACTACTACTACTACTACTACTGCTACTACTACTACTACTACTACTACTAATACTACTACTAGTACTACAGGAGCGTTTCCCAACTAGTATGTGTGTGTGGGTGATGCTGTGTGCGCATGTCTGCGGCGCAGGTTAAGTGGTGTGACTGTGTGTGTGCGTTTGAGTGTGCGCCCATAATTTCTGCGTCTGGAGAATAACCCCGAGCGACCCGGATCGGCGGCACTGGCCGAAGGCCACTACAATATGTTTTCCTCTCCAGACAATCGTCTGGGGCCTCGGGCGCCCACTGAAGCCTGCCCAGGGCTGTCCTGGACTCTTCTTGGGGCCTCCTGGAAGCCTCTCGGGGCGAAGAACTTAAGATTTTCGGCTCATGCTCACCTTCTTGAGCCAATCTCGGGGCCGTCTTGAAGGTTTCTTGGGCCGTCTTGGGCGCCCCTCGGGCCGCCGTTGAGCCCTTTTAGGCAATCCTGGGGCCCTCTTGAGGCCTCTTGGCCCGTCCTGCGGCGGTGTTGGAGGCCTCTTAGGCAATCGTAGATGCTTGGAAACTCGACAAGTAGCGGATCCCCAACCCATCGAAGAACCCTAGGGTAATCAAATATGTTTGCCTCCCGAGCGCCTGCTGAAACCTGCCCGGGGCCGTCCTGGCGCCTTGTTGGGGCCTCCTGGAAGCCTCTCGGGGCGAAAGGCTCAAGATTTCAGTTCATGCTCCCCTTCTTGAGCCCACCTGGGGGCCCTCTGTAAGGCCTCTTGGACCATGTTGGGCACCCCCGGGGGTATCGTACCCCTGGGGTTAAGTCGGGCGTGTCCCCCTACAGGGGGATTTTGGGCGAAGAATAAAAATACTAAAAGAATACCCCAAAATTGTCAAAAAATACTCACAAAAAATAGTCCCCAGACTATTTTTGGATTTTTTGTTTGGCTATCCCCCTGTAGGGGGACACGCCCGACCTAACCCTGGGGATATCCTGGGGCGGTCTCGGGTTGTGTTGGATCAGTCTTGTAAACTTTACTCGGCGGCGAGCGAGGGGGGGAAATGAGAAGGAGAAGGCCGTCTCAGAAGGCTGCGGGACTTCTCAGGAACCCTCGCGCCTTCTGAGAAGATTTGTCTGTCGCCGGGGAAGGCTTAGAATACATCTCGGAAGGCCGGGGGACTTCCGATCCGACCTTTCCGAGAAGGCCATCTCCTTCTCACTTCCCCACTCGCTCGCCGCCGACTTGTATCGATTTCGAAGCCATCGGGGAGCCCACGGGATCACGCTGGGGGCCACCCCTGGGGCCCCGAGCCCGAATGCCACGCCTGGCCCGTGGTTCTGCGCCCGCCCCTGACCCACTCAAATGTGTCGATCTATCGAGCGATCGATCTATCGATGTTTATACATTCATGCTATAATAATAGATACATGAACCTAAAAGCATGTACATATGCACCTAGGCATATAGATGCATATATATATGTATATATATGTATATGTAAATGTGTATGCGCATACGTTCATGCATATAGATGTACCTAAACATAACCAATTATTTATACACATACCTGCACAAATGCAGATGATAAACATATAGACCTAGTCAGAACCAAAAACACATACACTTACACATACATACGCATATATATATATATGTGCAAAGCCATACATGTACACATGCGCATATACATATAAATATACATACACCTACATATACACGTTTACATGTCTCTATACGTATACATATACATATACATATGCATATGTATATACACATACACATGCATATACATATACATTAACATATACACATACAAATACGTGTACACACACATACATAGATATGCAACTACACCAACTTATATATGCATACAACTATAAACGACAGGCTGGCAAAAGGTTTTCTCCTTACGCCGCAACATGGTCCAACGCCGCAGAACAGGAGGATTTGTGTGAGCGATGGTTGCACTATGTGGTGCAGTGGCTGGCCGAACACATTGCGCTTCGGATGTCCACACACACTGCCCCGTTTATACTGTAGCACAACAATGCGGAATGTGGGCCAGTATGTATGTTCTGTACACACCGTCCTGTTTCGCGTGTTTGCACCCACGACGTGAGTGAAATGCTAGTTCATTGTCGTACACACATCGACAACACCCTATGTGTCTTGGGAACACCTTGCCACCACAACGTCTCGAATGTATACGCCCACCACGCGTGTGAATAGTTTCCTTGACTTCCCTGCACCATGTGATAAATATAATGTGTCTCGGAGCGTCGCCCCCCCCCCCACGACGACGCCGCCGACGACGACGATGATGATTTTGACGACCACCACGACAACTACGACGACGTTGACGTGCGATCTCGCCCGAACGCCGGCCACTCCCTGGTTCTCGCCTTATCGCTGGCTAGTGTCCCGGTCTGGCCGACCACTCTCCCTTAAGCAGGGAGAGGCCCCAGGGCGGCGCTTCCCCCCTCCGGGAGGGGGACGTGCTGGGGGAGCAGCAAACAAACAGAGGAGGAGGAGGAGGAGGAGGCGGAGGAGGAGGAGGAGGAGGAGGAGGACAGGGAGGAGGAGGAGGAGGAGGAGGAGG
This sequence comes from Prorocentrum cordatum, assembly GCA_963575745.1. Taxonomy (NCBI): domain Eukaryota; class Dinophyceae; order Prorocentrales; family Prorocentraceae; genus Prorocentrum; species Prorocentrum cordatum. The sequence goes on along the minus strand of CAUYUJ010018098.1, from coordinate 80,938 downwards.
AGAACGCGAACGTGTAAGATGTAGTCGGGGCATGTCCGCGCCGGAGACGGGGCAATTTGCGGATATTTCTCCTGCTATGCACGCAGCGTGCAAAATCGAAGGGGCGTTGCAAGAGCTTCGCGGAAACCAGGGCCAAACCTTGCACATTGCAAGGACGTCTCAGGCTAAGGAAGACCCAAACCAGGTCAAACCAGACAATTTGCGAGGACGTCTCAAGCGAAGCCGGGCCCAAACCAGGCCAAACTAGGCAAATTGCAAGCAAAACAAAGCCCAAACCAGGCAAATTGCGAGGACGTCTCAAGCAAAACACAGCCCAAACCAGGCCAAACCAGGCAACTTATGAGGACGTCTCAAGCAAAAACGGCCCCAAACCAGGCCAAACCAGGCAAATTGACAGGACGTCTCAAGCAAAACAACACCCAAACCAAGCCAAACCAAGCAAATCCGAAGGACGTCTCAAGCAAAACCGGGCCCAAACCAGGCCAAACCAGGCAAATTCGGAGGATGTCTCAGCCGGTTTGCGGCGCCCAACCGAGATAAACCAGGCCAACCCAGGCAAAACCAGGGCCCAAACCAGGCAGATTTCGAGAAGGTCCCAAGCAGAATCGCCCAAACCAGGCTCCACCCACTTTCTTTAAGAAAATTCAAATTAAAGGAGTGGATCCACCAAGGGCCCCCCCTGGCGCGAGCCCGTTTAGAATTTCATTGGGGGGGTGTTTGGACCACATGCCCGGCGAGGCGGACGGGGTCGGGTGCGGAAGGTTTCGCTTGTCTTTCGGTTGTTCTTGGGGTGCTGTTACGCCGTGAGGATGAGGAGGAATCAGAGCCGGACCGCGAAGCGCGAAGCGCGAACACCTTCGCGCCCTCGAGGGCGCCCTCGGATCTCATGGGTGGGGCGGCCGCGCTCGGAGCTCCGCTCGGGGCCCTCCGCCACGCGTCGGCCTTGCTCTGCGCCGCCTCGGTGCCACTGCCCCTGCCCTGCGCTGCGGTGCGCCGCCGCCCTCGCCCTCGGCCGTGCCCTGCACTGGCAGGCCCCTCCTCCTCCTCCTCTCCTCCTCCTCCTCCTCCTCCTCCTCCTCCTCCTCCTCCTCCTCCTCCTCCTCCTCCTCCTCCTCCTCCTCCTCCGCCTCCTCCCTCCTCCGCCTCCGCCTCCGCCTCCCCTCCGCCTGCTCCTCCGCCTCCGCCTCCGCCTCCGCCTCCGCCTCCGCCTCCGCCTCCGCCTCCGCCTCCGCCTCCGCCTCCGCCTCCGCCTCCGCCTCCGCCTCCGCCTCCGCCTCCACCTCCGCCTCGCCTCGGCCTCGGCCTCCGCCTCCGCCTCCGCCTCCGCCTCCGCCTCCGCCTCCGCCTCCGCCTCCCCTCCTCCTCCTCCTCCTCCTCCTCCTCCTCCTCCTCCTCCTCCTCCTCCTCCTCCTCCTCCTCCTCCTCCTCCTCCTCCTCCTCCTCTCCTCTCCTCCTCCTCCTCCTCCTTCCTCCTCCTCCTCCTCTCCTCCTCCTCCTCCTCCTCACCTCCTCCTCCTCCTCCTCCTCTCCTCCTCCTCCTCCTCCCCTCGCGCCTCCTCCCTCCTCCTCCTCCTCCCTCCTCCTCCCTCCTCCTCTCCCCTCCCTCCTCCACCTCCTCCTCCTCCCTTCCTCCTCCTCCTACTCCTCCTCCTCCTCCTCCTCCTCCTCTCCTCCTCATGTCCTCCTCCTCCTCCTCCTCCTCCTCCTCCTCCTCCTCCTCCTCCTCCTCCTCCTCCTCCTCCTCCCTCTCCTACATATGATAGCGGTGGTGGAAAACGGGCCCATCAAGGCGAGCAGTCAGAGGGAGGGGATCGGCAGCTCAAAGATGGGCCCCCGAGTAACGAGCCGAACTCTTTGCACCGGCACTGTTCCCAGCACCGCACTGAAATTCGCACACAGGAACACGGATCTCTTGTTCCTTCGAAAAAAAAGCACGGATCCTGATGTACACGGGTACACTGGATCCTGGTGTATAAATGTTTCGTTGCCTGCACTGGAAAATACACCATACCACCCCGACGTCGTCTCCGACCCTCAAAAATCCTAGGCTTCAAAAGCAGCCCGCCACTGGTATGTACATGCTCCAATTACCGATTCATAGATGGGGCCCTGAGGGTGCGACGGGCTGCCGGGCTGTGTCTGCCCCCTCGAGACTCTTCCTGTACCCTATCCAGCCTTCCGAGGAGCCCCTTGTGACGTCGAGAAATGCTCAGGACAGGGCTGAACCTAAACGGTGTTCTTCGTTTTCGTTTTCCCTCGTTTTGTCTTCGATCCGCCTTTGCCGCAAAACGACATCGAAACGAAAACGGCCCACGAGATCGCCAAAACACCGTTTGGGTCCAGCCATGGCTCAGGAAGCGTGTCGGAAGACTAGAACCCCTCCTGAGCCTTCTACCAAAGCTCCCTCCCCCTGCCTTCCTCCCTAACCGTGCCGCCGATTGAAGCAGCAGCGAGGGGAGGGCACCCTGAAGTCGTGGTGGCCGACTTTGCCGGTCAGCGCGTCCAAGACGGCCTGCGCGGGGGGGGGGGGGGGGGGGGCCGCGCGGGCTGGCGCGCCGGCTGGCGCGACATGGCGCCAGAGGACCGTGGCGCAGAGGACAGAGCCCTGACCTCCTCGCATGGTGGTTAGAACGCTCCAGGCGCGACAGAGACCAATCCGTGTTCAGTTCGGCGCTGCCGCGATCCCCACCTTGATTGTTTCATATGATGCCCAGCTATTGAGATGAATTCCGGGGCACGTGTGCTCCATTCGGCCTGCACGTGCTCAGTGTCCGCCACACGAATGCACCCTGTCCTCGGCGGCCTCGCCACTCGCTGGAGACACACTGCTCTTCGATTGCGATGACCCGAGGCTCTGCCGCCCCCAGCCACAAGTCTCTCGGCGCAGCGGGATTCCGCGCGAGTCGCCGCCGCTGCGCGCGCCACGGTGACTGCCCACACCTCCCTGCCCCTGCTGGAATCATAACCAAGAACACTGGACATCAGCAGCGGCATCGGGCCCACAACACGCGCCGCCGCTTCTGGTCAGGGGGCCGCCGCTACCGCAGCCTTCGATGCACCATCTCCGCGCCAGTCCAAGACTTGCGCCACGTGCCTGTTCAGATTCTCCACCACCACACTCCGACGCCCAATGCAGTGTTGCCATTGCCGAGCCCCGAGAAGCGGAACGCCCGCCCCTGGGACTATCCACCATGGTCGCCTCGTCCGGGGCAACACTGGCCCGGGGCGAAACCGGCCCAGCGAAACCGACCCAGTGAGACGCCGACCCAACGACACCGCCCTGGGCGACATCGCTCCGGGCGAAACCGACCTGGGGCGAAGCCGACCCGGCAACACCGCGTGAAGCGACACTGACAAACCCGACCCCTGACAAACCCGACCCCAGGCGAAACCGCCCTGGGCGAAACCCAACACGGGCGAAGCCGACACAGGCAAAACTGACACCAGGCGAAACCGACCGCAAGCGAAACCGACCCCGGCGAAAACGACCCGGTCGAAACCAACCCGTGCTGCTGTCAGGAAATCCCTGAAGGTCCCCTGGAGGAGCCCTGGGGGTCCCTGGAGCACTCCAGAGGCCAACAGAAATGTGAAAGGGGAGCTCCTCCCTGTCCTGACTGCCGGAGCCTCACACACTGACATGTTGTAGCCTGCATGACGTGCAGTTCGTCCTCTCCTGTGGTCGACGCCACTGACCAGCACTCGAGGGTTCGGGCTCCCGCGGGTTCCTGGCGCCTTTGCTGCGACAGTGGTGCTACTGCGTGCAAATGGCGCCTTGCATGTCGCAACGCGCCGGATGCGTATTGCAGGTCCTCTCCTGCGGCCGACCCCAGCCACCTACATTTGGTGGTTTCGGGCTCCCGCGGGCTACCGACGCGTATGCTACGGCAGCAGCGCGACTGCATGCGAATCGTTACGTCCTTTCCTCGCAACGTCCCGCCGCGCCGGAGCGCGCACGAGGCGCCGCTGCCCGCTCGCGCTCCGAAGCAGGCAACGGAACCGTCGCAGCCGACCTTCGCTCGTTCACTGATTTCCACCATGTGTTTGGGCCACTGCCACATGACTCGCGATACCGCCCGTGACTGGCCCCGCCCATCTCCCTTCCCTCCCCCCTGGTCACACCACGATTGGTGCCAGCGCCGTCTTGACATTCCAAAACACCACCTGCGCGAATCGCGACGTGACCAGCTCCCTACAGGGCAGCTTTTTTGTATACATGGGATGTTTAACAATATAGGATTTGTAATACATGATTGATGTATGAATAAATTTATGCATGAACTCATCGTTGTTTTTAGTCCCACCAGCCCTTTTGGGCGTGAGTGGTTTAGAGAGCCCGCTCTGTCCTCAACCCCCCTTCTTCCCCTTCGGGGAGGGGTTTACCCCTTCCCCTACCCCCTCCCCCTGGACCTGGAGAGGGGGTTTCGCGGGTCGTTGGAGGGGTCTTTTCCGACTCCTGGGAGGGCTAAAAAACGACGAGCCTCACGAGGAAAAAAATAAAAAAAGAAAACAAAAAAAAAAAAAAAAAAAAGAAGAAAAAAAAAACATAGAAAAAAAAAAAAAAAACGAAAAACAAAAAAAAAAAAACGAAAAAAAAACAAACAAAAAAAAAAAAAAAAATAAAAACGAAAACAAACAAACAAACAGATTCTGGCCCACCCTCCTCGACGAGATATACCCCCTCTCCTCTTTCTTTGAAGCCAAAATTCTTGATTTTACTACGGTTTTTGGCCCCATCTGGTTGGCCATCCTGAGGGGGCCGCGCTCAGCTGCCTTCATAGCAAAATCATTGATTTTACGCAGGTTTTGGGCACATTTTGTCCTTCTCAGGGGGCAGCGCTCATTTGCGCTTCTGAGGAGGTCGCAAGAGGCCCCAAGATGGCCCCCAGAGGCCCCCAGGAGCCTCCCAAGAGGCCTCCAAGAGGCCCCCAAGAGGCCCCCAAGAGGCCCCAAGAGGCCCCCAAGAGGCCCTCAAGAGGCCTCCAAGAGGCCCCCAGAAGCCCCACGAGGCCCCCAAGAGGCCCCCAAGAGGCCCCCAAGAGGCCCCAAGAGGCTCCAAGAGGCCCCCAAGAGGCCCCACGAGGAGCCCGAACGACTCACACCAGGACGAGGGCCCGAACGACTCACACCACGAAGAGCCCGAACGACTCACACCACAAGGAGGGGCCCGAACGACTCACACCAGGACGAGGCGCCCGAACGACTCACACCACGAGGAGCCCGAACGACTCACCCCACGACGCGGGCCCCGAACGACTCACACCACGAGGAGCCCGAACGAGTCACACCAGGAGGAGGGGCCCGAACGACTCACACCAGGATGAGGGGCCCGAACAACTCACACCACGAGAAGCCCGAACGACTCACACCAGGACGAAGAGCCCGAACGACTCACACCACGAAGAGCCCGAACGACTCACACCAGGAAGAAGGGCCCGAACGACTCACACCAGGACGAGAAACCCCAAACGACTCAAATCACGAGGAACGTTTTCTCTCCCTCCTCCACCGCCTCGTCCTTCTCCCGCTCCCCCCACAAGGAGGATGTACAAGGAGGCGGGTGGAAGGAGGAACAGGAGAGATATGCGGGGCCAAGCGGACACACGCCTGAAAAACACAATTGTCGGCATGCTTCGCAAAAGATACTGCTGTGAGATGAGCTGGTGGGGATACGCGAAGCGTAAAGAATACTAAACCCCTGCATGTTGAATACATGGTCCGCACGCGGAGCATGTACTAATTATCCCGGCAAAGCAACCTAACATCGATATGTAGAAGCATAGCTGGAGGCATGCAGCAGCAGTAACAGTCACAGTAGTAGTAGCAATAAGAGCAGGAGAGATGAAACAGTGGTAACAGTGAAGTAGTAGTTGTAGTTGGCTGGAGTGAACGAGTGAAAAACGAAACTTTCCTATGAATATTGGGAGTCGCGTAAAAAAAGGAGACACTGCTATCAACGTTGGGAGTGTGTCAAAACGAGTCACTGCTATGAATGGGGAGAGTCGTGTAAGATGGAGACGCTGCTATCAACGCTGGAAGTGTTTCCAAACGAAACTCTGCCATGAATTTTGGGAGTCCTGTTAAAAGGAGACACTGCTATCAACGCTGGAAGTGTGTCAAAACGAGACACTGCTATCAATAGTGGCAGTCGTGTAAAAAGGAGACACTGCTATCAACGCTCGCAGTGTGTCAAAACGAAACTTTGCTGTGAATTCTGGCAGTCGTGTAAAAAGGAGACACTGCTATCAACGCTGGAAGTGTGTCAAAACGAGACACTGCTATCAATAGTGGGAGTCGTGTAAAAACGAGACACTGCTATCAACGCTGGCAATGAATGATGATGATGAGTGCGATGATGAGTGCGACGATGAGATGATGACTGTCCTTTTTTCAGAGGACCGCGCTGAGGAGCGGCGTGCGAAGCGGAGAAGCTGCAAAGCGCGCAGGCTGAAAAGCATTGCAGACACGCGCAGGCTGAAAAGCATTGCACGACACGTGCAGGCTCACCGCGCACAGCTGCACACGAGCGCAGGCTGAGAAGCACCACGCGCATGCAGGCTGAGAAGCACCACACGAATGCAGACGGACAGACTGAACAGCACCGCCACAACGCAAGCTGCATCTCATGGCTCCTCAAGCACGCGCAGGCCATCCCAGTTGCTGTCGGGCCTGCGCGCAAGCGATCTTCGTCGCGGCAATCTTGTCCGTGAAGAGCTCGGCGAAGGCCTTGGCGATCTGTTCCGGGGGGCCGGATTCGATGATGCTCCGGTCAGGCAAGCCGTGGCTCAAGAGTTGGATGAAGCTTCTGGGGCGCGACAGGCTGACGTAGTAGGCAAGCCAAATGGACTCCTTCTTGAGTCCTGGCGGAAACGTCCAGTGCACGATGAAGCCTGGGTCCGTCGTCTTGCCCTGGACGCCATGCAGAGTCCCCTGCTTTTTGGGCAGCACGGTCAACTGCGTCCTGGACACCGCGATGGCCGGGCCACCTGTCTTCGCTTTGAACTTCCAGGGGCGCGCCTGCGGGGTGATCGCGAGCACTCCGCGCAGGTCGGGGCCGGCAGGCTGAGAAGCACTGCCAGCTGTCACCGGCGCGGCCTTCAAGAAAAGTTCATCGCTGTCATCGATCTTGACATAGACGGCCTTTGGCATGTAGTAGAGTACGACCACGCCGTCCGAGACAATGGACGGGCGCCCTCCACCGGAGGCTCCAGAGCGTGCAGCTCTATGCCTACCACTTTGCCTGGCGCGCCACGGACATACTTCGGCGGCAAGACGGATTCTGTCAGGATGACCTCCATGCCAACGAAGAGCGGCAGCAGCCCCGGCATTTTTGCGGTAGCGCCGATGTTGGGCTCCGCGCGCATCTCGTCGAAATCAGGCTTCGCGAGGCGCGCAGCTGGTCTGTCGATTGCTGGGACGTAAAAGAGCAGCTGGCCAGCATCGTGCGCATCAAGCGTGGCCTGTGCATGCATGGCGTAAGAGACGATGCGCCACTCATAGGCCGACTCGTACCAGCCTCGTGCTGCACGCAACCGAGGGCCCCATTGAGGTGGCTGAGCGGCTTCGCTGCTGCTGGCAGCAGGCTGACCAGCACCGCTAGGGCTAACGACCTCTGTTTTGACTATCGCCTGCCAGCTCTCGTCAGAGATCTTTTTTCCGCCTGGAGTTCTCATGGCGTGGAGAACCTCGAGTTGCAACGGGTCTGTAAAGCGCTGCATCTGCACGAAATCGATGACGTAGTCGAAGTCGGCGAGCAACTTCCTACCCTGTTGGTGTTCGAAGGACTGGCCCGCGTGAGGCGCCAGCAGGGAGGCGCTGGCGGGGACCGGCGGCAACTGGTAGAAGTCCCCGCACAAGATCTTCACGGCCATGCGCCCCCACGTCTCCCGCGGGCGCATGTACTTCGCGGGGTCGAGGTTGCAGCGCAACGCCCGTCGTGCGCAGTGCATCGGCATGCAGCAAAGGCCCCGGCACAGCACCCACTGCAGCTCATCGATCACGTCGACGCCGAGTGTGCCTGTGAGGCGGTCCAGCTTTTTCTGCGTCTGTGGCGTCAAGCGCAGCCTGGCGGTCTGCAGGGAGTCCGACATGAGCAGCCCATTGGAGGAATGCATTGTCCTGCCGCGCGGGCCGAGGTTGTGCGCCGCGTGGTTGGACTGAGCTTTGCCGAGGTACCCCTGCTCGCCGATGTAAGCGATGGCCATCGGCTCCACCACTTTGGAGAGGGTGCGTGTCTTGCCGACACCGCCTCCCCCGAGCCAAATCGCTCTGTGGTTGCCTGTCGCGGATACCACGGGGAGCAGATGCGTTGTCTTGTCTGGTCTGCCGTCAAAGCGTTTCTGCAGGGACAGCGCGAACAACGCCACCGCGTCAATCTGCTCCTCCGTGCACTCGGCATCATTGACAAGCTTCCACGCAACAGCCGCCGGGCCCTGCATGGCCAAGAGCTGCGGCACGAGCTCCGGCTGCGCGTCCTCGGCAGCAGGCTGAGGAGCACCGCTGGGTAGCCAGTCGTCCGCAGCCTCGGGCAAGGTCTCTCCATCCGGGCTCGCTCGCTTCTTTTGGAGCGCAATGCTTTGCCGCTGTAGGGCGAGCATGTCAGAAAAGGTCTCGTCCAGCCGCGTGCCCTGATGTTCCCGCGCGCCGCTGCTGGCTGGCAGTGCAAAGCTGGGCTGCAGCATGCCGCTGTACGCTCGGTCGAGGTTCTTCAACTGCTTATCGGCGTAGCTGAGGCGGCCCTTCTGGTCCAAGCGCTGCAGTTGGTCTTGCTGTAGGGCCAGCTCGGTTGCTCTGACGTGGTCCCGCAGCGGAAACCGGGAGATCTCGGTAATCGCGGCGTCCTCCACGTCCTCCTCTACGTCGCTGCCGCCGCCTCCACCCACGTCAACGAGCTCCAGCGGGACTCGCCCCTTGAGCCCTTCGGCATCGCTCGCGGAGTCCTCAGCCGCCTCGAGGTGTGCAGTCGCTGCTGGCCGAGGCTTAACCCGCGCCTCCGCCGCGAGGTCCACGTGCGCCAGCACGTCTCGCGCCACGTGCGCGCAGAACTCCGCCAGGGTGCACTGTTCCTCGTGCCACCGGCAGTGGTGGTCACTGAAGGCGAGGATGCGCCGTGCCGCCTCCGCTGGCATGCGCCGCGCCAGCTGGGACCTTGCGAAGTGCGCTAGGCTGAGGAGCACCAGCTCGCCCTCCTCGAGGTTCGCCCGGGGCTCTTTCAGCTCGGAGAAGAGGGTCGCGTCCGCGAGCACGAGCCTCTTGCGGGCCAGGCGGCTCCTGGAGTCTGCGCGCGCTGCGAACACGTGGATCTCCGCGCACCGAAGCCGCCACGCCCGCTCGAACGAGTATGGGCGCACGGCGGGGCAGTCGCAGTTCCTCAGCATATGGCTGCACTGAGTAACGCAGCCACAAGACAGGGGACACTCGCACGCCCAAGGCGTGAAGAGGAGGGCCTTGAAGAGCGATTTCTGCTCGGGGTCCTGCGCCCAGGTCGGGCACTGGAAGCCATCGATGGTGGGGACGTCACTCCGCGTCAACTGGACCTCCTGCATGCACCGCTGAGCCATGACGCAGTGGTTCTCGAAGGCGAAGAATCGCGGTCCAGAAGCTTTGACCCGGCTCGGCTTCAGGACTCGCCGGACGTACATCCTGTAGACGTAGTACGGCATGGTCTGCAGGCGAGGGCCTCTGTGGGCGTAGTCGTCGGCCGTGTTCGTGCTGGTGGTGCACACGTGCATGTCCTCGCACTCCGCACCGCCACCTTGCTCATCACCAGCAGGGGTGTCTCCAGGAGGCTGAGGAGCACCGCTGGCGCCACCTCCTGCGTCCTCCTCCTCGTTGTCGGCGTCAGGGATCTGGATGCGGACTGCTTGTATTGGCACCTGATCATTATGCGTCTCCTCGCCCGAACCTTCATGGTTTAGCAAGCGTTTGCACTGCTGGCAGGCCCACTGTAGTTGTCTCGTGAAGAGCCGCACATTGTGGTGCGACTGGAGGCAGTCGCCGCCTGTGAGGATATGCACGGCCACCTCCGTCGTGGAGAGCCAGAAGCACCGGTTCGCCATCGACGCCAGGCGGATACAGACCCGCCGAGCGCGGCGAGCGAGATCCTCGCGCGTCCGGCCCCGTTCGGCCAGCGTCTGGTCCTCGCCATCAGCGCCGCCCTCACTGAGCACCTTCCGGGCTTCCTCCTCCTTCTCGCCCCTCTCCCGCTGCTCCAGACGCTGCATGCCGGTGAGCATAGACTGGAAGAGCGGCGCCATGGACTCCATCATCTTGCCCTGGTACTTCGTGATGTAGAAGTCCATGGAGAAAGCCTTCTGGAAAGCAGCTTGGAAGCTCTCCACGACAGATGCATCTGTCGGATGCAAGGAGCCACAACCGTAGAGCCACTTTTGGCGGCCGCCGAGTTGTTTGGATGAGCGCAATGCGATTGCCGACCCTGGGTTCTTCATGCTGGCCGTCTTCTTGGTAAGCCTTCTGCGCTTGGCCAGCTGAGCTGGGGCGGCCGCAGGCAGCCCGTCCTGGGCAGGCTGAGGAGCACCACCAGGCTGAAGCACTTCTGCTGCCTCGGCAGACTCGTCAGGCGCGCACATCAAGAACTGGAAATCCACGTTGCACCGGCTGGTCACTTGAGAGACGTCGTTGCTGGAGCTCCTGAACGGCTGGTCGCGTTTGACCCGGCAGCGGCACCGCTGGTTGCGGCCATCAGAGAAGTCGATGAACGGAGTCCGGACCAAAGGCTTGCCGCGCCGACGCACTCGCTTGGCGCGGCCTGCTAGACATAGCTGCTGGATGCGAAAGAACCAGAAGCGGCACGACGGGGTTCTGTTCGAGCGCAGACTCTCTTTGGCCTCGAGTTTCTTCTTGACGTACTTGACGCACGTCTCGGTGCAGTCGTGCTCGTGGTTGGAGCAGATGTTGCAAAAGAAGTCATGGCAAAACGCTACCGCCCAAGCCTCCGCATCTGCGGTAATCTCCTCGACCGAAGCCGGCGAGCCATCGGGCTTGAGGACTTCCTGAATCGCTCCATCCTCGTTCGTCTGGAAGAGGCTAGCATGGCTGGCTGCCATGGCAGGCTGAGGAGCGCCACCTAGCTGCCCGAAGCTAGTTCGCTGGCGGTAGCTTGGAAACGTAGACTGAAAGGCTCCTGTGAGCGGGAGGCCCCGGTACGCTGCAGCGCCGATTGCAGGCATCCGGTTCTCTGCGGCTGCCCGCGCATGCTTCTCGACGACCACGTGAACTTTGTCATGGCCTCCTGTCTGCACATTGAACCGTGAGATCACTGCGTCCACTTGTCGCGCGATGGGGACGTGGTAGATGCATGTGTCCTCGCGCAGGGACACGTCAGCAGGCTGAGAAGCACCGCCGAAGCCCCATAGGCTCAAGTAGTTGGCGACCTCGCAGAAGCCGATGCTGTCGCCGAGCGGCTTGGTCAGGATGTCTTTCACGTTGATGGATGCTCGACTCAGGCCTTGACGAAACGCACCGGCCTCGCACCCAAAGAAAAGGTCAGCATCGACTTCCTCGACTATCTTGGCGCAAATCCGCCCGAAGTTGGAGCAGTGAGTCTTGGAGTTCTCCCCCATCATCATGCTCTGCTCGAACCCGAAGTTAAAAGAGGCGACCGTAAAAAACGCAGGCTGAGGAGCACCGCGAGCAGGCGCGGCCGCAGGCGTGTGTCGGTCTTCCTCCGCAGGCTGAGAAGCACCGCGAGAAGCCGAGGCTGAAGGCCGGTAAAGATAGGGCCAGGGGAGGGCCATTGCAATGTAGACCGCGGAGGAACGGCCGGTTCCGTCGGAAAGATTGCAATGCGGGAAGCACGTCCTGAACCAAAGACGGCTGTCAAGACAATGACGATGACGATGCTGATGCTGATGATGATGTTGATGGCGATGATGATGATTTTGATGATGAGGATGATGATTCGGATGATGTTGTTGCTGATGGTGATGATGGTGGTGGTGGTGATGGTGGTTGAGGTGATGGTGGTGGTTGTGATGATGATGAGAATGATGTTGATGATGACGATGACGATGATGATGATGATGATGATGACGGTGATGATGGTGGCGGTGGTGATGATGATGATGATGATAATGATGATGATGAGGAGGAGGAGGAGGAGGAGGAGGAAGAGGAGGAGGAGGAGGAGCAGGAGGAGGAGGAGGAGGGGGAGGAGGAGGAGGAGGAGGAGAAGGAGGACGAGGAGGAGGAGGAGGAGGATGGGGAGGAGGAAGAGGAGGCGGAGGGCATCCAAATGTGGCCCGGGAATGGAGTTCTGGGAAGTCGAAGAACACGAAGTGGCCTACAGTTGGCTCCGGGCATCCAAAATGTGGCCCGGGAATGGAGTTCTGGGAAATAGAAGAACACGAAGTGGCCTACAGTTGGCTCCGGGCATCCAAAATGTGGCCCGGGAATGGAGTTCTGGGAAATAGAAGAGCACGAATTGGCCTACAGTTGGCTCCGGGCATCCAAAATGTGGCCCGGGAATGGAGTTCTGGGAAATCGAAGAGCACGAAGTGGCCTACAGTTAGCTCCGGGTTTCCAAAATGTGGCCCGGGAATGGAGTTCTGGGAAATCGAAAAGCACGAAGTGTGTGACTGTATGCGAAAAACGATCCCCGCCGGCAAACCCCAACGGCCCCCCAACTGCCACCCAACTGCCCCCAACGGCTGCCCAGACCCCCCTGTGGAGTAATGTTGAAGTAATGTTGAAGTAATGTGCTGCTCTCTTTTTACCCTATTAGAAACCTATCAGTCTTCGATGTTAGGTAAAAAATTATCCCGGCAAAGCAACCTAACATCGATGTGTAGGAGCATATCTGGAAGCATTCCCCTTAAGATTCGGATGAGAATCCAGTTGTAGAATTCTGTTGTTTTCGCAGTCGTAGTCGCATTCGCGATGACAGTCGCAGTGGCAACGGCAGTCGCAGTCACAGCCTCAGCCTCAGCCTGCCTCAGCCTCAGCCTCAGCATGCCTCAGCCTCAGCCTGCCTCAGCCTCAGCCTCAGCCTGCTTCAGCCTCAGCCTCAGCCTGCTTCAGCCTCGGCCTCAGTCTGCCTTCAGCCTCGGCCTCAGCCTCAGCCTGCCTCAGCCTCAGCCTGCATCAGCCTCAGCCTCAGCCTCAGCCTGCCTCAGCATCAGCCTTCCTCAGCCTCAGCCTCAGCCTGCCTCAGCCTCAGCCTCAGTCTGCTTCAGCCTCAGCCTCAGTCTGCCTTCAGCCTCGGCCTCAGCCTCAGCCTGCCTCAGCCTCAGCCTGCATCAGCCTCCGCCTCAGCCTCAGCCTGCCTCAGCCTCAGCCTGCCTCAGCCTCAGCCTCAGCCTGCCTCAGCCTCAGCCTCAGCCTGCTTCAGCCTCAGCCTCAGTCTGCTTTCAGCCTCAGCCTCAGCCTCAGCCTGCCGCAGCCTCAGCCTGCATCAGCCTCAGCCTTAGCCTCAGCCTGCCTCAGCCTCAGCCTGCATCAGCCTCAGCCTCAGTCGCCTTCAGCCTCCTGCCTTCAGCCTCCCTCAGCCTTCAGCCTGCCGCAGGCCGCAGCCGCAGGCCTCAGCCTGCATCACCTCAGCCTTAGCCTCATCCTGCCTCACCGGAGCCTCATCAGCCTCAGCCTCAGCCTGCCTCAGCCTCAGCCTCAGCTGCTTCAGCTCAGCCTCAGTCTGCCTTCAGCCTCGGCCATCAGCTCCGCCTGCCTCAGCCTCAGCCTGCATGAGCTCAGCTCAGCCTCAGCCTGCCTCACCTCAGCTTCCTCAGCCTCAGCCTCAGCCTGCCTCAGCCTCAGCCTCAGCCTGCTTCAGCCTCAGCCTCAGTCTGCCTTCAGCCTCGGCCTCAGCCTCAGCCTGCCTCAGCCTCAGCCTGCATCAGCCTCAGCCTCAGCCTCAGCCAGCCTCAGCATCAGCCAGCCTCAGCATCAGCCTGCCTCAGCCTCAGCCTCAGCCTGCCTCTGCCTCAGCCTCAGCCTGCTTCAGCCTCAGCCTCAATCTGCCTTCAGCCTCGGCCTCAGCCTCAGCCTGCCTCAGCCTCAGCCTGCCTCAGCCTGCTTCAGCCTCAGCCTGCATCAGCATCAGCCTGCCTCAGCCTCAGCCTCAGCCTGCCTCAGCCTCAGCCTCAGCCTGCTTCAGCCTCAGCCTCAGCCTGCCTTCAGCCTCGGCCTCCGCCTCAGCCTGCCTCAGCCTCAGCCTGCATCAGCATCAGCCTCAGCCTCAGCCTCAGCCTCAGCCTCAGCCTGCCTCAGCCTCAGCCTGCCTCAGCCTAGCCTCAGCCTGCCTCAGCCTCAGCCTCAGCCTCAGCCTCAGCCTGCTTCAGCCAAAGCCTCAGTCTGCCTTGAGCCTTGGCCTCAGCCTCAGCCTCAGCCTGCCTCAGCCTCAGCCTGCATCAGCCTCAGCCTCAGCCTCAGCCTGCCTCAGCATCAGCCTGCCTCAGCCTCAGCCTGCCTCTGCCTCAGCCTCAGCCTGCTTCTGCCTCAGCCTCAGTCTGCCTTCAGCCTCGGCCTCAGCCTCAGCCTGCCTCAGCCTCAGCCTGCCTCAGCCTCAGCCTCAGCCTGCCTCAGCATTCAAAATGTGGCCCGTGAATGGAATTCTGGGAACTCGAAGAACACGAAGTGGCCTACAGTTGGCTCCGGGCATTCAAAATCATGCCCAGGAGTGGAATTCTGGGAACTCGAAGATCACGAAGTGGCCTACAGTTGGCTCCGGGCATCCAAAATGTGGCCCGGGAATGGAGTTCTGGGAACTCGAAGACCACGAAGTGGCCTACAGTTGGCTCCGGGCATCCAAATGTGGCCCGGGAATGGAGTTCTGGGAAGTCGAAGAGCACGAAGTGGCCTACAGTTGGCTCCGGGCATCCAAAATGTGGCCCTGGAATGGAGTTCTGGGAAGTCGAAGAGCACGAAGTGGCCTACAGTTGGCTCCGGGCATCCAAAATGTGGCCCGGGAATGGAGTTCTGGGAAATCGAAGAGCACGAAGTGGGCACGAAGTGTGTGACTGCATGCGAAAAACGATCCCCGCCGGCAAACCCCAACAGCCCCCCAACTGCCCCCCAACTGCCCCCAACGGCTGCCCAGACCCCCCTGTGGAGTAATGTTGAAGTAATGTTGAAGTAATGTGCTGCTCTCTTTTGAGACTACTAGAAACCTATCAGTCTTCGATGTTAGGTAATGACGAGGCCGAGCCTGCATTTTGACGAGGCCTCCCGCTGCAGACATCCCACGAAACTCCTCCTCGTCAAAATCCGAGGCGCGGTCGTCAAAAAAACCATGGCGAACCCGAGTCCTGGCAAACCCGGGTCTTACGCTCCCCCGAGAGAACGTGAAGCCCGCCCGGGCGACCTTGGAGGTGCGGACGGCGAACGGTTCCGCATGCGGGCCTTCGGTGGAGCTCCCCGTGGGGTCACGAAACGCGCGAGGGGCGTGCCGACATGGGCGGTGGAACCGCATGCGAATGCAGCCGCTGGGGCATTCGGTGGAGCTCCCTATGGGATCACGAAGCGCGCGGGGGCGTGCCGAATGGGAAACGGAACCGTGCGCGAACGCAGCCACTGGGGCCTTCAGCGGAGCTCCCTATGGGACCACGAAACGTGCGAGGGGCGCGCCGAAACAAGGGCGGAACCGCATGCGAACGCAGCCACTGGGGCCTTCGGTGGAACTCACTGTGGGGCCACGAAACGCGTGAGGGGTGCGCCGAATTGGGGGCGGAACCGCATGCGAACGCAGCCACTGTGGCCCGGTGCGTCGATGGGTTGGCCTCCCCCGACAAAGACCGGCTGCACTTCGCATCTGGCAGAGGACCAGGGCGCGCTTGTTGCTCCAAGGAGGTGGCCCGCAACTGACTTGGCGATGTCGCACACCGTTGCGGCCCCCCATAGGTAAGCGACGCCCTCGGCCAGGTCGGTCGCCATTTCGGCTGACCTCTGGTGGACTTGGAGAACGCGAATCCGATAACCAGGGGGGGCACCGTGACCTGGGTAGCGGAAGCCTCCAGGTCCGACTAGGCGCGGATTACTGAGCCCACCGCTGCCAGGGGCCTTCAGGTCGTTGCGCGCGAACGGCGTGGACGCTCACCATGGGGGCCCACGCGGGCTTCCGGGCGGAGCAGTTCGCGAACCCCGACACGAGCTTGCCTTCGCGAGAACTATAGGACAGCCGCTGCAAGATGCCTGGGTGCACGCGGTAGCACCAGTCGGGGAGCACGTCGCGCTCCAGGTCGGCCCCCAATGAATCGCGGAACCTTTTGAGCACGGAGAGGGACGCGCCCGCGGCTGCGGCCCGGTCGGAGATGACTGCGGGCTTGAGCTGATTCTCGTCACCGCTGATTCTCGCCACCGCTGATGGCGAGGGCCTTGGTAGATTGTCCTGCTTCGTCCAGGATGCCAAGGAGTAACTTTGGGCAGTCGGGGTTACCCTGGTCCGCGGCAATCTCGTGCGTGGCCAGGAATAGCTTGGCATCCTGGACGTGCTTCTTTTTTCCCCCTGGCGAGGGCCTTCTTGCCGCCCTCGATGTAAAGGTCAAAGCTGCAGGTTGCCCTGAAGCGCTCCACTGTGAGATCGCGGGCCCCCTGGTTTGTCACTTCGTCTGGGTACGCCAGTCTAACGGCCTGGAGAGGGAATCCTGAATCGGGGCTCGATTTTCCCACGCGCTGGACGCCCTTCAGCATGTCAGCTCTTGTGTTGGAGCCGGAGAAGACGCCGACGGCCCAGTCTGGGGGCGCGCACGGCAGCCAGAGGTCAAAGGCAACGGCAATTGTCTTAGCCTTCCCTGTGCCACGGGGGCCGCGCACGAGCAGTGTCAGAGTCTTGAGGGACTGCTGCAGGACTCTGGTTTGCGCCTCGTTGAGGTCGTTGAGGTCGTGCCTGGCGGCTGCTGCCGAGGCGTCGGCGGGCGGCGGGGGCGGAAGGGGCCTCTGGAAGACGTGCCCTGGGCATCGCTCGAGTTCGTCGTCTGTGATCGCGGGCGCTGTCAGCTGCCGCCCTTCCCTGACGTCGTCGGGGTCGGTGACCCGGATGTCCAAGGTAGCGGCTGCGCGCGCTCGCAAGAACCTCTGGGCCTCCTCAAGGCTGGAGGTGTCGTTTCCCAAGTCCTTGCTCGCCATCTCGGCGGTTCGGAAGGAAAGCACGTAAGAGATGGTGTACATGGGGACGCCCCACAGGTCGTCTGGGGCGGAGTTCAGCATTAACGTGCTCTGCACGGCGTTCCAGACCCTGTGGGCCGGCCTTTGTGGTGGTGCGCGGTCAATTCGGCACCGTGGGTCTCTCGGTTGCTGGGACAGGTCGGC
>CAUYUJ010018098.1:37855-63582 GCA_963575745.1 Prorocentrum cordatum | reverse complement strand
CTCGGGAAAACCAGCATCCGAGGGGGGGGGGGGAAACCAGCATTCGAGGGGGGGGGAGGGGGCGAGTGGGGCAGGGGCGCCTCTGAGTCCACCCTCGCCAGCGCCGCCAGCGACCTGGAGGCGCCGTGCCGCGCCTGGCGCCGCGCCGCGGACTGGGGCGGCGGCGGCGGGGCCCACACCGAGAGGGCGAGCCGGGGGGGACGTTGCCAGAGGCCTCCTGGATGAAGTCCGAGTAGCCGGGGTCGAAGGATCGCGCCGCATCGCCAATGCATCGCCGATGTATCGGCGATTCATCGGCGATGCATCGGCGTCGTCGGCGTGGGGAAACACGTGCTCCACATGGAGCCGCATCGTGGATGCATCGGCGATGCGGCGCGATGATACGACCCGATCTACTCGGACCCCATCCAGGAGGCCTAGAGTTGCTCGGAGGCAAACGAGGGGGGAAGTGAGAAGGAGAAGACCTTCTCAGAAATGGCGGCGGGGCTTCTCGGAAGTACTCGCGCCTTCTGAAAAGTTGGCATGGGTCTTCGGGGAAGGCCTCGAAAAACTTCTCAGAAGGCCGGGGGGACTGCCGAACCTTCTGAGAAGGCCTTCTCCTTTTCACTTCCCCCCCTCGCTCGCCGCCGAGTTGCGACGTGGGAGGATGCCGACCACAGCAGTCCCTGATCGAGCACAACGCCTGGTCCAACCAGGGACGCGGGTGACACAAACGTCCATGAAAACCGGCTCGACGTGGTGTACGGCCTGCCTCTAGAGCGCTTTGGTTCTGCAGGCAGCTTCACATCGGCGACGTCGGTGGGGCTCTAACCAGCGACCATATGTACCAACGTGTTCTGGCTAGGACGTTGCAGCATTAAACACTTCGAAAATACCTTCTCATTCCAATCGCACACATCGTCTGCCCATAAACAAACAAGCTGGCAATGGACAGCCTAACATCTACACCGACACTGGCCAAGCCCATCCTGGGGACACGATCGGTGTGTACGACATCCGGGCTTGGGAGGGATGCACACGAATCCTGAGCCCAGGATGGGGCCGACCAGGATGGGTGAGGTGGTCACTTGGCGTCACCCTGCCTTTTGCGTTGGGCCGACTTTCTACCGCCCAGCAACAGAAACACAGATGGGTGCGGCGTGCAGCAGCAAACGGCCTCGTGTGAGAGAGAGAGAGAGAAAAAAAAAAAAAAAAAAAAAAAAAAAAAAAAAAAGTGCACAAAACGTAAAGAAGCCAGGACGCGATTGGTGCAATAACTCGCAGGAGGGAAACGACCATCACCAAGACCGTAATCACCAGGAGGGAGCGAAAAGGGAGTAAAGAAACTACGCGAAAGGTGGCGGCGACCGCGCCTAGGGCGGCGCCGGAGGCACTGCCAGGGGGCTCCAGCGCCGATCCGAGAAATCCGCGCGGACCTCCGAGTCGTTATGTTTATGTCAGTGCTCGCTCCCCTAATGTTGGTTCACATCAATGGCTTACTTGTTGAGTTGATCACTTTTGAAGTCAAGCCGCAGAAAATCCTGACCACACTGAGCGCCATGCAACTTATCCGCACTGGGGCGTCCGCGGGGGGCTGGCCTCTCTTGCGCACGGTGGGTGGCCGAGTAGCAACAGACTGGATGAGGGTGGGGCGCGTTCGGCCCACAAAAGTCTTGACATGGAACCGCTCTCTTCCCGTCTCCCCTTCCTTCCTCTGTTCGTTCCTTCTTCTCCCCTCCTATTCCTCCTCCTCCTCCCTGCTCCTCCGCCGTATCTGCACCCGTGTCTCGCCATTGCCCTTCGTTTGAAGAGGATCCACGTGCGCGGCATTCTTGCGAGGGGCGAACGAAAAAAAGCCCAAACAACACAAGAAGCACAAAACAACACCAAAGATCGGCAGGTGAAAAAAACAAAACAACAAAAAAGTGTTTGGCACGTGGTCAGGGCGTGGGTGGTGGGGGCGCACAAAATGTAGATCATGTTGTGTCTTCGTTTCCTTATGTGTTGTTAAGTGTTCCATCAATCGACCTTAGGTTTTTTGTGTTGTGTTGGCTTTCCTTGTGTTGTTTGAGGTTTCTATCAGTCGACCTTAGGTTTGTTTGTTTTTCCCACATGTTTCGTGGGGTTCTGGTTTTCTTCCCACCCGCGTCGCACCCGCGTCTTCCACCCGCCTCCCTCTCCTTCTCCCACCCCTCACGCACACACAGACACACACACACACACACAACACACACACGACGTATGCGTACATACTGGGCACATACATGAGGCACACGTCCCGATACGGCCGCACACGTGGGCCATGGTGCAGGACAAAGCACGCGTGGCACTTTCTCGACACCATAGGGGCTGCGCAGGGGGTGGCCCCCGAGCGCGGCATCTATACGGGCCATGGCGCAAGACAAAGCAGGCAGGCGGTTTCGGGTTCGTGTCGTGCGTGCCGTGCGTGCGTGCGGGCGAGGCGAAGCCGCGTGGGCGGGCGAGAGGAAATTCTCCCGTGGCTCGGCCGCGGCCGGTCAATATGTTCCTCCTCCGACGGCCGGTGCCGCGCGGTGTCCCGCCGGTGTCCCGCGGGTGTCCCGAAATCCTCCTGTGGCTCGGCCTCGGCCGGACCAAATGTTCCTCCTCCGGCGGCCAGTGCCGCGCGGTGTCCCGCCAGTGTCCCGTGGTGTCCCGTGGTGTCCCGTGGTGTCCCATTGAGTGAGATCGATCGTGAGATCGATAGTGAAATCGATACTGAGATCGATCTGGTGCCCCGAGGTGTCCCGTGGTGTCCCGTTGAGTGAGATCGATAGTGAGATCGACAGGTGTCCCGTGGTGTCCCGTGGTGTCTCGCTGAGTGAGATCGATAATGAGATCGATACTGAGATCGATGTGGTGCTCCGAGGTGTCCCGTGGTGTCCCGTGGTGTCCAAATGAGTGAGATCGATAGTGAGATCGATAGTGAAATCGACAGGTGTCCCGAGGTGTCCCGTGGTGTCGATAGTGAGATCGATGTGGTGTCCCGAGGTGTCCCGTGGTGTCCTATGGTGTCCCGCTGAGTGAAATCGATAGTGAAACCGATAGTGAGATCAAGAGGTTTCCCGCGGTGTCCCGTGGTGTCCCGTTGTGGCCCGTGGTGTCCCGTGGTGTCCCGTTGAGTGAGATCGATAGTGAGATCGAGAGGTGTCCCGCGGTGTCCTGCGGTGTCCCGTGGTGTCCCGTGATGTCCCGTGGTGTCCCGTTGAGTGAGATCGATAATGAGATCGATTGAGTCAGATGTTGGTTCCCCCCCCTCTCCCCCCCCACAACCTCCTTATCACCCGAAGGGTGGTCGTATAGGTATGGTATATGAAAAGGAAGAGGGAGGGGCGGGAGTAGGAGAAGAGGGCCAGCGGTCACGGCAAACAGCCGGAAGCGCCCCACTCTCATCCAGTCTGGCGCCGGCCAAGCACCCCGGGGCGGCAGTACAGGGCGCGAGTAAGCGAAACCGGCGATGGAAGCGCCAGCTGCAGCACGCACAGCCGGACCCGGGCCAGAAGACCACCTCTCGAGAGCATGGGACCCTCCGCCGGCCAGAGCACACAGCGCATCCGATGGTGCCCTCCCCCAGGCTGCACAAGAACACCCAACAAGCACGAAGAGCATCACCGCACCCTCCCCGAACCGACCTCGATCTTACACCTCGGTCGGACTGCAGTAGGCGTACGGGGCAAGGCACGTGCGACACGGCGGCGGGCGATGGCCACCGTCCGACATGGTCCCAGGCGGCATCCAGCGAGACGGGACGTCAGAAGCCTGCAGCCCAAGTCTACGGAAGAGTTCAATCCGATGCTCTGAGAGACTTGCTCACAGCGCATCGGGAACCCGCGAACGAGGCTTCGTAGGGGTCCCTGCCGAGTCCCCGCGGGGCGTCTCCACGCCGCCGTGGGGGTCCATGCGGCGCTTGGGCGCTCACTGTGGGGAGGAGGAGGAGGAGGAGGAGGAGGAGGAGGAGGAGGAGGAGGAGGAGGGGGAGGAGGAGGAGGAGGAGGGGGAGGAGGGGGAGGAAGGGGAGGAGGAGGGGGAGAAGGACCAGTGTGGCATAGCGACCTTTCGCGGTGGCTTGCGCGGGCCGCCGGCGCGGCACGCTGCACTGAAAGCGAGGTCGCCTGCGCGCGACCTTACGCGGGGAGCTTGCGCGCCAATGCCGGCGAAGACGCCCCCGTTTTCCTGCGCCGCTCGTATGGGGCTGTCACTGGCCAGTCTTGGCCGTTCCGAGGGGCTCGGGGCACATCCTGGGGCCGCTCCTGGCCTTCCTCGGAGCAGCTTCGGCGCCTCCTGCGAAGCCCTGGGCTGTTACTTCGGCTTTCGCGCGCGGTGCTCGGCGAACAGTGGGGCGACTGGGAGCTGCGCAGGGCATCGCCGACGCTGCGCTGCCCCAAAAGGCGGGCTTGCGACATGGATACTCAGCAAATAAGAAACTTGATTTTGGTCCTTGAGGTGCTCTTCTGAGCCGCTCCCAGGGCATGGCATGGGCGTCATGAGACCCTCCGCGCGACCATTCGGCGCTCTTTTTGGGGCCTTCTGGCGCCTTCCTCGCCGTTCCGCCATCGTTCGTAGTGGAATCCTTGGCGTTGAAATCCTTCCACAGGATAAAACAAACATGAAGAAACAACCGCTGCGAAAATGTATGAGCTTGGCCTCTGCGGGCCTTCTTGGGGCTCGTCATGGGGCCTCTTGGGCCGTTCTGGAGCCAACTCGGGCAGTCCTGGGACCGTGCCGGTCCGTTTTACTGATCTGTGGCCGTCTTGAGGCCCTCTTGGGGCCCTCTTTTGGCTTCTTTGGAAGCCTCGTGAGGCCCCTGAGGTTATGGGGCATTTTTGGCCGTCTTGGGGCCCCCTTGGGCCGTCTTCGGGCCATCTTGGGCCGTGTGAGAGCCCTCTTGGGCGCCTCTTGAACCGTCTTGAAGCGATTTGTTGCGGCACTTGGGCCATCTGAGTCCTGAAAAGGCGAGAACTTCAAACACCTTCCAGAGCCCTCGGACAAGTCAGTGTGTTTTGCCTCCTGAAGTGTTTCGGGGGTCGTCTGGAGAGCCTCTTGGACCGTATTGGAGCCCTCTTGTGAAGGGCAACGATAAGGGGAGATAGGCATAGGGGGGAAACATCGACCTGGAATGGGCGATACATCTCCGATTGATCGGCGATAGGCCCCCGATGGCGAATCTGCACCTTCCTGGGCAGGCTGGGCTATCGGGCCCGTCGGCGATCAGTGGGCGATTGGGGGTTGATGCATCCCCCCCTATGCCCATCCCCCCCTGTCGGTGCCCCTGATCTTGGACCGTCTCGAGGCCGTCCGACGCGGCTCTCTCTCTGAGCGGTCTTCGGCCGTCTTGGAGCACGCTTGGGCCTGTCTGCGGCCGCTCGTGGCCCGTCCAGACCGTAACTGCGGGCCGACTCGGAGCGGCCTTGGGGCCACCCGAAACGTACCCAGGCGGCCGAATGAGGTGTGGGCCATCCCGGGGGAGGGGGCCTTGTCACTTCAAATAGGTATAGACATATGTCATCAACTTGTGTATACGCATGTATGTGTTATATATGTACATATTTGTGTATATACATATATATATATATATATATATATATGTGTGACGTCACCTCTTGGGAGGTCGACTTTGCTTCCGCGAGCGTCCGCCGGCTTCTGCCAGCGGTGCCGCCGCCGTTTTACTTCCGCCACCTTCCGCCGACCTTCCGCCGACCTTCCGCCGTGGAAGAGATGGCAGCTCCTTCGATCCTCGAAGGCGAGGCGTTTTCTGGAACGCTTCATAAGGAGGTACGCGCCTGCTGCCCAAAACAACAGCACACAAACTATAGGGGCTTCCTGGGTGGGGCCCGAGCAGATGGGGTCGGAGTATCGCGCCAGATCGCCGATGCACCGGCGATGCATTGGCGATGCATCGGCGATGCATCGGCGATGCACCGACGGCGCATCGTCGACGTCGGCGATGCATCGGCGGCGCCGACGTGGCGAAAAATCGGGCTCCACATCGAGTCGCATCGCCGATGCAACGACGTTGCGGCGCGATCCTCCGACCAGATCAAATTACTCCGACCTGGAGATCAGGCGACGCGAGGCCTCCCGCCAAAGAGGGGGAAGGAGGAGGAGGAGGAGGAGGAGGAGGAGGAGGAGGAGGAGGGGGAGGAGGAGGAGAAGGAGGCGGAGGAGGAAGAAGGAAGGAGGAGGAGGAGAGAGGAAGGAGGGAGGAGGAGGAGGGGGAGCGAGGAGGCGGGGAGGAGGGAGGAGGGGGAGGAGGCGAGGAGGAGGAGAGGAGGGAGGAGGAGGAGGAGGAGGAGGAGGAAGGAGGAGGGGGCCGGAGGAGTGAGCGGGAGGAGGCAGGAGGAGGAGGAGGAGCGGGAGGAGGAGGGAGGAGGGGGAGGAGGAGACGGAGGACGAGGAGGAGGAGGAGGGGGAGGAGGAGGAGCGGGAGGAGGAGGGAGGAGGGGGAGGAGAAGAAGGAGGAGGAGGAAGAGGAGCAGGAGGAGGAGGACGACGCGAGGACCTCCCCCCCGGGCGGCCGGAGCCGCCAGGCCTCCGCCCAGGAGTCCTCGAGGCCCTCGGCGGCGGCGGCGGCCGCCGCCCCTCCTGTCGCGCGGAGCGGCCGGGGCGGCAACCCCACGCCGAGGGGTGGGGCTCCCTCCTGCAGACGACGACGAGGACAACGAGGACGACGACGAGGACGAGGACGAGGACGAAGACGAGGACGAGGACGGACGACGGAGGACGGCGGACGACGGAGCACGACGACGAGGACGAGGACGAGGACGAGGACGACGACGAGGACGGACGACAGACGACGACGACGACGACGATGACGACAAGGACACGACGACGGACGACGGACTGGACGACGAACGACGGACGACGGACGACGGACGACGGACGACGGACGACGACGACGACGAGGACGAGGACGACGACGACGACGACGACGACGACGACGACGACGCCATGGTTCGGACGTACATGTACCGTGCATTTTCGGCGAGAAACACGCGCGCGCTTCGCGCGCGCTTCGGTTCTATTCAGTCGCAACCCTTGACAAAGTCACATACCGAGGCCGCGCTGACGGCGATGTTGGTCAACCGCGATGTTGGGAATCCGACTTTTGAGCAAATTGTAAGAAATCACGAACCCCACTTTCCTACATGTCAAATGTGCGAACGTATCGAGCGACAATGGCACAGCGAATTGTAGGCACGCACGAACCGTCCTATGAGTTGTTTGGCCACGAACCAGTCCCACCTACAATGCCGACACCTACATCGCCGTTACCTACATTGCCGTTAGCGCGTCTACGGACATAGCCACTCAAGTAGTTACCCACAAATGGTTGGGGTAATTGGGACATACCCACACATTGCGAAAATACATCTATGACGCGGGCAGAGCAGATACGAATTGCCGACAAGGACATTTGAATAATTCTCAATGCAAAGCTATGCACACCAGTGAAAGTAATGGAGTGACCAAAACGGCAGCGCAGTGAAACGCATTGTCATGGAATCAAGCCTGATGCGGGTCCAATGCGGCTCGAAGCATGAATTACAAGCACAAGTTAGCAAAGCAACGCACTGCACTGCCATGCAAACCAAAGCAGAGCAGAGCAATGCTCACGAATGCAATGTGGATCACGAAACAATGCAATTGCACATGCAACGGAAAGCAACCCAGCGGAATACAATGCAACACAACGCACAATGATGCAACATACCGAACATGATTCTGGGACCTCAGAGATCCCAGGAATGAGCCGCCCTAGAAAGAGCCCAAGAGCACCACAAGGCGAGCCCAAGACAGGGCCGATGGGCAGCCAAGAACAGCCAATGAGTTCCCCGAAAGAGGCTCCAAGGGGGGCCCAAGCGCGGCCCAAGTAGCTCCAAGAGGGCTCCAGAGCGGGTCACAGGAGGAACCCAAGAGGCGCCGTAAGAAAGCCAGAAGATGGCGTCAGAAAAGAGGGCCCAAGGAAGCGCCCCCTAAGCCCTAAAAGCAAGCCGCAAGGGCTCGCGAGCAGCCCCAAGAGTGGCGTCAAGGGTGCCGCAATGGAATCCCGAAGTGGGCTCCAAGAAGCTCCTTGTTGACCTGGAAAGGGTGGAGCCTGACGCGCGCGGCACCAGGCTCGCACCGACACCCCCGTGGCGAAACGGAGGCAGCGGTGGCACCGCGACGGTGGCAGCGGCACGAAGCGCACCCCAGGGTCAAGCAAGCCGCAGCCCTTGACTGAAGTAGTGACCCACAAATGGTTTCAACTCGAGGCGAAAGAGTACCAATCACGCGGATCATATAGCATCGCCCCGCCAATGTCGGCACGCCCCTCACACGGATCGCGCCCATCTGGGAGCTCCACCTACAGTGCCAGGGACAAAGTTTGCATGCGTCCCTCCGCCCATCTCGGCACGCCTTTCACACGGATCGTGCCCCCGAAGGATGTAGTTCCACGTGCTGCCCTAGTGGGAGGGTTCGCATAATTAGCGTCCCCCCGCGTATTTCGACTCACTCCTCACGCGCATCGTGCCCCAAAGCCGACGGCCTAAGAGCAAGGGTTCGCATCCCGCCGCCCCGCCCATGTCGGCACACACCTGATATGGATCATCAGTTAGGGGCGTCTTATGGGCATCTTGGACGCCCCTCGTGGGCTCGCGGCGTGATTCTCAGGGTCCTCTTGAAGCCTCTGCAAGGCCTCTTGGGGGCCTCTCGGCGTCTCCTCGGGGCCACTCGGGAGCTTCTGGGGGGTTCTTGAAATCTTCGGGGGCCTCCCGGGGGGTCTCGGGGGCACGTTAGGAGCCACACCCTCCAAGATACTGCCCCACGACACCTCTTGGCACCCTCGTGGGGCCATGTTGGGCCTCCCGTGGGGCCCTCGTGGGGCTCTCCTGGGGCTCTATTGAGGCGTGTTGGGCGCCCTTGGGACCGTCTAGGCGTGGATTGATTGAACGGGTCATGCAGATGGTTGCAGGAACGCAAACGACATGATGAACGTGGTGAGAGAACACCTCGGGACTAACAATCCCTGGCCCCCCCCCCTTTCCCGCGTCTCGCGGCCGGGGGGGGCGCATCGGGACACCACGGCCTCAACCTGGAGCGCCCCCCGGGCACCCCCCCTTGACCGCGTCTCGCGGCCGGGCGGGCTTCGGGACACTACGGCTTCAACCTGGAGCGCCCCCCGGGCACCCCCCCTTGACCGCGTCTCGCGGAGGGGAGGGGGGCCTCGGGACACCACGGCCTCAACCTGGAGCGCCCCCCGGGCACCCCCCCGTGACCGTTTCTCGCGGCGGGGAGGGGGGCCTCGGGACACCACGGCCTCAACCTGGAATGCCCCCCGGGCCCCCCCCCGTGACCGCGTCTCGCGGCGGGGAAGGGGGCCTCGGGGCACCACGGCCTCAACCTGGAATGCCCCCCGGGCACCCCCCCGTGACCACGTTTCGCGGCGGGGAGGGGGGCCTCGGGACACCACGGCCTCAACCTGGAATGCCCCCCGGGCACCCCCCCGTGACCGCGTCTCGCGGCGGGGAGGGGGGCCTCGGGGCACCACGGTTTCAGCGCGCCTTCCGGGCTCTCCTCTTGACCGCGTCTCGCGGCCAGGGGGGGCGCCTCAGGACACAACGGGGGGATACCCGAGGAGACAAGAGAGAACGGAAACTAATAGGAGAACAAACCAGCCTGCTCGCTCTTCGCTCTGCGCTCGTCTTGAACGCCTCCCAGGCATCCCCCTTGACCACGTCTCGCGGCCAGGGAGGGGGGGTGCCTCGGGACACCGCGGCTTCAACATTGAACGCCACCCAGGCATCCCCCCTTGACCGCGTCTCGCGGCCAGGGGGGCGCCTCAGGAAACAACGGAGGGATACCCGAGGAGACAAGAGAGAGAGAGAGAGAGACAGAGACAGAGACGGAGACAGAGAATGGAGACTCGAACGGAAACCAGGAGAACCATCTAACCTACTCGTTCCTTGTTCTGCGCTCCTCTCGAATGCCTCCTGGGCACCCCTCCTTGACTACGGCTCGCGGCGGGGGGGGCGCCTCGGGACACTGCGGTTTCAGCCTTGAACGCCCCATGGGACCCCCCTCTTGACCGCGTCTCGCGGCCGGGGGGGCGCCTCGGGCAGGAGGTGAATGTTGCGGGCGACGGGCCATGGCCCGCCGCCCAGAAACAAAGTCCCTCGGTCCTCGTCCCCCCAGGCTAACGCGACGCTGGGCGCCCGCCAAGGCGAAGGAAACCCGACTGGACTGCAGGGTGGCGTGCTGTCCGCTCGCGGCTCGTACTGCCACCGTGCCTGGGTTGTCGGTCAGAGACTTCTTTGATACCTGTTGGGGTCTCCTGGCATGAGTCTCGGGCGCCCCTTGGAGCCAGCTTTGAAGCCTCCTGGGGCCTCTTGGGGGCTGTATGGGCGCCTCGTGGGGCCTCTTTCAGGCCACTTGGGCCAATCACTTGGGGGCCACTTGGGGGCCTCTTTGGGGCCTGCTGTCGGCCTGGGAGGTCCACTTGGGGCGGAGGGCTCGACATGTGAGCTGGAGTTCCCTCTTCGGGCTCTCTTGGGCCGTCTTGGGGCTCTCTTGGGTGCCTTTTGGGCCGTCGTGGGCGATCTTCGGGAACTCTCGGGCCGTCCCGGGCGCTGTGATGATTTTAAAAACGAACATGCTGGAAATATACATCTTCCAGCAGAATGATGGTGGCAATTTTGGCCATCCCGGGCCCTTTCAGGGAGCATCTTGGAACCTTCTTGGGGCGTCTTGGAGGCCTCGTGGAAGCTCTTCGGCCGGGCGTCTTGGGCCCTATTGCGCCGCTCTCGTCGCTGAGTCGTGTCCCCTGGAGGGTGTTTGGGCGGCCAGGGTGGCCGGGGGGAGGCCCAGGCGGCTCCGGACGGGAAATGGGCCACAAAGGGGGATGGGGGGGGGCCAGCCCGTGGCAGGGGCCCCCGTACAGTGGCATATGATATATTTCGCGCGTGTTTTTTTGAGCTCGATGGTCTAGGATGCTCCTTGATAGTCCTCGCCGAAGAAAAACGCACACGTCAGAGCGATGCCTACACCCCGTTCCTGCAGACAACAACAAGAACGAGGACGAGGACGAGGACGACGGCGAGGACGACAGACGACGAAGACGACGACGACAACGACGACGACGACGGCGACGACGACGATGACGACCGACCGACGGCGACGACGACGACGACGACGACGGAAGACGACGGACGATAACGACGACGGCGACAAGGACGAGGATGACGGACGAGGACGACGACGACGACGGACGACGACGACGACGACGACGACGACGACGACGACGACGACGCAACGACGACGACAACGACGAAGACGGACGACGACGACGACAACGAACAGGACAGACAACGACGGACGAGGACGATAACGACGACGACGACAACTACGACGACGACGGCCGACGACGACGACGACGACGACGACGACGACGACGGACGACGACAACGACGACGACGACGACGACAAGGACGAGGATGACGGACCAGGAGGACGAGGACGAGGACGAGGACGAGGACGACGCCGACGACGACGACGACGACGACGACGACAACGGACGACGACGACAACAACAAACACGAAGGAAAACGACGACGACGACGACGACGACGACAGCCGACGACGACGACGACAACGGCCGACGACAGACAACGACGACGTCGACGAGCACGACGACCAGGACGACGACGACGACGATGGACGACGCACGACGGACGATGGACGACTGACGACGACGACGATGCCCACAAAGACGACGACGACGACGACGACGACGGACGACGACGCCAACAACGACGACGACGACAAGGACGACGGACGATGACGACAAACGACAAACGACGACGACGACGACGACGACGACAAAGACGACGACAAGGACGACGACGACGACGACGACGACGACGACGACGACGACAACGGACGACGGACGAGGGACGAGGACGACGGCGAGGACGACGACGGACGACGGACGACGACAGAGGACGACGACGACGGACGACGACAAAAGCGAAGACGACGATAACGGACGGCGGACGGCGGACAACGGACGACAGACGGCGACGCCGAGAACGACGACGACGACGACGACGACGACGGCGGACGACGACGACAAAGACGACGACAAGGACGACGACGACGACGACGAACGACGACGACGACGACGACGACGACGACGACGACGACGACGACAACAACGGACGACGGACGCCGACGCCGGACGACGACGACGACGACGACGACGACGCCGAGAACGACGACGACGACGACGACGACGACGGCCGACGACGACGACGACGAAGACGACGACGGGCGACGGACGACGGACGGCGAACGGCGGACGACGGACGCCGTCGACGATCATCGTCATCATCATCATCATCAGCAGCATCACTATCATCATCATCATCATCATCATCATCATCATCATCATCATCATCATCATCATCATCATCACCATCATCATCAGCATCATCATCACCATCATCATGGCCACTCCCCCTCCTCCCCCTCGTCCTCCTCCTCCACTTCCTCCTCCTCCTACTCTTCCTCCTCCTCATCATCATCACCATCCGCATCCTCATCCTCATCCTCATCCTGTCCCCCACGCCTTTCCAACACTCGAAAGTGTTCGGGAAAGGCCCCTCTCTCCCTCCTCCCGTGGTGTCCCCTGCTCCTGGGCTGGTGGTTTGGGCCAATCCCCGATTGGTTTGCCACCAAGTAGCCTGGGACACGAAAGCTCCGAGTTTTAGGTGTGCAGCCTGTTGGGTTCCCAGCAACAATTACTTCTTTATCTCACACGCTGAATGTCAAAACCTGAAAGAGATGGCAACGTGCTCAGAGAATGTGCGCGATACTTGCTATGCCGAGCACGTGAGCACAATTGTGCAACCGAGGTCCATAAGTTATAACAGGTATGCCCAACACGCGCACGGCCTGATATAACCAAACGCCCAGTTGCACGTATGAAAATGGCCAAGACCCCCGTAAAGATCAATATCTAATGCGTGTCACTATCTGGTGTCCGCAGACCTCGGGAATGATCCCTGGTACCTGGGCACGCTCATACTGGTGTATTGCACGGTTCGGTTGTTACCGTTCCGACGCCTGCGAGCGCAGGCCAGTCGTTGCCTGCTTCACCGTCCTATCGTCGTCTCGCCGTCGTCGTCGTCGCCGCCGCCGCCGCCGCCGCCGTCGTCGTCGTCGTCGTCCGTCGTCGTCGTCCGTCGTCGTCGTCGTCGTCGTCGTCGTCGTCGTCGTCGTCGTCGTCGTCGTCGTCGTCGTCGTCGTCGTCGTCGTCTTCGTCGTCGTCGTCGTCGTCGTCCTCGTCGTGGCCCACCACTGCGGGACTCGCCACGTGCTGAATGCGGCGTCCCTCCCCCTCTGCGTCCCTCTCCCCCCCCTCCCGCAGGCTCACTCCTTCGCGCGAGCGGGCCACGAGCGGGCAAAGCACAAAGCACAAAGGGGCAAAGCACAAAGCACAAAGCGCGCGAGCGGGCGAGCGGGCCACGAGCGAGCGGGCCATGAGCGTGCTGAATGCGGCATCCCTCCCCCCCCCTGCGTCCTCCTCCCCCCTCCTCCCGCAGGCTCACTCCTTCGCGCGAGCGGGCCGCGAGCGGGCAAAGCACAAAAGGGGACCGAAGACGCCGCGGCGCCTCGGCCTCCCCGCGCCTGGCGCTTTGGGCGGCGCGCGCCCGCGCGAGCGGCACGCCCGCGCGGGGGCCGCACTTCCGCGCCCGCACGTC
This sequence comes from Prorocentrum cordatum, assembly GCA_963575745.1. Taxonomy (NCBI): domain Eukaryota; class Dinophyceae; order Prorocentrales; family Prorocentraceae; genus Prorocentrum; species Prorocentrum cordatum. The sequence continues at coordinate 49,846 of CAUYUJ010018098.1, read as the reverse complement.
GGGCGCGCGCGCCCTCCCCCTCTCCGCTCCCCCCCCGCCCCTCTTCGCCTCCCCTCTCCGCCCCCCCTCTCCGCCTCCCTCCCCCCCCTGCCCCTCCCCCCTCTCCGCCTCCCCTCCCCCCCGCGGGCGCACGCGCCCGCGGGCGAGCCGCCCCTGCCGCGGCACTGACGCCCCTGGCGGCGCGGACCGCCAAGAGGGCTCCCCCGAGAGAGGGGGCCAGATCTCCCGCCAAGACGGCCCAGATCCTCGCCTGGACGGCCCAGAGCCCAGCCAGCAATGAGAAGAACTGGAACGGTCCAGGTCTGAACCACTCCTGCTTGAATTTCCAGGCGCTTGAAAAGCGCTCGGGCGGCACTCTTGGCGCTGAATACGTAAGCGTTTCGGGAGCGTTTCCTTGAAAGCGCTTCCTCGGCTTCGTGCAGGATTCCCGTTGGTTCCTCGAGGGCGTCCTGGGTGACTCTTTAGGAATCCTGAGGGTATCCCGAGGAATCCTCTGAAACTTCCCGGTGGGTTCCTGGAGGATTTCTGAGGGACCCCTGAAGATTCCTGACTAATTCCTGCAGGTGTCTGACAACTCCCTTGGATTAGCGCGGCTCCCTCGGGATTCCTGAACGACTCGTAGAAGGCATTCGTGGAGACTCTGGAAGGATGACACACAACTCCTGAAGGATTCCTCTGGGTCATTTGAAGGATTCTTGAAGGATCCCGAAAGAATCCCAGAGGATTCCTGGGAGGGGATTCTGGATTGGAGCTCCTCGCCGTGTTCTACGGGGTTTCTGAAAATTCTTTTGTGACTTTCTAGGCGATTCCTGGAGGATTCCTGAAACATTCCTGAAGATGTCTGAACGTGGTCTACTGAATTCCGGAGAGTTTTCTGTAGAGTCCTGACGACTCCAAAAAAATCCTGGAGGATTTGCCTGAAGGGTTCCCAAGGATTCCTGGAAGGTTCCTTCGGGATTCCTAAGGGGTTCGTGACGATTCCTCTAAAGTTTCCCGATGGATCCCTGACTGATTTTTGAAGTTCCCCGAGGAGTCCTGACAGATTCCTGAGGGTTCCTCATCATTCCTCCGGATTTCTGAAGATCCCCGAAGGATTTCTGAGGGATTTCTCAGGACTCGCATCAGGATTCCAGAGGGATTCGATCATAATCCCTGAAGGTTTCTTCGTAATCCTTGAACGCTCCCTTAAAAACTGCGAGGATTCCTGAAGGTGTTATACGCTGGGCATACGTCTCGCATGCGTTTCTGAGACGGTCCTGAGACGTTTCTGAGACGTCCACATTCGTATACGTTTGACAAAAGTGCCGTATAATTAATTGTCGCATTCTTTCGTATACACTGCCGTCTTGGAGCGCCTTGAGCCTATTCAAGGCCCTCCTGGAGCAATTACAACTCGCAAAAAATAGCAAAGCGGGACAATCTAGATCCCAACTGTGCGCTATAAAAACCGAGTGAGTTCCCTCAAAAGAATCCGTTCGGCTCCCATTGACCGTGCTCTGCATACCTTTGCGTGGCGGGTGGGATCTGGACCGTTCCTGTTTTCTCACCCGTCGGGATCTGGACCGTCCTGATTTCTTCCAGGACGGCATCCCCGGGAGACCCGACCCCTTCCCCAGGACCCGTTCCTCATCCTGGGTCGTTTTCTGACGGTCCCGCGGCCTGGCGAAGGCCCCCGGAGGCCGAGAATGGCGAAAACCTGGCCGTCCTGATTTTTTTTTTTATCCGCGCGACCACGTCGGGGAGAGCATGCTACGCATGGAATGAATTGAGTAGAAGATGAGGTGTTGGATCCGTGAGTGGATCAGCCTAGACAGTATGATGGTCAGAGGCTTTGATGCCTCCATTAATTGTGGGTCGGCTATGATGCCAGCCAATGCCCACCCCGTCCCGTCTCCAGGGACTTCGCATCCCCCTTTGATGGCAGGATGGGGAGACGGTCCGCCACCCCCGGCACTGCACGTACTGTGCCGGGACCGCCCCGTTGGGGCCTGGACCGTCCAGTGGGGATGCCGACCCCGCCGCGGGCTCCCCCCCTCCCGCGCGGCGGCGCGGGGCGCGGGGCCGGCGCTCCCGCGAGGCGCGCCAGCCGGCCGAGCGACGCGGTGGCCTCGACGCGGGGCAGGCCGGCGCTCTTCCCTGCGGCGCGCGGGGCGGGGCGGGGCGGCCCGGCGGCGCGCAGAGCCCGGCACAGCATCGCGCCGCGGAGCCCGGCAGAGACCTCGGAGGCTGCTCTCGCCAGCTTCCGGCCTCGGGGGGGCCCCCCGCCGGGCCCTCGGGCCGTCAAGGCACGACTCGGGCCGAAAAAGACCGGTCCCGGCGGAAGGGCCGGGACTTACAGGGACGCCATCCTTAGGGGGCCACATGCGAATCCTACCCCTGCCCCCCACGATGTCTGAAGGCGAGGGTGGGGTTCACTTCGATCGGCAGGTTCCGAACGAAGTGAACCCCACCCTCCCCCCTCAGAAATCGTGGGGGGCAGGGGTAGGGTTCGCATGCGGCCCCCTTAGTCCTGAAAAAAATCCGGACGTCGCATGTCTGGGGGGGGGAGAGGGCTGCTCCTTAGAAGGCGCTGGCCCGTGCATCTATAGACGGGACCCGCGCCCGTGAGAAGCTGCCTCCTTCCAAGAAGCCTTCCCCTTCCCCCACGCGCGCAGGAGGAGGGGTGCCTTGGCGGCGCGCATGAGGAGGGTGATGATGATGTTGATGTTGTTGTTGGTGTTGGTGGTGTTGTTGACGATGACGATGACGATGACGATGACGATGACGATGACGATGATGATGATGATGATGATGATGATGATGATGATAATGATGATGATGATGATATGATGATGATGATGATGATGATGATGATGATGATGATGATGATGGATGATGATGATAATTGATGATGATGATGATGATGATGATGATGATGATGATGATGATGATGAGGAGAGGAGGAGGAGGAGGAGGAGGAGGAGGAGGAGGAGGAGGAGGAGGAGGAGGAGGAGGAGGAAGCGCGCGGGCGGAGCGGGGTGACTTGGCGGCGCACAGAGGGGGTAGAGGGAAGACTTCTTGTAGAAGGAGGCCGCTCCTCAGCAGGCGCTGGCCCTCTACACGTCTACAGTCGAGGCCCGCGCCCGTAAGAAGCAGCCTCCTTCCCCCACCCCCCCCTCGGCGCGTGGCCGCGGGCGCAGGCTGCCTTCTCAACAAACGCTGCCAGGTCGAGGCGCGCAGTTCTCTGGCGTCCTCGCTGGTCCTCGGCAGCCTCCCCGCCTCGCGAGGCCCTCCAGCAGCGGCCGGCCCGCCAGAAGCGCCCCGGGGGTGCCTGCATCGCCCCGACCGGCCGACGGAGACCCGCCTCGTGGCCCGCCGGCCAGATTTTTCCGGACCCGAGGGGGGAGAAACGTCGAGCTGGAGTCGGCTCTGGAGGCCCGAAATGGGCACGGAAAGAGGGGTACCATGCCGAACAACCGCTGCTGTCCAAAATTCGACAGCGGCCGCTGTTGGGCAGGCGGCTGTCCGTCTTCAGAGAACAGCGCCCGCGGCGGCGCGGACCGCGAGTCCTGCTCAAAATGAACAGAACTGCTGTTGGGCATTGCACCTATTCTTTCCGTACCCCTGTCTGATCGTCCCAATCGTGGCGGCGCGCACAGTGGGGTGAAGGGAGGGGGGAAGGGCTTCTTAGAAGGAGGCTGCTTCTTGGAAGGAACCGGCCTTACATCTATAGAGAAGGCCCGCGCCTTCGAAGAAGCAGGGGTGCTCCTTAGATCCCTTCCCCCCTCCCCTTGCACCCCTCTGCGCGTGGCCAACATCGGTTTTGAAGAGCTGATTCTTGAATTGGTCGAGAACCGCTGGAGGAGGAGGAGGAGGAGGAGGAGGAGGAGGAGGAAAAGGAGGAAGAGGAGGAGGAGGAGGAGGGGTCGAGGATGGGGGAGGAGGAGGGAGGAGGGGGGAGGAGGAGGTCGAGAGGAGGAGGGAGGAGGAGGTAGGAGGAGGAGGGGGAGGAGGGGGGGTGCTTCTCAGGAGGGGGGAGGGGAAGGCGTCCTCAGAGGCCCTCCCCCCTCCCCCCCCCGCCCCCCCCCCCGCTGCGCAGCCCGCGTGGCCCTCTTCTTGTTGCCCCAGCCTCTCGGGGCCAGGGTGGGCGGTGCCCCGTGGCGCCGAGGCGGCGGCGGGCCGCCGACAGCTCGACGGCCGGGCTCCCCCACAGCGATGCTTCGCGCTCCCCGGGCGAGGCCGGCCCGGGCCACCTGGCCCGCGCGCCTTCCCGGGAGAGCGCGGGGGGGCGGGGGGGGGCGGGCGTTGTGTGGGGGTGCAGGGGCAGAGGGGGGGGGGGGGGGAGGGGCCCAGAGATCCGACGCTCCGAAAGACCTTCCAGAGGTCCTCCTCCTCTCTCCCCTCCCTTCCTCCTTCCTCCTCCTCCTCCGCATCCGCCTCCTCCCTCCTCCTCCTCCTCCCCTCCTCTCCTCCGCCCTCCGCCTCCTCCCCTCCTCCTCCTCCTCCTCCTCCTCTCTCCTCCTATCCTCCTCCTCCTCCTCCTCCTCCTCCTCCTCCTCCTCCTCCTCCTCCGCCTCCGCCTCCTCAGGTCTTCCTCTTCCTCCGCCTCCTCCTCCTCCTCCTCCCCCTTCTCCCCCCTCCCCCTCCTCATCCCAGAGATCCGATGCTCCAGAAGAAAAATTGGAGCGGCGGGATGTTGGCAGCCTTCGGCCTCCGGGGGGGGCCCTCGCCAGGCATGTGGAGCGTCATCCAAAAAAACGACTCGGGACGAACAGCCAGCCCCGGGGAAATGGTCTGGACCTCTGGGGCCCACGCATCGAAACAATTGGAGCGGCCGGACGTCTGGGAAGCAGGAGGGGCTTCGGTCGAGCTTTAAGGATCGAGGACTCTTGGGATCGCTCTGGGCCTCCCGGGGACTCCCCGTCGCCCCGACCAAATCCAGAACCCCCCCCCCAAGAGGTCTGCACAGTTGGTCTCTGAGTGGAGGAGGAGGAAGACGAGGAGGAGCAGGGGAGGAGGAGGAGGAGGAGGAGGATGCCTCCCGCCGCCGCTGCCGAGGCCAGAGGACGCCTTTTATCGGGGCGCCGCGCGCCCGAGCAAGCTTCAAGGAAGGTGCACCGGCAAAGATGATTGGACAGCGGGCGGAGGCGTGGCCGACGACCAGCTGCACAAACACTGAGTCGAGGGTACAAACATACGCGCGAGGGAGGGAGGGCTGGGAGCGCAACAAAGAGACTTAAATGGCAATGGAATGGCAAAGAATGACGCCACAAGAATCCATGGCCTGACAGTGCGGGCCTCTCCTGCTGTGACTTCTGGCATTCTACAACGAAGTAGTGGGCATTGCCTCCCGCCGCCGCTGCCGAGGCCAGAGGACGCCTTTTATCGGGGCGCCGCGCGCCCGAGCAAGCTTCAAGGAAGGTGCACCGGCAAAGATGATTGGACAGCGGGCGGAGGCGTGGCCGACGACCAGCTGCACAAACACTGAGTCGAGGGCACAAACATACGCGCGAGGGAGGGAGGGCTGGGAGCGCAACAAAGAGACCTCAAATGGCCATGGAATGGCAAAGGAATGCCGCACAGATCCATGGCCCTGACATGCGGCCTCTCCTGCTGTGACGTCTGGCAATCTACAACGAAGTAGTGGGCATGCCTCCCGCCGCCGCTGCCGAGGCCAGAGGACGCCTTTTATCGGGGCGCCGCGCGCCCGAGCAAGCTTCAAGGAAGGTGCGCCGGCAAAGATGACTGGACAGCGGGCGGAGGCGTGGCCGACGACCAGCTGCACAAACACTGAGTCGAGGGTACAAACATACGCAAAACTGCCAAACATTCCTTGGTCATCTCTATACAAAGCTGAATTATTCACCGTCAAACGAAAAGACTGGTCAATGCAATTGTCTTAGAACTGCCATGAGCGTGATCGAGGCAACGAGCAAGGGCCTTGCACAAAGCTGGAGGGTACTGCTGAGCGGCTTTTGTCTTAAAGCCGCCTCCTTGTGCGAGGCCATGGATTGATGTGTGCTTCTTCGCTGTGCGAGAGCACAGCTTGCCATGACATTCACGGGCAACAGAATGCAGAGACACGCGGTCCCCTAAAATTCTGGTGGGCTTCTTCCAGGGTGTCCCCCATTGGCGCATGCCAGTATACACGAAGTGGCTCGTACTCCATGCGGCGGCTTTTTTGAGACGAGGCAGCAGCCAGAGACGCGAACGTGCCGGGTTCTCCAGCGCCACCGGGCGCTGGAGCAGGTGCATCAGCTCAAAAATACTGCAACAGAAACCGGCAAGAACATTACCAATTCGAATGGCCTGCACATCGGCAGGATGAGTGACCTCAGGGAGCCCCATCAGATGCTGGTCAGATCGGAGCCGCGACGGGAGCTGTGGTCCAGCTTGACCTAGCTCTCGCAGCGGCCCCGTGCCCCTGGCCCTCGTCCACGTCTGGCACGGCGTCCCCGTGAACACTCCCCAGACCTGTCCGGCCAAGAGCCAGCCTCTCACGAGCTTCTGGGCCCTCCTTGCCGAAAGGCCCCAGGCTGGCCCACGGCAGATATCCCACTCGAGCACGGCGAAGCCCCTCTCACGCAGCGCCCGCGAGAGCCCGCCATGCCCGCTGAACAGCTCTAGAAAGACCTGCGGCTGGACCAGGCGGGCACCCCGGCTGGCCAAGGCGCGAGCGAAGGCCTCGCGAGGCAAGTCGGCAGCTGTGTCGCCGCCTCGACCGCCCTCGCGCGGACGCCTGGGGACAGCCGCTGCAGCTGCTCGCCCACGCGCCCCTCCTTCTGGTAACGCCTCACGCTGGAGTCGCAATGCCAACGACCTCTCAGCTTGATCTCCTGCAGCGTCCGCAGCTGGGACGCTCGGTCGTGGCTGGGCCCGCTGGGCCTCAGCATGCACAGCTCCGGGCCCAGAGCCTGGACCCCTGCGCGTCCTGCCGCTTCCCGAAACTGGACCACCAGGTCGGCGTGCCGGAAGGCGAACAGCGGCTCCCCGGCCGGCGTCTCCCTCTTGAGGTAGGCGAGCACGGGCACGAGGAAACGGAACAGCGGCTGATCGAACACCACGGTCTCGTCGAACTCTCTTGTCTTGCTGCTGATCTCCTCCTCGCTTGGGCGCAGCACGATCGCCCAATTTGCCGCGCGGGTCCCTGGCACAGGCGGCACGAGCATCTCGGCGGTGACCCGCTGCAGCTCGCTGGGGCGCAGGTAGCAGTGGAAGGTGATGATCGTCCAAGCCGCCATCGCCCAGAAGCCGGTCAGCAGCAGCTCCAGCGCGATCAGCGCGACGACCTCCCATGGCAGCGGCAGCCGAGCACGCCCAGGGGCGAGCCGCTTCCAGCCCTTCAAGGCCTGCGCCGAGCGCGGAAGGGAGAGCCCTCCCGACTTCGCGAACTGCGGCCGGAAATACTTCACCGCCGCTAGCCCCTTGGTGCCCCTCTGCGCGAGCTCCCCGAAAGAGTACTCCTGGTCCATCCAGCTGGCGACCACTAAGTCCATCTCGTCGTCGTTCAGCTCCGCCTGCAGGGAAATACTTCACCGCCGCTAGCCCCTTGGTGCCCCTCTGCGCGAGCTCCCCGAAAGAGTACTCCTGGTCCATCCAGCTGGCGACCACTAAGTCCATCTCGTCGTCGTTCGGCTCCGCCTGCAGGGAGCCCGCCGGTCGCAGCCGAAGCCACATGCGGAGGATGTCCTGCCACAGGCCGTCGTACTGGGCCACGGTCTTCGGAGTCACCGAGGCCCGCTGCAGCAGCGATCCATGGCTTCGGAGCGCCGCCCGACGAGCAGCAGCAGTAGCTCCCTGCCCGCGCCTCGCAGCTCGCGCCATCTTGCGGCTCCGGGCCGCGGGTGATGGCGGCGCCCGCTGCTCCTGGCGCGACTGGGCTGCGACAGCACTCAGGTGCCGCCCCCTCCGAAACGGGGGCCGCTCGGCAGGCGGGCCGCCTCGCCGCAGGGCGTGCCGGCCGGCGGGCGCCCCGAAGAGCGCCGACGGCAGGCTCGCGGACGGCCAGCTCGGCGAGCTCGAGGCCGGCGCTGCGGCAGTCGGCCAGCTGGCTGCTGCGCCCGGCGTCCCGGACGGCCCACTGCTTGAAGCCCTCGGCAGAGTCCGCCGCGGCGCCGTCGAGCCAAACCCCGAGGGGGATGCGGCGGCGCGACGGCGCATCGGCGACGTTCCGTTCAGACGGAATCCAGCGCACCGAGGCCTGCACCGCGCCCGCCAGGCACCAGGCGGCCCATTGCCGGGCGACGCGGAGGACTCCCCCGGCTGAGGAGCGCCCCTTTTCCATAGCACACACGAGCCCCATGTTATCGCAGAGGAAGAGGATACGCTTACCGAAGGACTTCGAGTCGCGAAGTGCGTGCCTAAGAGAATGAACGAGCGCCCGACCTTCGAGGACGATGATCTTCTCGGCCCGGGCCCATCCTCCGCTCGACACCACCTGCCACCCCCCCCCGTACAGCTCCTCCTCCACCTCCGGGACCTTCCACAAGTTACTCTCTGGGTCCTCCACCGCCACCCCCGTCGACACGACAGGCTCCACCCCCGGCGACACGACGATCTCGGCAATCGGCTCGGACTTCGCGGTGTCGGCGGTCGGCGGGTCGCTCTGCTCGAAGAGGCAGTCGCGAGGTCGCGAAGCAGCTGGTCGTCGAAATCGCCACCTCTCCCCGTACCTCCCAGCACCGCGAATTGCTCCCAGGTCGGCCTCCTTCTGGCACACGCCCCCCCCCTCCTCGCTAGCGTCGCTCGCGTAGATCCTGGGAGACCAGGTGGCCCTAAGATCAGCCCAAGCCAGGGGGATCAGGGAGGCGGCCCAGCGAAGCTCACGGCGGACAGATGGCGGCAGCTTCATCACCCGATCGAAGTACTTCCTCGAGAAGGCATACACAGAACAAAATACGGCCAAGAGCGGGCGCCTCGACATTGCAATGAACGCAAAGTGGCCAGCAATCTTCCCCACTTGTCGCCCTGAAGCGTGCCCGCGAGCAAGCAATCCCTGGATCCCAAGACGAGGCCTCCAAGCACGACGACTCTTCGGTCTCACAGCTCCACGCTCCCCGTCGAAGACCCACCCCAGCTGCTCAGACACCGAGGCGGGGAGATCAGGATCGTGCAGAGGGAGCCCCGCGCCGCTCAAGGCCTCTTGGGCCGACCTCAGGAGGGCCGCAGGCCTGCCAGGATTTACTCCAAAGGAAATGAAATTGTCAACATAGGCTGGGTAGGCCCCGTCCTGGATGGGAGGCGTCGGCATACCATCGACCACTTCGGGAACGCTCTCAACCCCCCCTTCTGGAGCAAGATATTTCTGTGCACTCTCTGACAGAAGTCCAGCGCATGCGTCCAGCCCATAGGCAGGACGGCCAAGCACGGGCGCACCCAAGCACGACCAGGAACTGGACGCCCGCCCAGCTCTCGCACTCCAAGTTGCGCTGCCCGAAGCCGCGGGAGCGCGAAGAGGTGCCGGAGCTCCGGCGGCAGGCCCACGTTGTAAAAAGCGTCCGCTATGTCGACGCCCGCCGTCCACAGCACCTCGCCCGGCGCCAGCTCGATGGAGCTGAAGCTGCCCCCGGACGCCAAGCTGGTCTTGTCGGGCTCCCCGAACCTGAAGTTGCTGCCCCTGCAATCGATCACCAGGCGCTGGCGACCATCCTTCTTCCAAACGGTGAATAGACCGACTTCCTCAAAATCCCCCTCATCAATCCTGAACTCCAGCATGCCACCGTCCCTCATCCTCTCGACGAAGGCCAGGTAGGCCGCGGGCTGCCGCAGTACCGGGTCCAGGCAAGGGCGTGCGAAACCAGCCTCCTTCTTAAAAATCTCGGCGCTTTGAATTGGCAAAACTTTCGAAGTGATGAACCTTCGCACGATATCTGGACCGTCGTCTCCCAGCAACTGGCCCAGGGGCACAGGCGCACCGCCCGCAGCTGGCAGAGACACGAGGTCGTGCGCGAAGGGGGCCACCGTGACGGGCTCGCCGTCGGAGTAGCCGGCGCCAACCTGGAGCTCCTGGAGGGCCACCTCGGTCGACAAATCTGGAGGAATGGAGCCCATCGCCGCACAGCTTTCGGCGAGATGCTCCAAGCAAAGTTGCTGCATCCTGTTGGGCTCCTGGCCTGCGCGGCGCGGCGGGTCATCCGAGCCGGCGTCCAGCTGGTTGAGCGCCACCACTAGCTCAGTCACGAGCTCGCCCTGCAGCGTCCTGTTGGCGCGGCGACGCCGCGCTGCGCGGCCGCCGCCGCCGACGGCGGCAGCCGCCGCGAGACACCAGTCAGGGACTGGCAAGGGCAGGAGCGACCGCTGCATGTGGTCGTCACCTCTGCCCCCCACCTCTTCTGCATCACCCCCGGGCCGAGGCAGTCCCGGGGGCGGTCCCAGCATCATGACTTGGGGGGAGGAGCGTCCCGGCCGCCCTTGTTGGCCTTCTGCTCCTCCCTCAGCTTCCTCGCGTTCTTCTTGATGCTGTGGATCCGCTCCAGCTCCTTCGACACCGAGTCGAGCAGTTCCGGGCACACCATCGAGGGAGACCTCGACCCTCCCATGAATGCGAATGCCTCCTCCAAGGGCATCCGCATGTTGTGCTGCTGCTGCTCTGCGCTCCTGTCGTCCCAGTAGTGCTCGATGAGCTGGAGCTTACGGTAGCCGAGCTCCGCGCTCGCCAAGTTGTAGACGTCCAGGTGGTCGGCGGTGCCCATGGCCTCGATCATTTTCGAGAGCGTCTCGTGCATGTCCACCCCGAAGTCGGTTGGGTTCAGCTTCCGCTTCGACTTCCACATCTCATGATGGAGGACGGGGCCCCCTTCCTTCACCTGGTACTTGGCACACCACTGCGCCGTCCTCGGAGGGGCCACAGCAAACCCCGGCACGGGCTCCTCGCGACACAGCAGCACCACCTCGCGCCACTCCCGAGCGTTGCCGCCTGGCTGCCCAGCTCCCGGCGGGATCTCGAGTGTGCGAGCGTCGCTCCCGCGGTACTCCTGAGTGAACCACGGGATCTCGCTGTCTCTCAGCAGCACCGCGCTGGCCCCGCCGCCGCCGGCCAACGTGAGAAGCCCGCGCCGACCCGCACGGCCCACGAGGGTCGCTCCGCCCGGCACTCCGACGGCCACCTTCGTGCCGAACGCCACGGCGCCGTCGACGTCCTCGGCAGCCACCCAGTGCCAGCCTGGCGCGGGCTCCCCGCTCGGCAGCGGCGCGGCCGCCGCTGTGTCTGGCACCGCGGGCGCCCGACCCGCTGGAGCAGCGGCCGCCCCGGGGGCGGGGGCCACGGCGGCTGGGGCCGCGGCTGCCGGCGCCGGCGCGGCCGCGGCCGCCGGCGGGGCTGGCGGGGCCGCCCCAGGAAGCGCCAGCGCGCCTGGGTCCGCTGCCGCGGGGTGGGCCCCGGCCACGTCGACCAGGGGGGGGACCACGATCGTCGGGTCCGCCAGCGGCATGCTGCCCGCCGGCGCGCCGGCACAGTTGACCGCGGACAGCGTGAGGAGGAAGGGCCCGTCAGGCAACGGCCCGTGCCCCAGCGCTGCGCCGCGGCGGAGGGCGCCCCAGACCTCGGCCGCCGTGGGGAGGCGCCGAAACCTGTAGACTCGGTTCTCCTGGACGCCCCCCGCCCTGCCGCCCTGCCCGTGTACGAAGTGGATCTCCATCACGTCCGCGTCGGGGCTCGTGGTCTCCCCGTAGTCGTCGAAACCCGGGGTCATCACGTACCCTGAGCGGAAAATGTCCAGTCGCTCATGGTACAGGGCGGGGCCTCCCACTCGATACCTGGTCAGGTGGAAACCTCCCGCCAGCGGCCCAGCCGCCATCTTCAACAAGCGGCGGCAACCGGCGTCCTGCGGAAGGCCTTCGCCTGCTCCAGCGCGAGGTGCACGAGGTCGTCGCCCGCAGGCGCGCTGTCCGCCTCCACGGACGCCGCGGCGGGCGCTGCAAGCGCCCTCGGGCGAGGCCGCCAGGCCCACGAGACGGCCGCGGCCCCGAGCACGACGCCCAGGAGGAGCGAGAGGCCAGCCACCCAGGCCAGCT
>CAUYUJ010018098.1:32500-37755 GCA_963575745.1 Prorocentrum cordatum | reverse complement strand
CGGCGCTTGCGGCGGGTTTCTTTTGCATTCGTTCCAGGTGGAGAACCTGCGACCCACCCGCGACCCAAACCGCGCCCGCGACCCACCCGCGACGTACCCTCACGACCCACCCGCGACCCACCCGCGACCCACCCAAAATTTTCGGCGCCTGCGGCGGGCTTCTTTTGCAGTCGTTCCAGAGAACCTGCGCCCCACCCGCGACCCAAAATTTTCGGCGCCTGCGGCGGGCTGTTTCTGAATTCCTTCCAGGTGGAGGTGGAGAGCCCGCGACCCACCCGCGACCCAAACTACATTCACTGAACAAGCCAAAACTTCGGCGCCTGCGACGGGTATCTGTTTCATGTGTTCCAGGTGGAGAACCTCCGACCCAAACCGCGTTCAGTGTACAAATCAAAATTTTCGGCGCCTGCGGCGGGCTGTTTTTTTAATACTTTCCAGGTGGAGATGGAGAGCCCGCGACCCACCTGCGACCCAAACTACGTTCATTGAACAAGCAAAAAAATCGGCGCCTGCGGCGGTCCGCCGACTCGACGCCCGCGTCGCCCGCGCCCGCCCCCTCACTCTTGTCCGCAATTGCGGGGTGCTCGCGTCCCGAAAAATCAGGACGGGAGGAGGGTTTTTGGCAATTGTGGGCCTCCGGGGGCCCTCTGCGGGCCCCGGAACGGTCAAAAACAGCTCAGGACGAAAAGCCGGTCTCGATGAAAGGGTCGGCATCTCCGAGGGCCCCAGACGGGAAAAATCCGGACGTCGCATGTCTGGGCACGAGCAGACGGCGGGAGTGCCAGACGGACGATGGGCGCCCGATACGCCCTCAAGAGGCCTGGCCACAAGCCTTGGACAACGAAAAGCGGGGAGTGGGCACCGAGCAGCGAGCGGGACACCAGGATGCTGGGTGGGCAGAGCTGAGACAGGAGCAAACACGCAAATGTGCGAGCTCTGCTGGGGAGGGGAGGGGAGAGTGGCAGGGAGGGGAGGGAGGGGAGAGAGGAAGAGGAGGAAGGGATGGGATGTGAGAGAGGGGAGGGGAAGGGGGAGGAAGGGGAGAAGGGGGGAGGGAAGGAGGCGGGACAGGGAGGGGGAGAGGGGGAGGGAGGCGGAGGAGGGGGAGGGGAAAGGGGAGGTCGGGGATGGGTTAGAGGGACGGGGGCTGCAAGGATGATGGACCCCGACGCGCAGCTGCAGGAGCACCACCGTCCGCTGAGTCCTGTTGGGAGACTGCCCCTGGGCCGACCTCGATCGGACGAAAGTAAGGCGGCGATCACGTCGAAAAGCTGACAGGGGTGGAGGAGACGGGACAGGGGAAGGCGGGCGGAGCGCAGCGGCAGCGGCAGGAGCGGGCGCGGGAGCTCGCGCAGCAGCAGCAGGAAAGGGGAGCAGGAAAGGGGAGCAGATCCTCCTCCTCCCCCTCCTCTATCCGTCCTCCTTCCGCCCTCCTCCTCCTCCTCCTCCTCCTCCTACTCTCCTCCTTCCTCCTCCTCCTCCTCTCCTCCATCCATATCCTCCTCCCTCCTCCTAATCCGCTCTCCTCCTCCTCCTCCTCCGCCTCCCCCCCCCCCCCCCCTCTCCCCCCCCTCCTCCTCCTCCTCTCCTCCTACACTCCTCCTCCTCCTCCTCCTCCTCCTCCTCCTCCTCCTCCTCCCTCCTCCTCCTCCTCCTCCTCATCCATCTCCTCCTCCCTCCTCCTCCTCATCCTCCTCCTCCTCCTCCTCCTCTCCTCTCCTCCTCCTCCTTCCTCCGCCTTCCTCCTCCTCCTCTCCTCCTCCCATCTCTACCTCTCCTCCTCCTCCTCCCTCTCCTTCATCCTTCCTTCCTCCCTCCTCCTCCTTCGCCTCCTCTCCTCCTCTTCCTCCTCCTCATCCTCGTCACATCTCTCTCCTCTCTCCTCCCCGACTCCTCCTCCTCCTCTTCCTCCTCTACCTCCTCCTTCTCCTCCTCACTCTCCTCCCATCTCCTCCTCCTCCTCCTCTCCTCCTCCTCTCCTACCTCCTCCTCCTCCTCCTCCTCCTCCTCCTCCCGCCCCTTCCTTCCCGTGCAAGAACTATCGCGCGTGCCACGTGTTATTCACTGCCTGGAGCTCCCCATACGTGCATCTATTAGCATGGACCTGTCCGCCGTGAGTGTCTAGGCGCAAGAGTTTTCGAATATGAGCGGGCTTGAGTATTGACGGTCTGGCAGTGGGTCTAACTGTGAATGAGTTGAAGCATACATGAATCTCAATATTATTAGTGCTTTCTGAGCATGAGCCTGGGGCCTCCTGGGGCCCCCTCAAACCTCCTCGGTTCCTGGGGCCTCCTGGAGCCTCCTGGGGTCTCCTGGGGCCTTTTGGGGCTTCCTGTTGCCTCCAAAGGCCTCCCGGGGCCTCGCGTGGCCTCCTGGGGCCTCCAGGAGCCTCCTGGAGCCTCCTGGGGAGGATTCGTGCCCCAGGAGAGGCCAAATCTATAGGAACAGACGTAAAGCACTCCAGAGTGGAGCCACAGGAGAAGGGCAATCTATAGGAACACACGTAAAACACGCAGGAGTGGATACACAGCAGAAGGACAATCTATAGAAACATATGTAAAACACAAAGGATCGCACTCCAGGGGGGCCCAATTAAGTAAAACACCGGGGATTGGAGCCACTCCTGTGGCCGTCTGGGGCCTCCTGCTGCTGGGGCCTCGTGAGGGCTCCCGGGGCCTTCCTGGGCCTCCTGGTGCCTCCTGGTATTTGCTGTAGCCTCCTGTGGCCTCCAGTGGCCTCCTGCGGCATCCTGGTGCTTCCTGGGGCCTCTTGGAGCCTCTTGAAGCATCCTGGGGCCTCCTGTGGCCTCCTGTGGCATCCCTATGCCTCCTGGGACCTCCTGTGGCCTCCTGGGGCCGCCTGGAGCATGCTGGAGCCTCCTGTGGCGTCCTGAAGCGGATACGCGCCCACGAGCCTGGCCAGCAAAATAAGCAAACCGTTCGAGACATCCTCGTAATCTGGGCCACCAGGGATGCGTAAACCCGCGCCTCACACGAGACATCCTCAAAATCTGCTCCGAAAGCGAATGATGTCGGGTGGTGGAACTGGCAAACCGCTCAAGGTATCCCCGCCAGTTTGGCGCGAACAGGGGAATGCAATACTTCCTGGCGGCTCCCCTTTGGGGGTGCTTAAACCTGCGCCTCGCTCGAGACATCCTCAGAATCTGCTGCGAAAGCGGATGATGTCGGGTGGTAAAAAAGGCTGACCGCTCGAGGCATCCCCGCCATGTCGGCGCGAACGAAGGAATGCAATACCCTCTGGCGGCTCCCCCGTGGAACTGCTTAAACCTGCGCCTCGCTCGAGACATCCTCAAAATCTGGTCCGCCATCATCATCATCATCATCATCATCATCAGCATCATCATCATCATCATCATCATCATCATCATCATCATCATCATCATCATCATCATCATCATCATCATCATCATCATCATCATCATCATCATCATCATCATCATCATCATCATCATCATCATCATCATCATCATCATCATCATCATCATCATCATCATCATCAT
Organism: Prorocentrum cordatum; assembly: GCA_963575745.1. Taxonomy (NCBI): domain Eukaryota; class Dinophyceae; order Prorocentrales; family Prorocentraceae; genus Prorocentrum; species Prorocentrum cordatum. The sequence continues at coordinate 34,235 of CAUYUJ010018098.1, read as the reverse complement.
CATCATCATCATCATCATCATCATCATCATCATCATCATCATCATCATCATCATCATCATCATCATCATCATCATCATCATCATCATCATCAATCAGTCATCATCATCATCATCATCATCACATCATCATCATCATCATCATCATCATCATCATCATCATCTTCCTCATCATCATCATCATCATCATCATCATCATCATCATCATCATCATCATCATCATTATCATCATCATCATCATCAGCATCAGCATCAGCATCAGCATCATCATCCTCATCCTCAGCAGCATCATCATCATCAGCATCCTCATCAGCAGCATCATCATCATCATCAACAACATCAACATCAGCATCATCATCAGCATCATCATCAACAGCAGCATCATCATCAGCAGCATCATCATCATCAACATCAGCGTCATCGGCATCAGCATCAGCATCATCATCGGCATCAGCATCACCATCATCATCAGCATCATCACCATCATCATCAGCAGCAGCAGCCGCAGCAGCATCAACATCAGCATCAGCTAATCATCGGCATCAGCATCAGCATCATCAGCTTCGTCATCCTCATCATCATCGGAAGCCGCATCATCATCATCATCATCAGCATCATCATCATCATCAACATCATCACCACCATCATCAGCATCATCATCAGCAGCAGCACCATCAGCAGCCGTATCAGCATCATCCTCGGCGTCAGCACCATCGCCATCATCAACATCACCATCACCGTCACCACCACCGCCATCGTCATAACCAGCATCAGCATCATCGTCGTCATCGGAATCAGCCATTTCATCATCACCGTCATCATCACCATCATGACATAGCATCACATCACACAACATAGCATACCATGACATAGCATACCAGAACATCGCATGCGATGACACACTAAAACATAAAACCCTATATCATGCCATAGCAAGTAATCAGATCATCCTAGCAGACCATGGTTCACTGCGCGAAGCTCCCCAAGTATGCATCTATTAGCATGGACCTGTCAGCCGTGAGCATCTAGGCGCGAGAGTTCGAATATGAACGGGCTTGAGAAGTGACGGCCTGGGAGTGAGTCTCACTGTTTATGAGTTGGAGTGTGTATGGGTCTCAATAGTACGAGCGCGTCTCTGCGCATGAGCCTGGGGCATCCTGTGGCCTCCTGAAGCCTCCTGGGGCTTCCTGGGGCCTCCTGGAGCCCCTTGTGGCCTCCTGGAGCCCCTCGGGGCTTCCTGTGGCCTCCTGAGGCCTCCTGGAGCCTCGTGTGGCCTCCTGGGGCCTCCTGGAGCCTCTTGAGCCTCCGAGTGTCTCCTGAGGAGGATTCGTGCCCCAGGAGAGGCCCAACATATAGAAACAGACATACATAAAACACTGCGGAGTGAAGCCGCAGAAAAGGGCGATATATAGGAGCACACGTTAAAACCAGAGGACTCGTGCACATATGAGAGGCCCAACGTATAGGAACATACGTAAAACACTTAGGATTGGATACACAGGGGGGAAGGACAGTTTACAGAAACCTACGTAAAACACCAAGGAGTCGTGCTCCAAGTAGCGCCTAATGTACGGGAGCGTACGTAAACACATGAGATTGGAGCCACTCCTGTGGCCTTCTGATGCCTGCTGTTCCTGGGGCCTCTTGGGGCCTCTTGGGGCCTCCTGGACCCTCTTGGGGCCTCCTGGTGCCTCCTGGAGCCTCCTAGGGCCTCCTGCGGCCTTCTGTCGCATCCTGG
>CAUYUJ010018098.1:0-27500 GCA_963575745.1 Prorocentrum cordatum | reverse complement strand
AGCCAGGGCTGAGGGTGGTCCTCGCTCCAGGGGTACGCGAGCCCCTCGCTGACCCCTCCTCGAGGGCAGGTCGATGGCGGGCCCCCGTGAGTGGCCCATCCTGCCATCGGGGGGGCCTCGCGTCGACCCTCCCCGGGGGCAGGTCGTCCAAGGGGGCGGAGGGGGGCCACCCGCGCACAGCTGCCGAGAGGTCGGAGGATGCGATGATGGGCCTGTCTTCCGCCACCACCACCTGAAGTTGGAGGGGGAAGGAGGTGGAGGCCGAGGAGGAGGAAGGAGAGGGGGAGGAGGACCCCCTCCCCCCCCAACTTGTGGTGGTGGCGGCGCGCACCCACCAGACACGTGGCGCGGGACGCTTGGCGTGACCTCCTCGAACCTCCAGCAGCAAGGAGGAAAACGTCAGCGAACCTCGAACGACCGACCGAACGGTGGGGGGCACGCGGCGGAAACGCAGGTGGCGGAGCCGGGGGAGGGGGGGGCACCGCGGCCAGACGCCCTCCTGCTTGTGGTGCGCGGCCACCGGCGCGATTGCTGCGAAAATCTGGCCGGGAGGGTCGTCGTCTTGCTCGTCGCACTCGTCGTCGTCGTCGTCGTCGTCGTCGTCGTCGTCGTCGTCGTCGTCGTCGTCGTCGTCGTCGTCGTCGTCGTCGTCAGCGTCGGCGTCGGCGTCGGCGTCGGCGTCGGCGTCGGCGTCGGCGTCGGCGTCGGCGTCGTAGGCGTCGTGGGCGTCGTGGGCGTCGGGGGGGGCATGTGGGCACACCCACGGTGACCTCAGGTGGAGCTCCTGTTAGGGGCACGAAGAGTGTGAAGGGGGTGCCGAGATGGGTGGCGCGGAGGCATGTGGACGCACCCACTGTAACCTCCCATGGGAGCACGAACTGTGTGAGGTGCGTGCTGCAATGGGTGGCGCGCACGCATGTGGACACACCCAGTGTGGCCCTGTGTGGAGCTCCCTAGGGGGGCACGAGACGTGTGAGGTGTGTGCCAAAACGAGTGACGCGGACGCATGTGGACACACCCAGTGTCGCCCTGGGTGGAGCTCCCTATGGAGGCACGAAAAGTGTGAGAGTGTGAGGGGGGGGGCCGAAATGAGTGGCGCGGACGCCCTTGCGTGGAGCTCTCTAGCGGGGCACGATGCGTGAGGTGTGTGCCAAAACGGATGGCGCGCACGCATGTGGGCACACCCACTGTGGCCTTACGTGGAGCTCCCTATAGAGGCACGAAAAGTGTGAGGGGGGGCCGAAATGGGTGGCGCGGACGCATGTGGACTCACCCACTGTGACCTCAGGTGGAGCTCCATATGGGAGCACGAATCGTGTGAGGGGTGTGCCGACATGGGTGGCGCGCACGCATGTGGACACGCCTACTGTGGCCGTATGCGGAGCTCTCCCCATGGGGTCACGAAACGTATAAGAGTTGTGCCGAAACGGGTGACGCGGACGCGTGCGGACACATCACTGTGGCCTCTGCTGGAGCTCTCTATGGGGGCACAAAGCGTGTTAGGGGTGTGCCGAAATGGGCGGCGCGGACGCTTGTTGGCACATCCAGTGTGGCCTTGGGTGGAGATTCGATGGGGGAGCAAAACGTGTGAGGAGTGTGCCGAAATTAGTGGCACGGACGCGTGTGGACACACCCAATGCCCCTGGATGGACCTCGATAAGTGTGAGGGGGGTGCCGAAATTGATGGCGCGCACGCATGTGGACGCACCTACTGCGGCCTTAGGTGGACCTCCCAAGGGGGGCACGAAAAGTGTGAGGTGTGTGCCGGAACGGGTGGCGCGGACTCATGTGGACACACCCAGTGTGGCCCTGGGTGGAGCTCCCTATGAAGGCACGAAAAATGTGAACGGGGGGGCCGACATGGGTGGCGCGAACGCATGCGCACACACCCTGCGTGGCCGTAGGTGGGGCTCTCTATGGGGGGCACGGGAAGTGTAAGTGGTGCCGCCGTGGGTGGCGCGCACGCATGAGGACACACCCACTGTGGCCTTATGTGGAGCTCCCTATGGGAGCACGAAACGTGTGAGGGGTGTGCCGACATGGGTGGCGCGCACGCATGTGGGCACACCCAATGTGTCCTGGGGTGGAGCTCCCTATGGGGGTACGTCACGTGTGAGGGGTGTTCCGAAATGGCCATGCAGAGGGGTAGAGGCAAGGATGCGGGAAGGGAAGAGGGCAGCAAGAGGAAACGAGACGCGAGACGCTGTCTCTTCAAAACGAGGGCTCAACACCACAGGATGTTTGGCAAATACAAAAATACAAAAACCTCTACAGCCCTTATATCCAGTCATCGTCGTGGCGCAAACATTGCGGCGTTCATGTTTGAACATATTTGGGAATGCTTCATGTTTCATGTCACACAGCTGCTTGTTGGCAATCACGCAAAGTACATGATTCGTGGGCCAGCCGCACGAGACAGCCGCGGGACAACCCGCCAAGATCAACTCCCAGAGGAGGAGGAAGAAAGACTCTCCAACTTGCCCCCGGCTGCGCGCAAAGTATCCACTCATACTCCTCCGCTCACGCAGCTTCGCCCCGCCCACAGGTGCGATACGCACCGAAGCGAAACCGATACCGATTTCCTGGCGGGAGGGCCGGGGGAATTTTCTGCCCCCCCACACACACACACACACACACAAAAAAAAAAAAAAGCGTTTCTCACAAGTGCGGACGGACCGAAGTTCCCACGCAATCAATGCAAGCAACGAGCGGCTCATCCTGCTCCTACTCCTCCTCCTCCTCCTCCTCCTCATGGCCATTATCCCCTCTTCTGGTCTCAGATCCATGGCGCCACCGCAAAGGCGCCGAGACCGGAAGCGTGAAGGCAGCATTGTTGGAATGACACGCCGGTGCAGCGTCACAAATGACATGAGGCATCGTCATCGCGAACCGACATGTACATGCGATGTCGTGTTTATTACTCGTCCTGTGGTTGCCGCTGCGCGACGGGGCGCCCTCGTCAATGTCCTGCGGAGCCTGCCACAGCTCCAAGGTTGAGGCCCGAGGCTGGTTCCAAAGGGGTCCGGGGGCGGCCCCCAAGTAACATTCGAACACCGCCCTCCCCTCCTTCGCCCCCAGCAATTTGTTGATTGATCTATTCGCGCGGCCTGCATTAAGGCATGAATTTCTGAAGTCGCTAGCTGGTCGCCACAATGTATCAGATTATGGGGCGCTCGGCCGTTGGCGCCAGAGCGCTGAGGTCAACAAAATAATGCATGCACAGTCGCAAAACTTGTTCCAATCCATCTTCTGTGCCATTGCCTCCATCCCGCCGCTCCACGACAGAACACATGACGATCTGAATCAAGCCTGTGATTTGAATAATTTGTTGTTCCACACCCTCTGGGTCAGCTTTCGGCGACCACGTCGCCTCGGTCGCTTCTTCAGACTGGCTTGGGTTCAAACTGCTATGGCCCTCCTTCCTTCTTGCCAGCACGCGCAAGAGCACGACAGGAAGGGGACTTCGACCTCATGACCAGTGAAACACGAAGGCGAAGCTGCGCTACCGCGCGAGATAGAGGATAGCATAACGGCTGATCAACTGCAGAAGCGATGGGGCATGCGCACTCTACTACATCAAGCCGTGAAACCACGAGGAAGCAAGCCCGAGAAATAAGACATGCCCCATGAGTCAAGGCCCGAGGCCAGAACAAAAGGATACACACGAGAAGCCAGAAGAGGAGGACGAGGAGGAGAAGAAAGAGAAGGCAACGCTGGCGCCACCTGAGAAAGAGGCTGCGTGGCAGACGAACAGTGTGCATACACTCCCGCTGACGCCACGGCCAGTGGTACCTCACACAGGTACGGAGCAACGAACGGCAGAGAGAGGAGAGACGGATAGAGAAAGAGAGAGAGAGAGAGAAAGAACAAAAAAAAAAAAAAAACGAGAGAGAAACGTACAGCCTGCAATTCGAGGGGCTGGCGCTGGGCACGAGACATGCCCGTCCCTTCCCGTCACTTCACACATACACGCACCCTTCTGCCCCTGTCTTCCGTCGCCCTGTTCCCCCGCATCGCCCCCTGGGCTGTGAACATCCTGGCGCGCCGGCGAGTGCACGGAAGCATTCGAGCCGGAAGCGGCAAAACGAAAAACCCCATAAGCACCCATCGTTCGGGAGAAGTGGGTGTAAATGTGAAATCGGAAGGCCATTACAGTACAAAGGGTTTCCGCCCGCCCTCTTCCTGCACAGAACATGGAAAAGAAAAGCCACCTGGCTCTTGAAACAGGAAGGCGCCTAAAGGTTGGAATCAGGGAACCCACAAGCACCCGACTTCCGGCGAGCCATAGATAGCCCCATGTGGCCCACCGGGGGGGCGGAGGAGACGTAAAAAAAAACACCTGACAAGGCGGGTTGTCGCTCGCTGATTGCCACGCCCGCGCAGCGCGCACCGCAACGACGCTGATGATCCTCCGCGACGCCGTTGGCCTGCGGAATGTCTTGCACGCAGGTCCGGGTCGTGGACGCGAGGCGCACCAGTGCAGTGGCAAACGCCTGGGCGCGGACGTCTCAAACAACGCCGCGTGCTGGCCTCGTTGTGGGGGCCCCTCGGGAGACCAAACCGCAGGTCGCGGCTTTCTCAGCACGGGGTCCACGGACTCCTCGACCCACACAAGGGCCAGTGTCCGTCTGGGCTTGATGTTCTCTCCACACGAAGCGCCGCCTCCGTGGCACCTTCGCAAGCATCAGCCGCCATGGTCCATCGACTGGCGCCGACACAAGACAAACGTGATACGCATCCAAGATTGGCAACCACGCTGCCATTTCCTCCGTCAGGGAGTGTTCCCAACCATCCTGTGGCGTTGTGTCCTCGTTTTGAAGAGGGCCTCCCAGGAGCCCACGAAAGTGGCGACAGCTGCGCAGATCGCAAGCCCCCCAGGGGGCGGCGAGGTCCCGAGCTGGTCCGCGTATGACGTACCTCCGCTGGGCCTCCCAGGAGCCCACGAAAGTGGCGACAATTGCGCATGTCGCAAGCCCCCCAGGGGGCGGCGAGGTCCCGAGCTGGTCCGCGTATGACGTACCTCCGCTGGGCCTCCAAGGAGCCCACGAAAGTGGCGACAGTTGCGCAGATCGCAAGCCCCCCAGGGGGGCGGCGAGGTCCCGAGCTGGTCCGTCCGCGTATGACGTACCTCCGCTGGGCCTCCCAGGAGCCCACGAAAGTGGCGACAGTTGCCAGATCGCAGCCCCCAGGGGGCGGCGAGTCCCGACGTACCTCCGCTGGGCCCCCCAGGAGCCCACGAAGTGCGACAGTTGCGCAGATCGCGAGCCCCTCAGGGGGCGGGCGGTCCCGAGCTGGTCCGCGTATGACGTACCTCCGCTGGGCCTCCCAGGAGCCCACGAAAGTGGCGACAGCTGCGCAGATCGCAAGCCCCACAGGGGGCGGCGAGGTCCCGAGCTGGTCCGCGTATGGCGTACCTCCGCTGGGCCTCCCAGGAGCCCACGAAAGTGGCGACAGTTGCGCAGATCGCAAGCCCCCCAGGGGGCGGCGAGGTCCCGAGCTGGTCCGCGTGGGACCCACCTCCGCTGGGCCTCCCAGGAGCCCACGAAAGTGGCGACAGTTGCGCAGATCGCAAGCCCCCCAGGGGGCGGCGAGGTCCCGGCTGGTCCGCGTGGCACCCACCTCCGCTGGGCCTCCCAGGAGCCCACGAAAGTGGCGACACTGCGCAGATCGCAGCCCCCCAGGGGGGCGGCGAGGTCCCAGCTGGTCCGCGTGGCACCACCTCCGCTGGGCCTCCCAGGAGCCCACGAAAGTGGCGACAGTTGCGCAGATCGCAAGCCCCACGCGGGGCGGCGAGGTCCCGAGCTGGTCCGCGTATGACGTACCTCCGCTGGGCCTCCCAGGAGCCCACGAAAGTGGCGACAGTTGCGCATGTCGCAAGCCCCCCAGGGGAGCGGCGAGGTCCCGAGCTGGTCCGCGTGGCACCCACCTCCGCTGGGCCTCCCAGGAGCCCACGAAAGTGGCGACAGTTGCGCAGATCGCAAGCCCCCCAGGGGGCGGCGAGGTCCCGAGCTGGTCCGCGTATGACGTACCTCCGCTGGCCCCCCAGGAGCCCACGAAAGTGGCGACAGTTGCGCATGTCGCAAGCCTCCCAGGGGGCGGCGAGGTCCCGAGCTGGACCGCGTATGACGTACCTCCGCTGGGCCTCCCAGGAGCCCACAAAAGTGGCGACAATTGCGCAAACGCAGGCCCCCCAGGGGGCGGCGAGGTCCCGAGCTGGTCCGCGTGGGACCCACCTCTGCTGGGCCTCCCAGGAGCCCACGAAAATGGCGACAGTTGCGCAGATCGCAAGCCCCCCAGGGGGGCGGTGAGGTCCCGAGGCGTGCCAGTCAGTCGGACCCCTCCCCCGAGTCCGTCACCCCGTCCGAACCCCCAGCCATCCCGTCCCCATGGCAAGCAGCAGCCTCCCATCTTAGGCCTCTTAAGGTTAACTCGCTCAGCCTTGACAGTAATGTCAGGCACCCCGTGCCTTTCAGCTCCAAACTTCGCGAAAAAAACGACCGAGGCATCCCCAAAACAATTATGCATGTCCTCGGGGGGCAGATAGATCGCAACATCAAGCTCGCGGTGGGCCATGACCCATGTCAGCACAGGCCTAGCGCTGCAGCCAGAACGAACCAAAACGAACCGCAATGAGTTCGCACAGCACACATGCACACAAAGGACTGCACGACGCCCGCGCGGTTACCATCGCACCCGTATGCGGCAAACCTTCCGCCGGAACGGCGGTGAAACCTGGACACCTACGCACCGTGGAAAAATCATCAGGGTTCGACATTCGGAATTCTGATTCAAAGGTTTGATATTAGGGGGCGGCGCTGGACCCCCCTCAAATTGTACGCCCAGGACGCGTCCAGGGGTCGATTGTCGGCCTCGGAGCCCAAACCTTCAGAGACTCGAAAATATCAAGCCTGAGGTTTTGTTCGCGCCCTCGGTGTCCAGAGGCCGTTCCCGGGTCCCAGGGGCCGTCAAAGCACAATGGCTACGCGCACGAGTGGCCCTGGGCAAGAGTGACCTTTGGCGCGTGGCTTCCGGGAGGGAGGGGGGGGGGGGGGGGCAAAACCCCTGAGCGAAAGCCAGTCCCGGGGGCCACCCCTGTGAGCCCACGCCCAAGGCCACTCCGGCGAGAAGGACCTCGGCCCCCCTGCGCGGAGCCAGAGCCGCCGCCCAGGCTGCGCAGCGCCGCTCCGAGGCAGGGGCCCCCGGACCTCCGGGGGGGGGGGCCCACGCCGCGAGCGAGCCCTTCGCGCCGGGGCGGCGCGGAGGCCCGCCGGGAGCGGCGGCGGCACGCCCGCCGCCGCGCCCCCGCAGCCCGGGACGCCGTCGGGGGGCCGCCGCCCGGCAGAGCCGCCGCGCCCAGCGTCGAGGCGGCACCGCCGCGGCGAGGTCCGCGCCCGCCGCGCGTGCAGAAACTTCCCGCGCCAGGCGCGCTGGGGCGCTGCTGGCTGACTGCCTACCGAGCCACCCCAGCCCAACCCGAAGACCCGAGTTTCGGGATGGGGGGGGCACGGGCTTCGTGCGTGTGTTCTCCATGCTCCCCGACCCCCCCCCAACTGGAAATGGAGGGCAAGGTTGGGGCCTTCGGGTTGGGTTGGGGTGGTTTGGGGGGCGGTGACTAGCCCCAGCCCTTCCTGCCTCCGGCCCCGCTCTGCGATTTCTGCTGCGATCGTCACCGTGCCCCGCATCGGTGGATGCAACGCTTGGGTCGGGCATGTCCTCCTGCAGGCGGATTTTGGGTGGCAAACAGAAAATACTCAAAAAAGACATCCAACTTGTCAAAAAAATAATCAAACAATCGTCCCCAGACTATTTTTTGACTATTTTTGGATACTCCTCCTGAAGAGGGACACGCCCGACTTAATGCAACGCACGGCCAGCAACAAAGGCAAGACAAACACTGCCCTCGCTCCGCATTCCTCCCGCCAAGCCGCTCCGGCCTGTTCTCTCCACTCTTTGCCCTCCCCCCTCCAGCCCCCTTCCTCCTCCCTGCTGCCCCCGCGTCCAGTGGGGTCCTGCTTTCTCGGAGACCCCCCCGCGCAGGAACCCAACACAACCGAAGTCACACCCGCACCATCGTCATCATCATCATCATCATCACCACCATCATCATCATCATCATCATCATCATCATCATCATCATCATCATCATCATCATCATCATCATCATCATCATCATCATCAGCATCATCATCATCATCATCATCATCAGCAGCAGCAGCATCATCAACAGCATCATCCTCATCAACATCAGAATCATCATCATCATCATCATCATCATCATCATCATCATCATCATCATCATCATCATCATCATCATCATCATCAGCATCATCAGCATCATCATCAACAGCAGCAGCTTCATCCTCACCATCATCATCACCACCATCGCCATAATCATCATCATCATCATCATAATCATCATCATCATCATCATCATCATCATCATCATCATCATCATCATCATCATCATCATCATCATCATCATCATCATCATTATCATCATCAGCATCATCATCATCTTCAGCAGCAGCAACAGCATAATCGTCATCATCAGCATCATCATCAGCATCATCAGCATCATCATTATCATCATCATCGTCATCAGCATCATCAGCAGCAGCATCAGCATCAACATTAGCATCATCACCATCAGCAGCAGAAGAATCAGCAGCCTATGCATCAGCATCATCACCATCATCATTAGCAGCAGCAGCAGCATCATCAGCAGCAGCATCACCATCAATATTATCAGCATCATCGTCATCGACATCGACATCGTCATCGCCATCGTCATCATTGTCGTCACCATGACCAGCATCATCGTCCTCCTCATCCTCGGCATCATGATGATCCGTATCCTCCTCCTCCTCTTCCTCCTCCTTCTCCTCCTCCTCCTCTACCTCATCCTCCTCCTCATCATCATCATCATCATCACCTTCCTCGCCTTCCTCACCCGGCTGCACGCAAGAGTGACCCTGGGTAAGAGTGACCTTTGGTGCGCGGCTTTTTGGGGGTCGCGAGGTGGCCAAACACAGGCGCGCAAGACGCCACCAGCGTTATCGCGTTCTGCGACCAGGGAACCCCAAGTGTGCCCGCACCAGAGGCCACCCTGGCGGAGGGCCACTCTCACGTCCAGTCGACTCACTCTCGCATCGGCCGCCCCGCCCATCGGCACCTTCACTCGCGACACGGGCCACGCTCTCAGAACTTCCGCCCTTCACCGCCGCCACTCGCACCGCGCGGAGGCCACTCGAGACCACAGCTGCACGCCGAAGCGATCTCCAGGAAGCTCGAGCCGCCGAGACCCCGGCCGGGCGACTCGACCGTTCGGGCACCCCCTTCCAGACCACTGCCGGGCGACCTCTCGGGGGCCTGCTGCGCCAACCCTTGCCGGTGCCCTCCCAAGGGTCGGGGAGACGTAAGACCCGGGTACGGGGGACTCGGAAATCCCCGACGAGGTCGTCAAAAAATGACGAGGCCGAGCCTGCATTTTGACGAGGCCTCCCGCTGCAGACATCCCACAAAACTCCTCCTCGTCAAAATCCGAGTCGCGGTCGTCAAAAAACGATGGTGAACCCGAGTCCTGGCAAACCCGGGTCTTACGCTCCCCCGAAAGGGGGGCCCGTGCCAAAGAGTTCGGCCTCGCTCCCTCTGGCGCCCTGCTGCCCGCCCTTGTCTTTCGCTTACCCGGCCTTCATGTCCTTCTCCTGCCGGCATCACTCTGTCCCCCTCTGTTCCCCCCTCTCTTTCTCCACTGCTCGATCCCGTACTATTGGCGCCCTTCTTGCTCCTCGGCTTTCTCCCGCTCCCCCTCTGTTCCACTGCCCTTATCCTGCTGGCGCCGCTGTCCCCACTGCTCCGTCTTCCACTCTTCTCGGCATCCTGTTGCCCCCACGCCTCTGTTGCCTTTTCCACCGCTTTGCTCTCCTTCTTCTGTCGGCGCCCGTCTGTCTTCACTCGTCATTCCTCTCTCCTCGTCGCCTCTCTGCTTCGAGGGGTCCGCGGCGGGGGTCCAAATTCCAGCTCGCGCGGGCCCAGTGCCCCCTCTCTCCTCTTCATCCTGCTCTTGCTCCTGTCCTCCTCGTGTCCTCGTCCAAAGATCCTCCCGTTTGCCTTCCGCCTTCCCCCTCCCGCCCCCCTCCAGCCCTTGACTATGTAACTTTTTCCTGCCCCCCCTAGATCTCTCCGTCCCTTGTCCCCGACCAGCCCCACCCACGCACACACACACACACACACACACACACACACACCACACACTCCCGCTGCCCTCGTCCCTTCTCGCCTCCGTTCTCCCCCTTCCCTGCCCCCTCCGTCTGTCCTGCTCGTCCTCCCCCTGCTCCCCCTGCCGATTCTCCCCCGTCGCCGCCCAGTCGCCACACGTCGCCGCCCGTCGCCGCCTTGTCGCGGGTTCGTGTGTCGCCCAAGGTGGCTGTGGTCGCCCCAACGCCGCCCGTCGCCGCCTCGTCGCCGCATTGCATCGCAGTCGCACTGCGTTGCACTGCAATCGCACCGCATTGAACTGCAATCGCACCGCATAGATAGTACCACAAGGATTGCACCACATAGGTTGCACTATATTGCTCACACATCATCGATCGGACCACATAGATTGCACCACATAGTTTACACCACATTGCTAACACCATCTGGATGAGCACGTTGGCTCCACATGGCCTGCATGAGAAAAGCTCGCACCACATAGATCGCACTGCATACATTACACCACCCGTTTTGCACTACGTAGCTTACACCACTAGATCGCAGCCCATGGTTTTCAGCACCTGCATTGATATATACATACAAGTGGCACGTGTGTGCCCAGGCTCATACAACAAGCTGAAGGGGCGTTTGAAGCAGGAGTGACATGCAACAGCGAAGTCGCACTCGAGCGCAAGTGGGGTTGCCACACCTTGCGATGTGTGTACCAGGGCCCCCCAGGAAGCCTCAGGAGGCCCGACTTGGATACCAGAAGAGGCTCCAGGAGGCCCCAGGATTGTGAGTGTGTGTGTGTGTGTGTGTGTGATGTGTGCTTTGTGTGGTGCGTGCTTTTTGCGTGTTGTCGGTGTGTGTGTGTGTGTATGTTATGTTTGTCTAGCGTGTGATGTGTTGGGCGTGATTTGTGTCTCTGTGTGTGCATGTAGTTCTGAAGCCCCAGGAGGCCCCAGGAGGCCCCAGGCGGCCTCAGCAGGCCCAGGAGAACTCCAGGAGGCTCCGAGGCGGGGTCTGGGGTACCAGAAGGTCAAGAAAGCCCCAGGAGGCCCCAGGAGGTTCCAGGAGGCCCCCAGGAGGCTCCGAGGAGGGGTCTGGGGCTCGATTTTGGGAGGATTTCTCAGGCGAAACCGCCATTCTCTGAGAATCGGAGTCAAAATCATTGAAAATACCATGTGTGTTTGAAGGTGTTATGATAAAATGTTGGAAATCCTATGTGTTTTTGGACCCTGACGTCACGATCTGCGTGAGGGGTGCCACCGATTTTCAGAATTTCGAGGATGTCCCGAGCGAAACGGCCAGAAAAATCGCGAACGACGGACGCATTAATCGCCTCTGAGCTCTACTCCTGCCGGCATCACTCTGTCCCCCTCTGTTCCCCCCTCTCTTTCTCCACTGCTCGATCCCGTACTATTGGCGCCCTTCTTGCTCCTCGGCTTTCTCCCGCTCCCCCTCTGTTCCACTGCCCTTATCCTGCTGGCGCCGCTGTCCCCACTGCTCCGTCTTCCACTCTTCTCGGCATCCTGTTGCCCCCACGCCTCTGTTGCCTTTTCCACCGCTTTGCTCTCCTTCTTCTGTCGGCGCCCGTCTGTCTTCACTCGTCATTCCTCTCTCCTCGTCGCCTCTCTGCTTCGAGGGGTCCGCGGCGGGGGTCCAAATTCCAGCTCGCGCGGGCCCAGTGCCCCCTCTCTCCTCTTCATCCTGCTCTTGCTCCTGTCCTCCTCGTGTCCTCGTCCAAAGATCCTCCCGTTTGCCTTCCGCCTTCCCCCTCCCGCCCCCCTCCAGCCCTTGACTATGTAACTTTTTCCTGCCCCCCCTAGATCTCTCCGTCCCTTGTCCCCGACCAGCCCCACCCACGCACACACACACACACACACACACACACACACACCACACACTCCCGCTGCCCTCGTCCCTTCTCGCCTCCGTTCTCCCCCTTCCCTGCCCCCTCCGTCTGTCCTGCTCGTCCTCCCCCTGCTCCCCCTGCCGATTCTCCCCCGTCGCCGCCCAGTCGCCACACGTCGCCGCCCGTCGCCGCCTTGTCGCGGGTTCGTGTGTCGCCCAAGGTGGCTGTGGTCGCCCCAACGCCGCCCGTCGCCGCCTCGTCGCCGCATTGCATCGCAGTCGCACTGCGTTGCACTGCAATCGCACCGCATTGAACTGCAATCGCACCGCATAGATAGTACCACAAGGATTGCACCACATAGGTTGCACTATATTGCTCACACATCATCGATCGGACCACATAGATTGCACCACATAGTTTACACCACATTGCTAACACCATCTGGATGAGCACGTTGGCTCCACATGGCCTGCATGAGAAAAGCTCGCACCACATAGATCGCACTGCATACATTACACCACCCGTTTTGCACTACGTAGCTTACACCACTAGATCGCAGCCCATGGTTTTCAGCACCTGCATTGATATATACATACAAGTGGCACGTGTGTGCCCAGGCTCATACAACAAGCTGAAGGGGCGTTTGAAGCAGGAGTGACATGCAACAGCGAAGTCGCACTCGAGCGCAAGTGGGGTTGCCACACCTTGCGATGTGTGTACCAGGGCCCCCCAGGAAGCCTCAGGAGGCCCGACTTGGATACCAGAAGAGGCTCCAGGAGGCCCCAGGATTGTGAGTGTTGTGTGTGTGATGTGTGCTTTGTGTGGTGCGTGCTTTTTGTGTGTTGTCGGTGTTGTGTGTGTATGTTATGTTTGTCTAGCGTGTGATGTGTTGGGCGTGATTTGTGTCTCTGTGTGTGCATGTAGTTCTGAAGCCCCAGGAGGCCCCAGGAGGCCCCAGGCGGCCTCAGCAGGCCCAGGAGAACTCCAGGAGGCTCCGAGGCGGGGTCTGGGGTACCAGAAGGTCCAGAAAGCCCCAGGAGGCCCCAGGAGGTTCCAGGAGGCCCCCAGGAGGCTCCGAGGAGGGGTCTGGGGCTCGATTTTGGGAGGATGTCTCAGGCGAAACCGCCATTCTCTGAGAATCGGGGTCAAAATTATTGAAATTACCATGTGTTTTTGAAGGTTTTATGTTAAAATGTTGAAATTCCCATGTGTTTTTGGACCCTGACGTCACGATCTGCGTGAGGGGTGCCACCGATTTTCAGAATTTCGAGGATGTCCCGAGCGAAACGGCCAGAAAAATCGCGAACGACGGACGCATTAATCGCCTCTGAGCTCTACTCCCTCGGAGAGGTGCGTATGAGAATATATATATATATATACATACATACATACATACATACATACATACATACATACATACATAAATACATACATACATACATACATACATACATACATACATACATACATACATACATATATATGTGCATGTTGCACCACATGGATGCACCACCTATATCATATCACATTGATTGCACAACACAGCTCGCACTACGTTGACGATTTCAGAGAGTATGCCAGAAACCACAGTTTGGGGCCCAGTCTAGCTAACATTGTCTCTTATCGCCGCCGCTCCTCACACATTGGTTGATCCGCGTATGCAACCTCAGGCTGCTGCTGCTGCTACAATTCTGTCGCATGTATGTTTGCCCCCCTTGTCCCGCGCTCCCACCATGCCAGCAACGCAGGATTTCCCCGGACACCTAACGGCGAGAGCGTGGGTCAATCTGCAGGCGGCTAGTTCAAGCTTCATACGGCCACCCACCCACCTACTACTCTGCGTTTGGTGGGATCGGCTACACGCAAAAGTAACCTTGGGCAAGGGCGACCTCTGCCGCGCGGCACAAACGGGGGGGCCCTTTTTTGCGGACTGTGGGGAGGCGCGGGGGGGCCAAACCCGAGCTCGCAGGCCGCTGTTGTCGCACCGATGGGAAAAAATATCGCGTTGGTATGAGGGGGCTGAGAAGATACAGGGCACGACTCTGTGATCAGCACCTGCAGCATACGCGATAGCACGGATGACCTGATCGTTCCTCCCGACCCCATCCTCCCAACCCGAGGATTTGAAGTTCATTCTGGGGGCCTCCCTGGAGACTCGCCCCACTCGTGCGTCGGAGCTGCGTCGAACGTCCGTCTATTTGAGCCGACCTTGAGCCGAAACGGAATCGAACCTGAATGAAACCTGAGTCGAACTTGAGTCGAACTCGAATCGAGCTTGAATCGAACTGGGGTCGAACTGGAGCGGGGCACATCTGTCAGCTGGGCCCCAGGAAGGTCCCAAAAACGAGCCGAAGAGAATGGTCTTTCTGAACCGCGCTCTGCGATCGGGGGGCCCCAGACTGGGCCTGCACCAGAGGAAGGCCCGGCGCACGAGGCCACCCTCACGTGCAGCCCGCGAGGAGAGGAGCGGCCCGCCCACGGCCGGGGGGTCACCTCGCCGCGTCGGCGCACCGCGCTGCGTGTTCGAGCGCCCCCGGCGCGCGGCGGCTGACCCCGCGGCGCGGGTCGACTCGGGGCTGTCGGCGGATGCGGCGTCCGTACTGCACTGGAAATCGGCATACGTCGCCGCGCCGCGTATCCTGGAGCGCGCCCAGGAAGACCAAGCCGACACCACGGCACAACCCGCGGCAAATTCCACGGCAAGCCCTGCGTCCCAGGCGGAGTTTGCCCTGGTGGCCGCGGCGCCCTCCCCAGGGCGCACGACCGCGCGTCGGAACAAACGGCGCGGCGACATGTAGGCATGGCCTCCTTGATTCCCTACCAAGCCCCCCCCCCAGCCCAACCCGAAGTCAGCTTCGGGGTGGTCAATTGCTGGCGGGGGGGGGCACTGCAGAACATGGAGGAAGCACGACGGAGCCCGCACACCCCCTCAACCAGAAATGTCGGGGGGGCTGAGACCTTCGGGTTGGGTCAGGGTGGCCTGGTAAGTACTGACTTCTCCCCCTGGCTCCTGCGCGGCTCCACTTCCGAGGGAGCTCGCCGCTGCAAGAGTGCCACGCCCATGCAGAACGCCTCGCAAGGTTGATTACAAGCACGAAACTCACAATGTGCATCCCTGAACTGGGAGCTCAGAGCGAAGGAACGCGTGGCTGCTGCTCCCCTGGATCATGAAGACACCGTACCTCAAGAGGCAACCCGCCTTCACCGGCATTGGGTTCACGCTCATTACACGGAGGTGGGAAACCCACTGAGCGACGCGCCCGTCGTGGCGCTCAACGTACGACTGGGGCAACACCAATAAGCCATCAAGATATGATCAACACACCATCAACATAATTGAAACTCCATCGGGACACCTCCGTGAACACTGTAAACAGACCCAAGGGGACAACATGGGGATACCATGAGCAAACTGTCACGTCACCACCATCAAACGATGGCAACACCATCAACCGACCTTCGTGCCACCGTCGAAAAAAAGCGTCGCAAGAGATCGGGACATCAGCAGGAAACCATCGCGACGCCGTCTGGGCACAGTCCACGAACCATCGGGCACCATCAATTGACCATCGCACCACCACCAGGCAACCATCACCATACCATCGGAACATCAACCGGACTGCATCGACGAACTATCGGGACAATCATGGGCCACCATGCACAAAACATCGGGGCAACATCGAGGTGCAAACATAAAATCATCGAGACACCATCAGCCATCAGCAAAACCGAAGGACATGCGCAGGCCCGCGCCGTCGCGATCGTCGCGATCGCGCCATCGCCGTCTACGACGACGACGACGACGACGATGACGACGACGCGGACGGCGACGACAAAGGCGACGACAAAGGCGACGACGGCGACGACAACGAAGACGACGACGGCGATGGCAACGACGGCGAGACGGGGTTGTGGGACGCTACATGCGGACAAATAACATGACATACGGGGTACGTATGTTTCACTTTCTCCTACGACCTTCCTTCTTTCTGAACAAGCGGAGTCCACACTTAGTTAGTGACCCACCTGTACCAACAAACGTTGTTGAGGTGAAGCCGTTATGTTGTTGAATGTCTGAGGGGTTATGTCATCATGTTGGCCTAAGCGAACCCGGCAGCCGCAAACAGTCCAGCAAGAATCACCTTTGCCCCGCCCCGTAGCCCTTGCGAAGACGATGACGGACGGCCTGGATGTCGTCGGCAACGACAGAGACGACAGCACTAAGCGACGGAAATGTAGGCAAGAAGGACGACGACGTCGACGATGGCGGCGACATTGTTAACGGCGAAGCTGATCACGGCGACGTCGGCGACGGGAACGGCCCTGACGGCAGAGGCGACGGACAGAGAAGTCGTCGAGGAGACCCAGGAGACATTCTGGGACAGTCTCTCCACGAGCTGAAACAGTTTGCAAAGCCTCGGGAAGGACGTGGGCGAACTCCTGGGCAAACCCTGGGCAGCCATTGGGGAGACCAACAAGTACCAATACCGCTAATCCCCGGACGTCTCCTGGGGTATGTTCTTGACCAGGATTTCGATGCGAATCCAGCCGTGGCGACGAGGGCCTCCCAGAAGGCCCCTGTCGCCACGGCAGTAGGTACCTTTTCCTCCCCTGACTCGCTGGCAAACCCTTAGGATTTAGGGACAACAAGCAGTCCCTCATCTGCCTGGGCACGTCGCTGTCCGCCGACGGGAGGTGCGCCTCTGAGTTGAGCCGCAGACTTTGAGCAGCAATGCAAGACTTCAAGACGCTGCACGCGATCTTGTCTCACGCTTCTCTTTCCCGATGCCAGAAGACACACAGATAAAATGTTTGTGGTGTCCAAATTAATGTTTTCCCTCTTTGTGGCGTGCCGGAACCAAGCAGAACGTCGAAGGCTGGACAGATGTTCCAGAACTGGCACATGCAGAAGATTTGCAGAGTACCCCCAGCATATATCAGCAGAGTCTCGAACGCTACATTACTCGCCATGGTCGAGCAGCCGAAGCTCAGCGATTGCCACGCGAGAAATCACATGATTCTCATGAACAATTAGCACGCCAACCCAGCTTAGATCCTGTGCGGCGCTCGGTGTTTGAGCCAGGCACACTGGAGCTGCGGAAGGCGCCTGGCCCGAGAAAGCGGAGCAAACCGAGGCAAACTTGGAGCCATGTACTTGTGGAATAATTGCCTCCAGGTCGCAAGCCCCCACGAACGGCTCGCTGCCTACTTCCGCCCACGAGGGCGGCGCAGCGCGAGCGCGGGGGCGCGCAGTAAAGGCGTGGGCTGGATGCTGAAGGCATTCTGGTTGCATTATTTGCATGTGTTTTGTTTCTCGCCCTGCTCGCGCACCGTCTGGTGCAAGGCTGACTTGACTTGACTTGACTTGGGCAGACCCCTCCAGAACCGACGCGCAGATTGGTAGAATCGCCCTGCAGGAAGCGAGGCGGGGGCGATCCCCCCAGGAGTGCGAGCCAGAGCGGCCCGCTGGCGATTCGCCCCCCCCCCCCCCGAACTGAGAGCCGCAACGTAGCCGCGGCGCTTGCGCACAGCAGGCACAGACGATGAGAATTGAATTCTTGCGGTAAGAAATCGACCGTGGATGGAAACAACTAACGTGAAACTGATTCGTAGCGTTGGAACGTCGGCATTCGAAGCCCGCGGGCTCCAAGCTTGGCACGATCGGCGGCCGCCGCCAGAAATACAAAGCAGAAGCGCGAACCACAAGTGAAGGCTTTTGAGCCCCCTGTTGTCGTGGCCCGGACTGCCTTCACTCTCTTTTGAACGGCGGAATTCCAAGGTCTGGGTAGTCGAAGCCAATCTGGCGCCAATCTGGCAGGCCCAATCTGGCAAACGGGGGCAATCTGGCGAGGGAGCCAACGCGAATCCAGTCCGGCGAATAACCCGAATCATCCAGTTTGGCCGGGCCAGATTGGCCCCTTGGGGGCCCAATCCAATCTGACAGTCTGGCCTTCGACTACCCAGAAGGTCATGACCTGGCCCCGCGCTGCTGTCCTGCTCGTTCGTCACCTGGTCGTCCAGGTAGTCGTCGTAGACGCCTGTCTCGAGTCCGCCATCATCGTCCGCTTCCGCAGGAGCGTCGAGTGGCGGTTATAGGATGTCCGCCGTGGTCGGCGCCGCCGCCTCGGCCGCCCCCAGGGGATGCATCCTGCGTCGACGCTGGGCCTCGCAGGGTGCCCTGGGGGCTCTGCGGGCCGAGCGACAGGTAAGAACTCCCTCGCGGGGCACCCGCGGGCGGGCCGGCCTCCGCCTGGGCGAGCCTGCTGCAGGGTTTCGACTCTACTGCGTTCTGCCCCCTGTCCCCCTCTCCTCCTCCTCCTCCTCCTCCTCCTCCTCCTCCTCCTCCTCCTCCTCCTCCTCCTCCTCCTCCTCCTCCTCCTCCTCCTCCTCCTCCTCCTCCTCCTCCTCCTCCTCCTCCTCCTCCTCCTCCTCCTCCCTCCTCCTCCTCCTCCTCCTCCTCGTCCTCCTCCTCTCCTCCTCCTCCTCCTCCTCCTCCTCCGCCTCCTCCTTATCCTCCTCCCCCTCCTTATCCTCGTCTCTCCTTCGTCCTCCTCTCCATCCTCCCCTCCTCCTCCTCCTCCTCCTCCTCCTCCTCCTCCTCCTCCTCCTCCTCCCCCTCCTCCTCCCCCTCCTCCTCCTCCTCCCGGCCTTCCCCGGACGGGACCCCCACAGTACCAATGGCCCGCGCTCCCAGGGCCACGGCCCCTCGCAAGATACAGGCGATCGAGGTTCAGAACGCCGCGATCCCGAGTAGATTACAGTCAAGGCGTTGACCTAAGGAGCCCTAAATAAGGAACGAGGCCCCTATTTCCCATAAATTGAACTTCGATTTCGTATAGAAAACCTAAGGAAAATCCAAGGCAAGCTGCGAAACAATTAAGGAACACGGAGCCCCTCCCCAACGAAAATGGTTCCTTCTTCAGGGCCCCGACTGTACAACAAGTCCGCGCTCCCAGGGCAATGCTCCCTTCTAAAGCACAAGGACCCACGCTCCCAGGGCCGCGGCCCCCGGCAAGAGTATGAGGAGTCCACGCTCCGAGCGCCAGGATCTGGAGCCAGAAAACGACAAAAAGCATCGGGCCCCATTTCCCCTCGGGATCCTTTCCATACCACCCATTGATATAGACCCCGGGGGGCCTAGGCTACCCTAGGGCCTGCTGAAGGCTAAAGGCCCCAGGCTTGCCTGAGGTAGAGCCTACTGAAGGCCCGAGGCTTGCATGGGGTAGGGCCTACTGAAGGCCCTGGGCTTGCCAAGGGTAGGGCCTACTGAAGGCCCTGGGCTTGCCAAGGGCAAGGCCTACTGAAGGCTCCAGGGTAGCCCTGGGAGGAGGAGGTATCTCGGAAAGTCTTTGGATCCTCGAAGGTCCCGGAGGTCCCCGACCCAACGGGTGGCTCCAGAGGCAGCCCCCCGGAGTTTGGCAATGGCCCATGCGTTTCACAAATCGGGAGCGGCAAAGAGGGGGGCGTCCAAGAGGGGGGGGCGCAAATCATGGCCGGCGGCACGTGCGCGGCCCAGGGGGGGGGGGCCCCAGGGACGTAATGACATGATACGGGGCGCCATGAAATCTGGGGAAACATCATGGCCCCCGCCACGATATCCCCCCCCCCCCCTAGTCATCACCCCCCTCTCTGCCGCCCCCGACACAAGCCGCTCAAGGTAGA
The DNA here is from genome assembly GCA_963575745.1 of Prorocentrum cordatum. Taxonomy (NCBI): domain Eukaryota; class Dinophyceae; order Prorocentrales; family Prorocentraceae; genus Prorocentrum; species Prorocentrum cordatum. The sequence goes on along the minus strand of CAUYUJ010018098.1, from coordinate 7,786 downwards.
GGCGCTTCGGGGGCAGCACTGAGAGCAGCAGCAGCAGCAGGCGACACTCCAGGCCCCTTGCGGGGGAGCAGAGGTGCAGGGCCCGAGGGTCTCACGACCGCCCCGCGGCTGGCCCAGGGCGCCCCCCCCCCGCCCCCAGTGGCGAGGGCTCCACGACTCCTTCTCCTCCTCCCCTCCTCCTCCTCCCCTCCTCCTCTCCTCCTCCTCCTCCTCCTCCTCCCCTCCCCCTCCTCCTCCTCCTCCTCCTCCTCCTTCTCCTCCCTCCTCTCCTCATCCTCCTCCTCCTCCTCCTCCACCGTCCTCCTCCTCCTCCTCCTCCTCCTCTCCATCTCCTCCTCCTCCTCCTCCTCCTCCCATCTCCTCCTCCTCCTCCTCCTCCCCTCCTCCTCCTCCTCCTTCCTCCTCCTCCTCCTCCTCCTCCTCCTCCTCCTCCTCCTCCTCCTCCTCCACTCCTCCTCCGTCCTCCTCCTCCTCCTCCTCCTCCTCCTCCTCCTCCTCCTCCTCCTCCTCCTCCTCCTCCTCCATCCTCCTCTCTCCTCCTCCTGCATCTCCTCCTCCTCCGCCTCCTCCTCCTCCTCCTCCTCCTCCTCCTCCTCCTCCTCCTCCTCCTCCTCCTGCATATCTCCTCCTCCTCCTCCTCCTCCTCCTCCTGCCTCCTCTCCTCCTCCTCCTTCTCCTCCTCCTCCTCCTTCTCGCTGTCCTCCTCCTCCTCCTCCTCCTCCTCCTCCTCCTCCTCCTCCTCCTCCTCCTCCTCCTCCTCCTCCTCCTCCTGGGGGGGCCCGGCCGCAGGCGGAGCAGGGCGAAGGCAGGGCAGGCAGAGAGCGGCACACCGGGAGAGAGGCCGCGTGCCGCCCCAGAGGGCCGCCGAGGACGCCAGGCGCTGGGAGGGGGGGCGGATCGGGCGGCGCGGAGTCCAGCTGGAGCTGCTGATGGTGATGATGATGATGAGGAGGAGGAGGAGGAGGATGACGATGACGATGACGATGACGATGACGATGACGATGACGATGACGATGACGATGAAGATGACGATGAGGATAACGATGATGATGACGATGGTGATGATGACGACGACGATGCTGATGATGATGATGATGATGGTGATGGTGATGATGGTGATGCTGGTGATGATGGTGATGATGATGATACTGATGGTGATGATGATGATGGAGGTGGTGATGGTGATGGTGATGGTGATGATGGTGATGGTAATAACGATCGTGATGATGCTGACGGTGATGATGGTGATGATGAAGCTGATGCTGATGCTGCTGTGCTAATGATAATGATGATGACGATGATGTTGATGCTGATGATGATGCTGATGATGATGATGCTGATGACGGTGATGGTGATGGTGGTGCTGATGATGATGATGATGATGGTCACGATGATGCTGATTATGATGACGATGACGATGGTGGCAATGATGATGATGATGATGGCGGCGGTGATGGTGTCGATGATGATGATGGTGAATGGTACTGTTGATGCTCATGATGATGCTGAAGATGATGATTGTGATGGTGACGATGCTGATGATGATGACGATAATAGTGTTGATGTTAGTGCCTGTGCTGATGGTGATAATGATGATGGTGGTATTGGTGATGATGACAATGTTCATGATGGTGGTGGTGATGCTGGTGTTGATGTTAGTGGTGATGCAGATGATGTTTGTGATGGTGATGGTGGTGATGATGATGATGTTGGTAATAACAATGACGATATAGATGATAGTGATGGTGACGGTGCGAATGATAATGCTACTGTTGATGCTGGCAATAGTTGTAATGATGATGACGATGATGCTGGGGGTGGTGATGATGATGATGATGATGATGATGATGATGATGGTGTTGATGACAATGCTAGTGTTGATGCTAGTGATGGTGCTGGCGATGATGATGATGGTGGTAATGGTGACCATGATCATGTCAATGATGCTGGTGTATGCTGGTGCTGATGCTGGTATTGATGCTGGTGATGATGATGATGATGGTGGTGATGGTGATGACAATGATGCTGATGATGGTGATAATTACGATGCTACTGTTGATGCTAGTGTTGATGCCGGCGGTGATGATAATTGTGATGGCGATGATGCTGATGGTGGTGATGATGGTGGTGACAATTATGAGAATCATGGTGCCGATGCTAGTATTGATGTTAGTGCTGATGTTAGTGTTGAAGCTCGTGGTGATGATGAAAAGGTGACGATGATGATGTTGACAATCGCGACACTGGTGAGATGCTGGTGTTGGTGATGGCAATGGCGATGGTGATGGTGATGATTATAATGGCGGTGAATGGTGATGATGATGATGACGATGACCACCATGAAGCTGAAGATGATGATGGTGGTGGTAACGAGGATGATGATGATGATGATGATGATGAAGATGGTGATACCGATTGTCATGGTGATGATGGTGATGGTGGTGATGATGGTGGTGGTTAGGACGACGATGATGGTGATGGTGATGGTGATGTTGATGCAAGTAATGATCTTAGTGTTGATGCTGTAGCGAAGATAGTGGTGATGATGACGGTGGTGATGATGACGATGATGATGATGATGATGGTGACCCTGGTGGTAAAGCTAGTGCTGATGCTGGTGCCGATGATGATGATGGTGATGATGATGTTGGTGCTAGTGTTGATGCTAGTGATGACGATGGTGATGATGATGGCGCTGGTGATGAGGATGATGATGGTGACGATGATGATGATGCTGATGATGATGCTGATGGTGGTGATGATGATGATGATGGTGGTGGTGAATGGTGAAGATGATCATGATGATGCTGAAGATGATGACAGTGGTGGCGGTGACGATGATGATGGTGAAGCAATAGAAGGTATGCATGATTATGGTGAAGATGGTGATGATGAAAATGATGGTGGTGGTGATGATGATGATGATGATGATGATGATAATGGAGATGATGGTGTTGATGCTAGTGTTGATGCTAGTGTTGATGCTGATGACGATGATGATGGTGGTGTTGATCCTGGTAGTGATAATGATGGTAACGATGATAAAAGTGATGATAGTGTTGATGTTATTGTTGATGCTCGTGTTGACTTTAGTGGTAAGTATGATGGTGATGATGCTGATGGTGATGATGATCATGGCGACGATGATGATAATGATGATGATGGTGATAATGATGATGGTGTTGATGCTAGCGTTGATGCTACAATTTGTGCTGATGATGATGATTGTGATGACGATGATGACGATGACGATGATGATGATGATGAAGGTGACAGTGATGATGTTGATGATGTTGATGACGGTGATGATAATGGCGGTGGTGATGGTGATGATTGCCGTAGTGGTGCATGGTGATGATGATGTGCATGATGATGCTGAAGATGATGATGGCGGTAGTGACGATGATGGAGATGATGCTGATGATGATGACGCTGGCAATAATGGTGGTAGCGGTGATGATGGTGCTGATGCTGGTGATGGTGATGGGGATGAAGCTGATGATGATGGTGATGGTGATGGTGATGGTGATGGTGATGATGTTCATGTGATGACGGAAATAATGATGATAATGATCATGCTTATGGTGATAGTGATGATGATGTTGGTGGTGATGATGATGGTGATGTTAATGATGATGGGGATGATGATGAGGAGGAGGATGTGTTCTTCCAGTGCGCTCGGCTGCACGAGCCGGCGACAGACAAGGTACAAGCTCTGGCGGCACTCGCCTGCACCGCTCAGTTGCCTCGCTTGAGAAGCGACATGGAGCCTGAGTTACAGGCGCTGATCCTGGCGTCACGACTGCGCCTCACAGAGCGATATCTGGCTTGAGAAGTGCAGCAAGAAGATGGGGTGCGGGGCTCAGGCTGTGATTGAGTTCACGATGCTGCAACTTGTCCGCAACGTCGGATCTCAGGGTCTGGTGGGCCTCCAGCTGGACTCAGCTGAGCCTCTTCCTGGGCGGCGCTGATTCCAGCCGAAGAGCAAGTCTGATTTGGAGGCGGCTGGGGCATCTGAACTGGTCGAGACACCAGAACGTCGGCCAGGAGGGGGGATGAAGCCAAATTTGCTCGAATTCAGTCCCTGACCCCTCCTGGGGTGAACCTGGTGTAGTTTTTCGCCCAGGATACTTTTTTAGCGGTCCCAGAGCCCGCAAGGACTCCCCCAAATGGAAAAAAAGGCAGAACACCTGCCCGAACCCATCATTTCGAACCTGCCCGCCCCTCCTGCTGGCCGGAACCGGTGCTGGGCCCCCTCAGACCCCCAGACGGCTCCAAAGTCCGGCTGGAGACAGGGCGTTCCATCTGCGGGGGCTCCTGCTGGACTTCGCATCTCCCAAGCCCAGCGCTACGCGGGCAGGGGGAGGTTGGAGTACCATGCGGGACCTGCCCTGGAACAGGAGCATGCCTTAGATGGATGAACCCTTTCTCCGAGTCGGATGACTTGTTCCCGCGGTTGCGGTCAGCATCATGTTGATCGGGAGAGTTGTTCCCCGCAAATGTGGTCAAGATTGTCTTGATCTGGCGACTTGTTCCCCCCATAAGCTCTCTTTCCAATAGGGAGGACACATCTCTGAATCGCAGGCGCACGCAATCTCCGACCTTGCACTGCGCCAAACGCAAAGCCCGCGTTGTCTATAGACGTGTCCATCCCGAATGCGTCCATATACGCAACGACATCCCCCAATGTGTCTACAGACGCTTGTGGCTAGAAAGTGAAAACGACATTTGGTACGGACCCCACTTCTAGAAGCAGGTAGACTTTGCCCTCCAAGAGGAGGGCATCCGATGAAAGCTGGGGCGGCGGCGGCGGCCGCGCGCGCGCTTGCCTCGGGGGCGCTCGCGCCCACCTCCCAGGCGCCCATGCCGCCCATGGAGCAGCCTCGCAATAGGCGCCGCCGACGACGACGCCGAGGCCGATGACGCCGATGCAGGAGATCGCTCGTGAGCATGCGGCGACGGCCCGGGTCATCCGGAGGGGGGAGGCGGGCGCACCGGCCGATGACCTGACCTCTTCGCTCTGGGCAGCCCCCCCCTCAGACCTGGGCACCCGACGAGGTCAGGCGATCGGGGGGGAGGGGAGGGGGGCGGGCGGGCGGGCCCGCTCATCCGGGGGGATCTGCAGGGGCCCTGGGACACAGAAATAAGCAGACACACATGACAGGATTCCCCACACTTCCCCATCTTTTCTGGGCTTTTGTCTTCCCCCCCACTTCCCATGGTTTCCCACATTTTCTCGGGAATCGACGATTCATTGTGTCTGTGTGTGTTTTTCCCCCTTTTTGTTCCGAGAGCTTCGACTGGAAGAGGCTCGCTCTCGACCCGCGGACCAAAAAAGTGTTTCTTCCCTCCTGATTATCGCTAGACCCTGGAGGACATAGTCTCCGGCCGCCGCCGAGGGCGACGGGCTTTCGCGGGAGACCAGCAGCGCCGTCCTCGGGCCCAGGATGGCCCTGGCCGGGCACAGCGGCGCTGTGGCAGGCGCCTCCTCCAGAGAGGTCGCCGGCGACGGCAGCGCCGCCGAGGCACCGCCTGGTCCATCCAGGTTCCCATGAGGACCGGGGGTCGAAGCGTGGACCGTTGCTCTTCTGGCCCCTGCTGGGGCCCGTGGGGTTCTCAGGGAGCCTCTGCGGGCCCCCGTGGGAGAGTCCCGAGAGCTCCGGGGGGGGGAGGCCTCGGGAGGCCCCCTGGGGGGACGGGGCGCCGTCCAGGCTCATTCTGGGCAGGCGGGGACCTGGGAGGGATCTGGAGGTTGGAAAGGGGTGCGGCAGGAAGGGGGGGTGGTGCCAATCGTGGAAAGGGCGCTGCTATCTGCAAGAGATGGCAGCGCCAGGTCCAGCATTGGCACCACACCCCTTTACACCACACCCCTTTCCTACCTCCAGAAGGAAAGGCACCGATGTCACTACTATCCGGGAGAGGCAGAACTCGGGTTCGGGGGACTCGGGTTGGCCTGACGGTGAACTCTGACGCGAGAGCTCCCGCTGCACACCTCCCACGAAAACTGGACCGTCCAAACACAGGACGCGCTCGTCAAAAAGCGACGGCAAACCCGAGTTCTGGCGCAATCGAATCTTACGCTTCCCCGCTACTACCCGGACCACTCCCAGGATGCAATTGCACGCTGGCGTTATCAACGCCCACATCGGGAAGGCGAACAATGATGACAATAATAACACTTTATTGGCTTAATGGGCTACGACCTGAGAGCAGTGGATCCCACGAAAACTGGACCGTCCAAACACAGGACGCGCTCGTCAAAAAGCGACGGCAAACCCGAGTTCTGGCGCAATCGAATCTTACGCTTCCCCGCTACTACCCGGACCACTCCCAGGATGCAATTGCACGCTGGCGTTATCAACGCCCACATCGGGAAGGCGAACAATGATGACAATAATAACACTTTATTGGCTTAATGGGCTACGACCTGAGAGCAGTGGATGAGGACTCCATAATGTTCTGCTGTTCGCCTGCCCGCCTGTTCTGTCTTTGACCATGCTCGTGTATATGCATACGCAGGCAAGCTTACACCCGGTAAAGTTTACGCACACCTGCCATCTTCCTGTTGCACTGCTCACACTAATCTGCTTGTTTCGATACTGACTGCCAGCTGGCAGCCCTGATTTCACATTTAGCACGCTTGTCTTGCCACGCGTGTGTTGCGAGCCTTGAGACTGCCACGGGGCAGCATAACTTTAGAACGAGTGTGAACATGATAAGTCTGCATGCATGCGTTTGCCCTTCGTTTCTATATGCTGTATCCGTATGTGACATTGTGGATCAGGGCCCTTGAGATTCAGTCTGCTAGCGGAGAGCAGCCATCGCACACGTCTGAAGTCGCATCCTCACATTCCCCTTCCTCGATCTTCGATCCCCGCACTAGGGGCGGCGACCTCCCAGGGAGTGAACAATCTTCTTGGCACTGCCGGATCTCGGGCGGCGGGTAACCAAGCTAGTTACGCGAGCAGACACAGCGACCTTTCGCAGCGGCTGACGCGGGCCGCCAGCGTGGCACTCCGCTTGAGGAAGAGGACGCTTACGCGCGACCTTACACGGGAAGCTTACGCACGAATACCCGCACAGTCGACCCCATTTCCTTCCGTCGCTCAGGCGTCCATGCCACCCTCCCCTGAAACCGTCCTGGGCCTCAGGCGACGAAGACACCGACGCAGCCGAGGACGAGGACGAGGACGAGGACGACGACAACGACGACGACGATGAAGAGGCCCCCTGAATGGTGCCAAGACCAGCTCCTTCCCGAATCCCAGGCGTCCGACGTCGTCAGAGTTCCGCAGCGTGGACCTTCGGAGGCTCAGACCCTGCTCATGGCATCGGCTTCTCAACTTCTCACTCCCGAGCCGCTGCTTTTGTGGATGCCACGACAATGGAGACCCTAACAGTCCTATCATTGAATCAAAAATGCGTTCAAAGTTCAGGAAAATGTTGGAAACATGCTTCAAACATGTCTTTACACGCTTAAGACATGTTTAACATATGTTTCCGACATCTGGAAATTATCTTCGGCTACACGCAGGAGTGACCCTGGGTAAGAGTGACCTCTGGTGCGCGACTTTTGGGGGGTCGCGGGGGGACCAAACCGGGGCGCGCAAGCAGCTGCCACTGCCTCGTGTTCGGCCATTTGGGGACCCGTCTGTGCCCGCACCAAAGGTCACTCCGGCGAAAGGCCACTCTTACGCCTAGTCGATACCTGGCAACATGCTTCCTCTCCGTTGATCGTCCTCCACAACGCTGCTTGGCAGCCCCGGGGCACGGTGAGGGCCCCGGA
>CAUYUJ010018097.1:177500-214557 GCA_963575745.1 Prorocentrum cordatum | reverse complement strand
TTCCGGTTTGGTTTTTGAGACTGGAGGAGGAGGAGGAAATGGACAGGAGGAAGTTGAGGAGGGGGACAGGAGGAGGAGGAGGAGGAGGAGGAGGAGGAGGAGGAGGGCGAAGGTACTTGCAACGTACAGTTTCCGGTGGGGGTTTCGAGACTGGGGGAGGAGAAGGAGGAGAGGGACAGCTCCAAGAGGACACCTGTGGCCCCAGCAGTGCCCAATACGGATCGAATAATAAAGCCATATATTGCGGCCTTGCGGCTGCTTTCGCCGAGGCTTCTCCAGGGAGAGTAGGTCCGAATCGGCTGACGGCCGCGCTGTGTCGAGGCCAATTGGCCCGAAGACGACCAAGTTCTAGGTGCCAGATGCAAATGTTCTAGGTGCCACTGAGGGCGGTTTAGGTTTCATCGTGGTCAGGCGATCGCAACATCGATCATGGCCTGGGCCGCGGATCAGCTTCACATGGAGCGGATGGTACATGGATCACGTCGGAGGGGGCAACATGGATCACGTCGGAGGGGGCGCCCAGCTCTCGAGCACCGGGGCCGCGGATCAGGCGAGGGGCTGGGCGTCGCGCAACGGTGGGGGCGACAAATTCAGGCGATCGCAAGCGTGGATCGAGGGGGCGTGGAGTAGCGACGGGTCCCGTTTCCACGGGAAAGCGCGGATTCCCGCCCCCGAATGAGGCGGCACCGGCCGCATGTTGGGGATGGCACCTCGCCGAGCCGTGGATTTGGCGACCGCGCGCCGGATCCATGCATCGCTAATCCATGTTTGCGCGCTCCCGACAAATGTTTCGCAATGGCGAGGCGTCCTGGCTTGCCCATGGGTCCACCAAACAATGTTTTTGTTTCCATTTGTTGTGGTCTGCACGAAGTGTTATCATAGCATTTCTGGCAGAGGCCGTCCTGTTTTGACACATCGGATGTCTGTTCTAAGAACACTGCTGTCTTCTTAGAGCGGTTGTGGGTCCTAAGAACCTCAGTCAGGGGCGACGTCGAGTCTCGAGGTCTCGAGGCGTGAGGTTATCCGGCGCGTTCGCTGGCTCCGGGCCCGACTCCGGCCTCGGGGTTGGGCGTGCCCGGATCGCCCCGCGAACGGCCGCGGGCGAGCCGAGCTCTGGCTCGACAGCCATGGGCAGCGCTAGGTCGGGGGCGGCAACGAGGGGGGTGACGACTAGGGGGGGGTGGATAGCATGGCCTGGGCAATGATGTTTTCCCTGATTTCATGGCGCCGCTTCTCGTTCCATTACGTCCCTGGCCTCCCCCCCTGGGCCGCGCACGTGCCGCCCGTCATGATTTGCACCCCCCCCTCTTGGACACCCCTCTCTTGGCCGCTCCCGACTAGGGGGGGGAGAGGCTCAGGGGGGGGGGACCCATCGGCCGCCAATCGCCGCCCAGCGTCGATGCGGGGGCCCGGTAGCCCACCCCAGCGAGGCGCGTGCGGAGGCTTGATCGCGGGCCCATCGCTGATTCCAGCTCGATGCCCCCATGGGCTGGTCAGCCCCTGACGTTTCCCGTCGTTCCGGGCACAACAAAGGACCACAGCCACAACTAAGCGGATTTTTCGGGAGGGCCCCTCTGGGGAGATTCCCACCGACCTCGACATGAGCACTTTGGTTGTGGTTGTGGTCGATTTGGCCGTCTTGGGACGCCACATCGACCAGAAGCAGTACGAAGCTGGTTTCGGTGTTCCAGCAGTTTATGGGCGTGCGCAAGACACCCCCAGGGTGTCTCGTCGATGTCGTTGTGGTCGGCTGCTGTCCCCAATTCGCATTTGGGCCGCGGCGGCGACGCAAGCGCGGGCGTTCTCGTCGACCCAAGAGCGCAAAACGCGGCTGAGTACCCAGATGGTCGCTCTTGCGTGGATTTAGCCGATCTCAGGTTGGCTCGAGCTGGGGACGGAGAGGGTGGGGACGGTGGCAGACAGCAGTTCTTTGTCCAGTTTTGAGCAGGACTCGGTTTCGGTGCCACCACGGGCGTTGCCCGTCTGCGACGAGCGCGGCCCGCCAGACAGCGGCCACTAACTGCTCGGGCCGCACCCGTTTTTGGGCACCGTCCCCATTCGCTCCGTCACAATCCTTCGGGTGTTGCCAGGAGGTGCCCCCAGGATGTCCAAGGAGGCCTCCACGGCCTCCAGAGCACCCCTCGTGAGGTCCAGAGGGCCCCAGGAGTAGCAGCATGGAGCGGGAGGCTGGGGACTTCCTGGGCCAGGGACCCCTTCTTCAGGAGGGACAGAAACACACAGACACAATTTATCGTCGACTCCCAGGAAAATAGGGGAAAATATCTGAAGTGGGGGGGAAGACGAAAACCCCCAAACTATCGAAAACTATTGGGAATATGTTCCTTTGTGTGTATTTATTTGTGTGTCCTGGGGCCCCTTCACTTCTGCAACCCCGGCCACTCCGGGCGCCCCAGCCCTCTCGGGGCCGGCACGCACGCAGCGGGGGGCGCGAAGGCCGCACTATATAATAACGGCCTCTGGCCCGCGCGTCCGTGCAGAGGCCCAGCGTCTCGCCGTGGAGCCAGCGTGTCCTGCTGGAAACGGGCCCTTTTTGTTGTCAGTTTTGGCATCCCTGGGTCCTTCAGCCACGCGCAGAGAGGGGTGGGGGGAGGGGGGGAGGGCTTCTTAAAAGTACCCCTGCTTCTTAGAAGGCGCGGGCCTCATCTACAGATGTGAGGTCGGCGCTTTCTAAGAAGCAGCCTCCTTCTAAGAAGCCTTCTCCCCTCCCTCCATCCCCCTCTGCGCGCCGCCAAGTCATCCACACGACTCGGGGCGGAAGGCCGAGCTTGAGGGAAGGCCCCGGGTCCAGAGCCCGTTTCCCTCAGGGCTCCGTTTGCTTCCTGCAAGAGTGCCGCGGAGGCAGCCAGCGGTTGTCACAGGGGGGAGGTCAGTGTTTCCAAGGCTGCCCAGAGATGTGCCCAGCATCTCCGCCATCAGCCGCAGCAGCAGAGCCAGCATCAGCAAGCGGCAGTGCTGCCAGCAGCCAGCGGCATCAAACCGCAGCAGCAAGCAGGTGCCAGCAGCAGGCAACAACAAGCAGCGAGTAGCTGGGAGTATGAATAGAGGAAGAGGCGGGAGAGGAGGCGGAGGCAGATGAGAAGGAGGAGGAGGAGGAGGAGGAGGGGGAGGAGGAGGAGAATAGGAGGAGGCGGAGGAGGAGGAAGAGGAGGAGGAGGAGGAGGAGGAGGAGGATGTTGCCACCTGTGTGTGTGTGTGTGCGTGCGCATGTGCGGGTGCGTGTGTGTGTGTGTGGTTGTGTGTGGTTGCGGTTTTATGTGTGGTTGTGGTTGTGGTTGTAGTTGCGTTTGTGGTTGCGATTGTGGTTTTGGTTGTGGTTGTGGTTGTGGTTGGGGTTGGGGTTGGGGGTTGGGGTTAGGGGTTTAGGAGTTTAGGCGGTTAGGGGTTAGAGGTTAGGGTTTAGGGGGTGGGGCTAGGGGTTTCGGGGTTGGGTGCTGGGGGTTAGGGGTTGGTTTGGGGTTGAGTTGGGGTTTGGTTTGGGTTGGGGTTGTGTGTGTGCTGTGTTATTGTGCGTGGTCTTGTGCTTTGTGTTGTGCGTTTATTTGTGCGTGTGGGTGCGTGTGTGTGTGTTGTGTGTGTGTGCCGTTGTGTTGTGTGTGTGTGGTGCGTGCGATGTTATCTGTGTGTCGTGCGTGCGGTGCGTGCATGTGTTGTGTGTGTGTGGTGTATGTGTGTGTGGTGTGTGTGGTTGTGTGTCGCGGTGTTTGTCTCGTGCGTGCGTGCGTGTGTGTGTGTGTGTGTGTGTGTGTGTGTGTGTGTGTGTGTGTGTGTGTGCGTGTGAGTATGCGGGTGCGGGTGCGGGTGTGGGTGGATTTGTGCGTGTGTATGTGTATGTGTGTGTGTGCACATCGCTGCTGTTCCTTCCTTCGCTTCTCCCAAGTTATGGTGGGGCCTTTTCAGGTCTCACATGGTTCTGTGCAGTCCTTTCTGATCTGGTCGTCTCTGGCATAGTCTGGTTTGGGCTGGTATGGTCTGACCTTTACAAAGAGTCAGCTCTTCCGTATTATGGTTTGGTCTGCTTTGGGTGAAGTGATCTTATTCTGTAGGGCGACGCTTGGAGCACCACCGAGCAGGCCGTAGTAGTGTGTAACACCTCTCGTCTCTATTCTTCGCGGGGGTCTCATGGGCTCTTGTGGGCTGTCTTGGGGCTTCGGCCCCTGTGGGCCGTCTTGGGGGCCTCTTGGGACTGTGGCCTTCTTGAGCTGTCTTGGGCCCATCCATGCTGTCTGGAGAGACTCAGTGGGCTGCCTTCGGTCATTATTGGCATCTGTTTTTGGGGCTCTGTTGGGCTGTCTCTGGCTTTCTTGGCCTATTGGGGCCCTCTTCGTGCTGCTCTGAGTCTTCTGGGGTGTACCTCTTGGGACCCGCAAAGCTCTTTTGGGCTGCCTCTAGCCTCTCTGGCCCTCTTGGAAACATCTGGAGCCGAGAGGGCCTGGACCCCGACTGTTCCAGAAACAATTCAGGCTATTTCAATGGTTTGCCAGGAAGGACATGTGGCATGCGCGAAGCCATGGTTCTCTTTTCATGACTGGGAAGAGACGGCGTCTGCGAGGATCGCATGGCGCCGCCAGTTGTTTCAGGCCCTGCCCCAGCACTATTTAAAGCCAATTCTTCACGCTTCGCGTAGCCCCGACAGTTGGAGCCTGGCGCCACATTGGCGACCCACTCCAATGGCCAGCGCGTCTTCACCATGCACAAAGACTTGCCCACCGAGGTCCGCGTCCCCTCTGTGCGGGTTGTGCCTTGGCCGCTTGAATTCTGGACATTTTGTCCAGTGCACGTGCCCGAGCTTGCCGTGCGCCGATCAGTTCAGCTTCGCCCAGCCCGCAGCTGCAGTCTGAGTGGGCCCGCCGGCCGCCGCCTGTCCTAGCTAATTCGCCTAGTTCGCGTCCCGGATTTTGCTTTCGCCGCCTGACCGTCGTCTCGCGGCCGCGACCGAAAAAGTAGCTCCGACAGCCCATCCATAGACCCTGCCATGAGAGCTGACGGGGAAATTGACGACCAGACACATGTAAAACCAAGCGGGCAACCAGGGTGAACAGAGAGATTCCTCTCGCTTCGCAGGGTGCACATCCGGAGCACGTGCAATCCAGATGGCGTGGGGCCTGGTGGAAGCCTCTTTGGAGCCTCTTTGGGCCTCTTGGGGGTTTCTGTGGGGCCTCCCGGGCCTCTTGGGGGCGTCTTGGGCAGTCGTGGTGTGCTCTTGCGCCGTTTGGCTCCTTCGGATACCATCCTGTGGGCCTCCCGCGGCCGCCTTAGGGCTCTCTTGGGGTCTCCTTCGGGCCGTCTTGGGGCCCTCTTGTGCCGTCTTGGGGTCCTTTTGGGTGCCTCTGGGACCGTCCCGGGACCATTTTGGAGGCTGCTTGGGCCGTCGTGAACCTCTAAGGATCGAAAAAAAAACGAGAACACTATACATTCGGCTCTGGGGTCGCTCGTGGGGGCCCTCTTGGAGCCCTCTAGGGCCTTCTCGGGGGCTTGAGCTCTCTTGGGGCAATGTTCGAGCGTCTCGGGGTCGGCTTTGCCCCCTCTTGAGGCCATCTTGAGCCGTCGTGGCGCACTCATGGACCCCAAAGACACCAAGGGGCCCGAATCGTTGATTTCCAATGGTTTGTTGTACTTTGTTGGGCTTCTCGAGGGGGGCGCCACCCTGGTCGGCGGATAATTATGTGGATGTGGCGTGGCCCCTGGGGTGGGGGTTAGGGGGCGATACATAATATGGATACATCATACAACTTGCACAAAGTATGCAATTACATTTGATACATTGGGTACGTTGCCTTACAGCAGCACGTCACATCCGGACATGGTTTTTACAGGCTTGCGCCACGTCCGCCCACCATTTCAGGTGTAGATCGTTTCTTATGGCTCTGGGGGGCGTCCAGGGTGATGGTGACGCAGATGATCGCGAGAGCATGACGTGGGAGAAGGAAATGAATGAGGAGGAGGTGGAGGAGGACGACGAAGGGGAGAAATAGACTGAAGATACCTTGGTCGGGCGCCCATATCGTCAAATATCGAAGGCCTTCGGCGCATCCGCCACCGTGCGTAGGCTGCGGGTGAGACGCCACTCGGGTGGCTGATGGGGTTTCGTGGGAGGGGGCCTTTGGGGGGACTTCTTGGGGACGTTTCAGGGCCGAAGGCTGGGAGTGTCCGCTCGGGTGTCCCCTTTGGGACTCCTCTTGGGGCCGTTGTGGGGACATCTGTAGCCGTCTTTTGGGCCACATGAGCCGTCTTGTTTGCTTTCTGTGGCCGTTTTGGAGCCCTCTTTGGGATCCTCCTGCGCCAACTTGGGCCGACTTCAGGGCCGTCTTGGGCCGTTTTCGACGTTGCGGAAGCCCACGAGGCGAACATGCTGAACTTGTAAGTTTGCCCCACGGAATGGGACGACGTTTGCCTCTTGGGGCCCCCTTTGGGAGATTTCTTGGAGGCCTCTTGAAGCATCCTCGGGGCATCTTGGGCCGTTTGGAAGCAGGCTGTTGGCGGGTTTGAATAATTTTTCGTCTTGGGAGCCTCTTGGGGCCGTCTTGGCCCGCTTGGGGCCTTGGACTGGGTTGGGGGGGGTCAAATTCCCGGTTTGGGGTCCCCGGGCGGGATCATGCGAGGAACGGGTCTCGCACGCCTATAGAGACCCACAAGGGGTCTCTACAGGGTGCCGGGCTGTTGCATGTGCTGGGTTGGTCGGAGGTTGGGGGGTGAGATCGAAGTGGAACGGAGAGCCCCCCTACCGGGAAATCGATTTCGGTTTCGTGTTCGTGCGTGCCGTGCGGGCGAGGCGAAGCTGCGTGGGCGGGCGAGAGGAAAGTCTCCTGTGGCTGAGGCGCGGCCGGACCAAATGATTCTCCGCCGGGCGGCCGGTGGCGCGCGGTGTCCCGCCGGTGTCCCGCCGGTGTCCCGTCGGTGTCCCTGTGGCTGAGGCGCGGCCGGACCAAATGTGTCTCTTCCGGGCGGCCGGTGGCGCGCGGTGTCCCGCCGGTGTCCCGCTGGTGTCCCGTCGGTGTCCCTGATGATGATGATGGTGATGATGATTATGGTGATGATGATGATGATGATGATGATGATGATGATGATGATGCTGATGTTGGTGATGATGATGATGATGTTGATGTTGATGATGATGATGATTATGATGATGATGATGATGATGATTATGATGATGAGATGATGATGAGGATGGTGTCCCGATCATGATGATGATGATGTTGATGCTGATGTCGATGATGATGATGGTGTCCCGATGATGAGGACGATGATGATCATGATGATAATGTTGATGATGAGGACGATGATGGTGTCCCGATGATGATGCTGATGATGATTATGATGATGTTGATGATGATGATGGTGTCCCGATGATGATGGTGATGATGATGTTGATGATGATTATGATGTTGATGATGATGGTGTCCCGATGATGATGATGATGATTATGATGGTGATGATGGTGATGATAATGGTGTCCCGATGATGATAATGATGATGATGATGTTGATAATGATGATGTTGTTAATGATGAGGATGGTGCCCCGATGATGATGATGATGATGATGATGATGATGATGATGATGATGATTGTGATGTCGATGATGATGATGATGATGATGAGATGATGACGGTGATGATGGTGTTCCGATGATGGTGATGATGTTGATTATGATGTTGATGATGAAAACGATGGTGATCATGATGGTGTCCCGATGATTAAGATGATGATGGTGATGATGATGCTGATGATGATGATGACGATGACTGTGTCCCGATGGTGATGATGACTGTTGATGATTATGATGAGATGATGATGGTGATGATGATGATGGTGTCCCGATGATGATGATGTTGATGATGATGATGATGACGTTGATGATGATTATGTGAATGATGATGATGATGGTGTCCCGATGATGATGATGATGTTGATGATGCTGATGATGACGTTGATGATGATTATGTTGATGATGCTGATGATGATGATGATAATGATGATGACGTTGATTGTGAGATCGATTGTGATATCGATAGTGAGATCGATAGTGAGACCGAATGTGAGATCGATTGCGAGATCGGTTGTGAGATCGATTGTGAGATCGATAGACAGATCAATTGTGAGATCGATCAAATGAGATAGATCGAGTGCGATCGAAGGTGAGATCGATCGAGTGAGATCGATCGAGCGAGACCGATAGTGAGATCGATAGTGAGATCGATAGTGAGACCGATCGAGTGAGACGTTGGTTCCTCCCCCCCCCGTACCTCCTTATCACCCGAAGGGTGGTCGTATAGGTATAAGTGTGCCGCGCTCGAGCCTGGCCTTCTTGTTAACTGCGACCAACAATAGAGACCCACAAGGGGTCGGCGGATCTCCAGGAGCAGGGGGGGGCCTTGGATGGCCTCTTCGGGCTATCGCTGGGGCCCGCTTAGGGCCGAGGAAAGGGGGAGGAGCAGGAGAGGGAGAGCACGGCGACGACGACGACGACGACCACGACGTCGAGGAAGAGGAGCAGAAGGAACAGGAAGACGATACGGACGAGGACGAGGACGAGGACGAGGAGGCGGAGGAAGAGCAGCAGGACGACAACGAGGACGAGGACAGAGCCCTCAAAACCGCCTTTCGTCTCAAGCTCTGGCCCACGTTTCTGGCCAAGGCGTAGCAGCAAGTGCTTCGGCTTTCGCCGCTGATGGCTGATACCGAGACTGCACAGCAGAAGGAGCCGCTCACAGGAGCCGGAGATGCGGGGGGGGGCTGCTTCGACCGCGCGGTGGAAGATCCTCGGCGGGGTCCTGACGGCCGCGGTCTTGGCCGCCGTCGTTGCGCTGGTGCTGCTGCTGTCCCCGTGGCGCCCGCACGGCCGGGTTGTCCACGAGGGGCCTCCGGATCTCGTGTGCCGCGACGGGTGCACATGCCTCAGTAACCCCACCAGGGTCTATTGCACGGGCGCACTGCCCGACGACAACACCACGGGTGGTTCCAATGCCACACACGCTGACACTGGCAACAGCACTGCCAGCAGTTCTGCCAACGGCTCTGCCAACGGCGGTGTGGCGGGCTATTGGGCGTGGTCGTGGAGCGCGGCGTTCGTCGGGCCAGAAGATACGAACATGGGCATCTGTTTCAATGGCTACGAGGATGTGGACACGGCTATCTCAGAATGCACGAAGGAGGTCGGCACGCTGCAACCGGCGAAGTGGCTTTCGATCGGGGGCAATGGCGATCCCCATGGGATCATAACGCCAGACGTGTTGTCGAGTGCAGCGAGCAGTGGCGACACTATCATCGCAGCGGGTTACGCTGGAGTCATTTTCGATGTCGAAGTCGCGGTTGGTACCAATGACGCCTTGGTCTCTGGCTTCACGAGTGCGTCGCAGGCGTTGACGTCGAAAGGTCTCCAGGTCGGGGTCACCACATCCCACAGCGGCCCCGTTGAAGTAACTGGTGGTGCTGACGCTGCCACGCTTGTCAAGTGTTGGGTTGCCGACCCGAACATGGCTGTGCTCTCGCCGCAGCTGTACACGAACGGTACGGAGGACACACCTGATTTCGATACAACCGCGTCGTGCTCGGCCTGCACTTGGGAGTTGTGGCAGGGATCATCAGGTGCCTTTGCACCCAGCATCGTTACCGCATCCCAGTACGACGAGGTGAGCACCTACTTCAGCAGCGAACATGGGATCACGACGGGAGGATATATCCAGTGGCAGCAGAGTCCCAGCCCAGCGCCAGATGCCAGCAAGATGTGCGGCGCGACATGGGACGAGGCGAGCTCCAAGTGCAGCAAGTCCTGCCCAGGTGGACTGGACGGAGAGTGTGACCAGGGCCAGAAGTGTTGGGGTAGCATTAAATCGTGCCCCACCACAATGAATCATTGCGGCAAAGACTACGCCGATGCCTCCGCAAAGTGCGGCACGGAGTGCCCAGGAGGCCTGGACAGTGAGTGTGACATAGGCTCGGGGGAAAAGTGCTGGGGCGGCATCAAGTGCGGAAACTTCTGCGGCCCCGATTGGTCTGGGGCCAGTGCGTGCGCCCAGTCGTGTCCCGGCGGCCTGGACTCCGAGTGCCCCGACGGACAGACCTGCTATGACAAAATCTCCTGCAGCACCTGACGCCCCGTGCGCCTTTTGCTCGGCTGCCGGCAGTGGCCGCCCTGTGTTCGCTTTCCGCGTCGCTCTCGCACCCTCTCTTCTCTTTGGCCTCGGCGGAGGGGAGGTGGCCAAGGAGAGGGTTGGGAATGAGGTGCACGCGAGAGAACTGCAAGCTTAGGCCGCGGGCCTCTTTTTTCCCAACCATCCTGTGGTGTTGGGTCCTCGTTTTGAAGAGACAGCGCCCCGCGTTCACTCCTCCTCCTCCCGCTGCCCCCTCCCTCCTGCCATCATCATCATTATCATCACCATCATCATCATCATCATCATCATCATCATCATCATCATCATCATCATCATCGTCATCGTCATCGTCATCGTCATCGTCATTATCATCATCATTCCTCTCCTCTCCTCTCCTCTTCTCTCCTCTCCTCTCCTCTCCTCCTCTCCTCTCCTCCTCTCCTGTTCACCCACCCAGTACACCGTTTCGTGGCCCCATAGGGAGCTCCACCGAAGGCCCCAGTGCCCGCGCCCGCATGCGTCACCCACATCCAATTCGGCACACCCCTCACACGTTTCGTGGCCCATAGGGAGCTCCACCGAAGGCCCCAGTGCCCGCGCCCGCATGCGTCACCCACACCCATTTCGGCACACCCCTCACACGCTTCGTGGCTCCATAGGGAGCTCCGCCGAGGCCCCAGTGCCCGCGCCCGCATGCGTCACCCACACCCATTTCGGCACACCCCTCACACGTTTCGTGGCTCCATAGGGAGCTCCACCGAAGGCCCCAGTGCCCGCGCCCGCATGCGTCACCCACACCCATTTCGGCACACCCCTCACACGTTTCGTGGCTCCATAGGGAGCTCCACCGAAGGCCCCAGTGCCCGCGCCCGCATGCGTCACCCACACCCATTTCGGCACACCCCTCACACGTTTCGTGGCTCCATAGGGAGCTCCACCGAAGGCCCCAGTGCCCGCGCCCCATGCGTCACCCACACCCATTCGGCACACCCCTCACACGTTTCGTGGCTCCATCAGTCATGCCCCACCCATTTCGGCACACCCCTCACACGTTTCGTGGCTCCATAGGGAGCTCCACCGAAGGCCCCAGTGCCCGCGGCCGCATGCGTCACCCACACCCATTTCGGCACACCCCTCACACGTTTCGTGGCTCCATAGGGAGCTCCACCGAAGGCCCCAGTGCCCGCGCCCGCATGCGTCACCCACACCCATTTCGGCACACCCCTCACACGTTTCGTGGCTCCATAGGGAGCTCCACCGAAGGCCCCAGTGCCCGCGCCCGCATGCGTCACCCACACCCATTTCGGCACACCCCTCACACGTTTCGTGGCTCCATAGGGAACTCCACCGAAGGCCCCAGTGCCCGCCCGCATGCGTCACCCACATCCAATTCGGCACACCCCTCACACGTTTCGTGGCCCCATAGGAGCTCCGCCGAAGGCCCCAGTGCTGCCGCCTGCATGCGTCACCCACACACAATTCGGCACACCCCTCACACGTTTCGTGGCCCCATAGTAGAAGCTCCGCCGAAGGCCCCAGTGCTGCCGCCCGCATGCGTCACCCACGCCCAATTCGGCACACCCCTCACACGTTTCGTGGCCCCATAGGGAGCCGAAGGCCCCACCCACGCCCATTTCGGCACACCCCTCACACGTTTCGTGGCCCCATAGGGAGCTCCGCCGAAGGCCCCAGTGCTGCCGCCCGCATGCGTCCCGCACACCCATTTCGGCACACCCCTCACACGTTTCGTGGCCCCATAGGGAGCTCCACCGAAGGCCCCAGTGCCCGCGCCCGCATGCGTCACCCACACCCATTTCGGCACACCCCTCACACGTTTCGTGGCCCCATAGGGAGCTCCACCGAAGGCCCCAGTGGCGGCGCTCACATGCGCATGCGTCCCGCACACCCATTTCGGCACATCCCTGACAGGTTTCGTGGCCCCATCATCCACCGGAGGCCCCAGTGGCGGCGCTCACATGCGTCACCCACACCCACCCAATTCGGCACACCCCTCACACGTTTCGTGGCCCCATAGGGAGCTCCACCGAAGGCCCCAGCGGCCGCGCTCACATGCGTCCCCGCCACCCATCCCGGCACGCCCCTCACAACAACAGGTTTCGTGGCCCCATGGGGAGCTCCACCGAAGGCCCCAGTGCTGCCGCCCGCATGCGTCACCACCCGCACCCAATTCGGCACACCCCTCACACGTTTCGTGGCCCCATAGAGAGCTGCACCGAAGGCCCCAGTGGCGGCGCTCACATGCGTCCCCGCCACACATCCCAGTACACCCCTCACGCGCTTCGTGGCCCCATAGGGAGCTCCACCGAAGGCCCCAGTAGCGGCGCTTACATGCGTCTCCGCCACCCATCCCGCCCCTCCCCCGCATCAGCATCATGTTTCGGGGACCCATAGGGAGCTCCACTGGAGGCCCCAGTGGCGGCCCGCACATGCGTTTCCGCCACCCATGTCGGCACGCCCCGCGAGTGTTTCATGTCCCCATAGGGAGCTTCGCCGAATGCCCCAGTGGCACCAATCTCGGCACACCCCTCACACGTTCCGTAATCCTATGGGGAGTTCCATTGAAGATAAAACCCGCAGCTGCGGTACTGACAACTGCATATGGTTGGGTTCTTCGCCAGGCTAATTTACGGCTCGCGTGCGGGTGGGTCGTGAACCCCGTGAACGCGGTCGCAGAATTTCTCATCACAAGGATTCACTGTGTTCCTTGCTCAGCCCTCCTGTTCTCTTTATAGTGCTCCTTCCTATCTCCTCCTCTGTAGCTTATCATGAGCAGTATACGGTCGATATTGAATTTATCACTGCCCGAATTTCCGCTCAAGGAAGCCAGGCAACATACACAAGTTTGACTCCAGGCAGAATCAGATGGCTTGGGCGCAAAGGGCAGACTGATACTGATCTGATGTTATTCGGAAGCTGGAGCATACGGTTGGGGGCGGAAATATAGCGTGCTACATTGATCTCCGAATCGCACGCTATCCCCCAAAGCTAAAAAAACAGATTCTGATGTAAATTTACATTGTGAGCGTGTTTTGACGATACATGTGCGGATAGCGTGCGTTTCGGTTTCGGGGATAGCGTGCCGCGTCGCTTTGCTTCAAGATGGGTGCCTGTCTGACCGGTCGCCCGCGGGGTTAGCAACCCGGGTTAGCAGCCTCATTACGACCAGAGCGGCCAGATTGGAGTTTGACTCCCTGGGGGCTGCCAAATGCACATCTGCTGCCAGTTTCGTGAGCTCCTGGGAGGTCCAGCGGCGGACGTCGTGTATGCGAGCATCCAAACTGGACCTCCCCTCCCTGAGGGTCTGCACCTCCGCAACTTTCTTCACTTTCGTGGGCTCCTGGGACGTCCAGCGGAGAGCGGCCTGACAAAGATCCAAGCAGGGCCTTCCCTTCCTGGGGGCTGCCAACTGCGCACCTTTAGCTATTTAAGCGGGCTCCTGGGAAGTCCAGCGGAGAGTCGCCTTACAGAGACCCAAGCTGGAATTCCACTCCCTGGCGGTTGCCAACTGCGTAACTTTCGCCGCTCTCATGAGCCCCTGGGACGTCCAGCAAAGGGCGGCCTTACCTACGGGTGAAAGGCCTGAAGAAGAAAGAGGAGAACGAGAGCAGGAGGAGGGAATTGAGTGAACTCGGCGGACTGTCAAACGAGGTTTGAAACAGCATGATGAGAAGGAGCGATCTCGGGAGACAGCGCAACGAGGCTTGAACCAAAATGAAGAGGAGGACGGAGATGAGGAGGCGAGGGTGGGAAAATAGCGCGCCATGGCTTCGTGCCACGCCAGTGGAACCTACGAGCCAACACAAATCGACAACAAAACGGTGTCCAATCAAATTGGTTCCGGTCAATGCTTTATTTTCCGTGTATGGGTTGACTGGCTGTCCGTGTTGTTTCTGTGTCCGGTTATATGTTTGTGATGGCTTTCCGTTTCTCGCTTGGCTTTTCTGAGATTTTCTCGTGGGCGCTGTCCTCGGGCAATTTGCGCCGAGCTGGAGGCGTGCCAGCGAGGGCACGCTAACCCCGCCAGCTCGGCGAGCACCTCCTGGGGCCGAGACGGCCCAGACGGGACGGCGCCCACAACCCAAACATGGAAACAACAAACGAAAAATAAACCAACGCAGACACGGAAAACAAATACACTGGTAAATAGCAACAGAAGCCAACACATAGAACACACAAATGGAACACAAAACTATGTCCAATCGAATTGTTTTCTGTCGATGTTTTGTTATCCGTGTCTGGGTTGGTGAATTTTTTGTGTGTTGTTTCCGTGTCGAGGTTGTGGTGTTCGTTTCTGTTATCGTTTTCCGTTTCTCGCCTGTCATTTTAATTGTTTTTTCTCGTGGGCGCCCATATCGCCCGGGCCGTCTCAGCCCTGGGCAATTTGCGCCGAGTTGGACGGTTAGCGTGCCAGGCGCGGGCGCGCTCACCCCGCCAACTCGGCGAACACCTCCCGGGGCTGAGACGGCCCAGACGGGACGGCGCCCACGGACGCAAAAAAGGACAACCCAAACACGAATGTAAATAACGGAAAACAAACCAAGCCAAACACGGGGAAACAACAATACAAGGGGGGGAAACGAGTGGAACGCACAAATGGAAAACAGAACAGTGTCCCATCGGATTGGTTTTTGTCATTGTGTTTCCCATGTCACTGTTGGTTTGTTTCTGTTTTTGGTTCCGTGTGAAGCTCTATTTGTTCTATAGTGTTCCGTATATCGCCTGGTTGTTCCGTGTTTTTCTCATGGACGCCGTCCCGCCTGGGCCATCATAGCCCCTTGCAATTTGCGCTCAGCTGGCGGTTTAGCGCGCCAGGCGCGGGCATGCTAACCCCGCCATCTCGGCGAACACCTCCTGTGGCTGAGACGGCCCAGACGGGACGGCGCCCGCAGCTCATACACGGAACCAACAAACGTTAAATAAACCAACCCGCCAACGGAAAGCAAATTGACAAGGGGAAAACACATGGAACGCAAACAGAAACGAAAATACGGTAGCATTTCGGAAACCAGTCTGGTCACAAGACTTACACAACAGTGGTGCCAGTCGGCCCTACCTTGCGCCAACATTGTACAATCTGATACAAATAGCATACACATCTAAAACAGTAGGGTTCTTTCCACCTGCCCCCTATAGTCCTACCCTCCTGCCAGCCTCGGCTGTAGAGGCCATATTGCTCCTGAAGGGTCGCCTATGCGACAGGCACTAATACACCTCTCCGCCTTTCCCCTCCCCTGCTCTCTCTCAGACGCAGGGACCTTCTGCCAACCATTTGATGCGGTAAGCGCTCATCTGGTATCTGTGAAGAGTGCACTCCCCTGCCCCTCTGCCGCCCGTGCCACCATGTGTGTATGTTGTACACGCTTGTCTTGTTTTGTGGCATGCACGCTGCCCGCCGCTGTTTTGGCCCTAGTCCTAGGGCCCTGGGACGCACCCGCAGTTGGACTGCCGCGCGGTCTTTCGCTGAAAACAACTGCACTGACATTGGTAGCGGAGCTGGTAAGCTCCAGCGGACGCACTGCGTGCTCTGCTTCGGTGGTTGTGACCACCCGCGTGGGCCGCCATGGCCACCAGCCACGACGGCTCAGACGTGGAGGCTGCGTCCTCCGCAGGCACAGGTCCCCCGGACCTGCATGCAGTCCTGCGCGTGATGGCCGAGACCCAGCGGGAGCTCTTGGCCTTGCATCGGGATCGTGGCGACGGCGGTCCCAGACGTACACGTCTACTGCTGTCGCAGGTGAGGCTCCCAGAGTTCGATGGTGGAGTCGGTACGAGTACTAAGAAGTACCGAGAGTGGCGCAAGGAGGTTGAAGTCATCCGCAACCTCAATCAGCTCTCAGACGTGGAGCTGGGCCTGATCATCTACAGTCAAGTGACAGGTCGAGCCAAAGAGCTCATCGAGGTGCTTGACGCGTCGGACCTCCGACGCGAGGAGACGCTCGAGACCATCTTTGCTATCTACGACGACGCCTTCGAGAAGATGGATCACGAGCGCCTCGATCAGGTGCATCAGGATTGGGAGCGAGCACACCGTCGAGCTGGGCAGCCGATCATGGATTGGACCACGTACCTGCGCAAGAAGCGCATGGAGTTGCAGCTCGAGGATCCCACATCAGCGATCAGCGATCGCGCATTGGCAAGCAAGATGCTTCGTGGCGCTGGACTGTCGCAGAAGGAGCGAGCGCAGGTGCTCTTCAACTGTGGCGGCATCTACGACTCGAAGCGGATGGAGGTTGTGCTGAAGGCAGCCTATTCGAAGGTGCACGACACCGAGAAGCGCTCAGTGCTCCCTCGCCGCTCGCCGTTTGCGGCGCAGCGTGAGCACGGGCGCTCCTCTGGGAGTTCGGGCGGTCGCTATCCGCACCCTCCCATGGCTCGTAGGCCATGCGTGCTGCGAGGACGCCCTGGCCAGCACGTACACGAGGTAGAGAACGGCGAAGACTACGATGAACACCACGGCGACCTCGAGGAGGCGCATCATGACGAAGATGAAGCAGACGACCAGGACGATGGAGACCATGGAGGGGCCGAGGGCACCCTCTTCGAGGACGGCGCTGAGGTCGACGAGGAGCTGGTGTCGGACAACGACGGGCCTGACGACGAGGAGTACGAGGCACCGGAGGATCTTCAGGAAGCGTTCTTGGCCGGCTGGAGGGCCAAGCAGAAGACGGCGGTACAGCGTCAGAAGCGCGGGTTCGTTGCTCCTCGGCAGCGGGACCCCAAGAAGATCAACGCTAGCGGCTCCTTCCAGGCTGGTCGGAAGCCGACAGACCAGCGCAAGGCTAACAGCCGGTGTGCTGACTGCGATCAGCCTGGCCACTGGCGTGGCGACCCGGAGTGCCCCAAGGTGAAGAGTGGCGAGCGCGAGCCGTACAACAAGATCGGGCCTAAGAATGGCCAGCCAGCGTCGCCCAACCAGCGGACCTCTGTGAAGCCGCCGGCGCCTAGGCAGGTGCATGGACCGATCGTCCACTGGGTTGGCATGGCAGGCAGTGCCGAGGAGCGTCGTGGCCGCGCTCCATGGCGCCGTGCTCCCCAGTCGGTGCCTGCCCAGAGGCATCCAGTGGAGGGTCGAGCGGACGCGCCAGAGCGGATCATTATGCACCCCAGGCCCAAAAGCATGCCTGCGCCGAGCCTACGCCAGGACGCCGACGACGGCCCAGGGGCCGCACAGAGCAGTGATGAACGCGCGCGCGCCCGTGCCAGGCGCGGGGAGGATCAGGAGGACGAGGATGCTGTCGTGCGTTGCCATCGCATTCTGGCCAACACCCACGCAAAGGGGCACAGCGTGGAGTTGGAGTTTCCTGACCTTGCCACGGTCCATCACATCGTGGAGCGCGTGACGAACAAGAAGCCTATCTTCTTCAAGCAAGGCCGCTTCGAGAGCCTCGACTTCGTCCAGGGTCGGCTCGTGCGCCTGCAGCTGACCACATCGAGGCCTTGCACGGCGGCTGAGGTGGATCTCGACGAGATCACGGCAACTATATTCAAGATCGTGATGGGCGGCAATCGTGATACCAAGCCCCGTGACGATCGGCGCGGTGAAGGCGGGAGTCGTGACACCAAGCAGCGTGAAGATCATCATCGAGATCGTCGGGGCGACCGCCAGCGTGATCGGGGAGCTGTTCTTCGCGAGCCTCGTGCCCCTCCTCCGCCCGAGGCGGAGGCTTCCTCGCGTTCAAGGTCGCGGAGTACACCAGGAGGCCGCGGTGTGAAGAAAGAGAAGCGGAGCCCACTAGAAGACCGCGGTGAGAAGGAAGAAAAGGAAGAAAAGAAAGAGAAGAAGAAGAAGGCGAGGAGCAGCAAAGAAGAGAAGAAAGAGAGAAAGAAGGCAAGAAGCAGCAAGGAGGTGAAGAACGAGGACGAGGCCAGCGAGGATCCTGAGGCCACCGAGGACGACAACGACCAGCGGCGCGAGGATAAGGAGGCGCCGTTCACGCCAGAGGAGATGGACGAGATCTTCTGCAGCTGGTATCCGCGCCAGGATATCTTCAGGGATTACCTGACGCCGCCGGCAACCATCCACTTCATCACTAAGAACGATCGCATCGTGCGCCTCAATCTCTACACGCGCCGCTGCGAGAAGCCAGATTTCTCCTTATCCAGCGGCCCTGCGAGGGCCCATCCCGTATACGTGGTGGAGGCGTCGGCAAAGGGAGCATCGAAGACCAAAGAATCCCCAGACGGAGCTGTGCCTGGACTAACGTCTGCCGCTCCGACTGGGGAGGCCGCCGCTGCCCCTAAGGAAGAGGACTGGGTCATGGCAGGAGCCTCCGAGGAAGTGAGAAAGAGCGAGGAAAAGAAGCGACTAGAGGTTTTGCAGCGTGATAAAGCTGAGTTGCTGGATCGCCTCGCGCTGATAGAGAAACAGGAGATGGAGATGCACGCCCGATTGAACCCATGCGAGGTCTACGACGGCCTACAGAAGCGACGTGAGCAGGCACCTCTGCCAGAGCGTGCCCTGCCCACATCTCCTGAGCAGCAGGGAGTCGGAAGCGTGTGGAAGAACATGGAGGCAATACGACGGCGTGTCCACCTTCCAGCGCCTCCAGGAGCCGCGAGCTCAGGTGCCCCTGCCGCTGCGACGGCATCTTCAGCTGCATCTGGAGTCCCGCGTGTAGTCACCGCCTCTGGACGGAGCTACGTCATGAGTGTCGGTGCCACGCAGAGTGACCTGGAGAAGCAGCAGATGCATCGAGCCATGTACGACTCGCAGTTCGACGGCGAGAGGCTGGTTCCAGGCCCGAAGGCGAAGTTCGACCCCGAGCTCATGCAGCAGCAGGCTGAATGTGTTCATCCTGTGGGCGAGTTGAAGTGGCAGTCAAACGGCACCGTGATCTTCGCGAAGTGCAAGAAGTGTTCGCTGAAGTCGGTGATTCATTACACGCTGGAGAAGCCCAAGAAGGATGAAGGGGAACCTTCCAAGAACACCCCAGACGGAGCTGTGCCAGGACTAACGTCTGCCGCCCCGACTGGGGAGGATGTTGCCGTCAAAGGGGGCGCGGACCCCTGGGCAGCAAAGGGCGCAGACCCTTGGGCAGCAAAAGGGGGATCTGCGGCCCACATGGTCACCACCCGAGAGGAGTGCCCCCGCAAGGTGGTAGATGAGCAGTCCGTCATGCTTGTTGTCTTGCCCGCGGGGCTGGCTATGATTGACACGGGCTGCAAGCGGGCTGTCGGTGGACGTCCGTGGCATGTCGAGCTGCAGAAGACTTTGGATGCCATGGGCGTGCCGTACCACAGCATCAATCAGCGCGAGTACTTCAAGTTCGGCCCAGGCGTGCCGCTCTTGTCAGAGCGTGCGTGGTGCTACACAGTCGGCATCAACGGTACGCAGGGCGAAGTTGTGATCTCCGAGGTCGATGCCGAGGTGCCAGGTCTCATCGGCCCTGATGAGATGGCAGAGTGGGACGCAGCAATCAGCTTCAGGAACGGTACTTTCACGGCGAATGGTGTGACCAAGCCGTTGGTCCCGGCTGCGTCCGGGCATCCGTGCGTGTCATTGCTGGATTTCCCGGCACCGGTCACGAGTGCCTTCCCCGTCGGACAGTCCGAGGAGCAGGACGAGCTCGCAGACGAGATGTTCAGCGGAACTGCGAGTCACGAGGAGAAGGATGAGCGCAGCGTCGCTGAGACCGTCGAGGAGGAGGACTCGCTCGATTCTGACAGCAACGACGGCCAGGACGCAGGCGACTCAGAGCTGAGCACATCCCACTATCACACCAGCGACCCAGAGCCCGCGGAGACGGCATCGAGTGACGAGTAGGTTTTCATGGAAAACGCGGACAACGAGGTTTTCATGACGAAAGGTGCTCGCAGGCACGTCCGGAGCAACCTGAAGGAGCTGGAGGT
Source organism: Prorocentrum cordatum (assembly GCA_963575745.1). NCBI lineage: Eukaryota > Dinophyceae > Prorocentrales > Prorocentraceae > Prorocentrum > Prorocentrum cordatum. The sequence goes on along the minus strand of CAUYUJ010018097.1, from coordinate 194,574 downwards.
TCTGATGACCGAGGGAATGGCGAACAGGAAGCTTCGGGCTGATCAGCAGGAGCAGGGCGCCCTCAGGTACTACCAGGAGGAACGTGCACTGCCCTTTCAGAAGGAGACCCGGCGGCGGCCGGGGCCCTGGAGGATCGTAGAGGTCTTCGCATGGGCTTGCCAACTCACGATCCTGGCGGCGAGCATGGGATGGGACGCCCACCAGCCCATCGCAGCGCCAGAGTTCGACCTCCTGACGGTCCAGGGCAGGAACGAGGCACGGGCGTACCTGGTCGCAGTGGACCCAGACTTCGTGGCTTTGTCCCCACCTCCTACGGCATGGAGTCGGATGCAGAGTGTCGACCAGCGAAGGCCTATGCGAGTGCGCCGGCAACGCCGAGAGCGGACCGAGTACCGCATGTTGCTCTCGTTCACGGACGAGGTGATGCAGTGGCAAGCTGCAAGGGGACGCGCAGCCATGGTAATGGACCACGCGCAATCGACAATCTGGAGCCAGCCACCCGTGAGTGCAACGAAGTCGAACCCAGCATTCGAGGACGCAATCTGCCTCAAGGACACCACGAGAGTGTTGGCGAACCCTGGGGTTTGCACGGCCGTGCGCGGGAGCTGCGCAGAGGAGTTCGGCACGGCTGTGATGAGCGGTGCCGCGGATCATTTGGCCTGGCAGTTCGAGAACTCGAGTTTTCCTGCAGCACAACTCCCTGACCCCACGGAGGAGTCCATGCAGCACCCTGCGGAGGAGGAGGAGGTTGCAGCCTCCTGGTCAGAAATGGAGCTTCCAGAGGTGGTGCGGCAGGACATCATGATGAAGATTCCGCGAAGTACGCGACGTGCTGTGCGCAAGGCCCATCGCGGTCTTGGACCCCCCAGCCGACCGACGTTCATCAAGATGCTGCGTCTCGGCGGTGCCACACCTAACGCGTTGGCATACGCGAAGCATTGGCAGTGTCCGACTTGTGCTGAGTCGGAGGCGCCGCCCCGTCCGGTGCAAGGGACGGCGGATGTGCGACCATTCGGCGTCAATGTGACGGTTGTGATCGACGTGAAGTACCTACGGGACGCGGCCAAGGAGCAGCTGGTGGTCCTCAGCATGGTGGATGCCGGTACGGGATGGCACTGCGCCTGCCTTCTCAAGAATAGGACGGCCAAGCACGTAGCACGCCAGATCATGAACGAGTGGTTCAAGCATTACGGCGTGCCAGAAAACGTCGTGATCGATCAGGGCGGCGAGTTCGAGGGCTACTTCAACGCGTTGATGGAGCAGTTCGGCATTAATACGAAGACGACGGGAGCTCATGCAGCATGGCAGCATGGCCTGGCCGAGCGCCACGGAGGATTGCTCGGCACTATCTGGGGCAAGGTGGTGCACGAGTTCCACGTCCAGGGCAAGTCGATGTCTACTGTGGCCCTGGCTGCCATCATCAATGCGAAAAACTCCACGATCAGCCGCAATGGATTGACCCCGGAGCAGGCTGTCTTCGGGCGGATCTTGAACTTTACGGAGGTGACTAACAGGGACGACGATGAGGTTCTCATGTCGGTCCTCGGCGCCAAGGGCATAGCTTGGCGTTCGTCCCAAATCCGCACCGCAGCAAAGATGATGTTGCTGGAGCGCGACGCGACGGACAAGGTGCGGAGGGCGTTGCTACGACAGGCGCCGACGGTCGTCGGTGATCTGTGCCCAGGATCGAGGGTGTATTTCTGGGCACCGAATCCGTTCAAGGGACGTCGTCGGCAAGATCCTGAAAGATGGCGGGGTCCTGCGACTGTGATCGCGAAGGAGTCCAACAGCCGTTACTACGTATCCTGGCGTGGTCACGTGCTACTTGTTGCTCGTGAGCAGCTCCGGCACGCCTCCTCCCAGGAGGCCGCAGCTGCGGAGTCCATCCAGACGGACGTGCGACTGACACAGCAGCGAGATGACCGCGCTTACCACGACATCGTGGACGTCACGCCCAAGGTGAAGGTTCAGAAGGTGAAGAAGACGTTCTTGAAGAAGGAGCGTGACCGACATGGGGAGCTCGAGGGGTCCAGGCAGCCTCGTGTGGACCTGAGGGCCCTGGACGCCATTGAGGCACAGGCCAAGGAGGAGGAGCCGCCTGAGCAGCAGCAGCTGCCGCAGCTTCCCCCTCCGAAGAGGGAACGTTCTCGTTCCCCTCCAGGGCGGATATCCTCTGAGGTGTACCCGAAGGCCTCTCCGGGAGCATCGGGCTCTGGCGGCCCTTCGGTGCCGCCGATTCCCAGAGACGATTTCGAGCTTGAGCGAAAACGGAAGTTCCTGGTAGATGACGTGCCGATTTGCATCAAGAAGACGCGTCTGCAGGCTGCTCCTACGAGTGGTTTGCCGGCCCTCCGCGAAGTGGCCATGAACGCCGTTGTGCACTCGGGGCCTCAGGAGTGGTTCGACCAGAATGCCTTGGATGGTGTCTCCACGCTCGTTCAGAAGGTCGTACGAGGAGTACGTGTACACCGAGAGCCACGGCGGAGACTCTATGATCACGACCGCCACCGGGAGTGCAATCGCCTCTCGGTGATGCTCTCCGCTACGGGCCAGTGTGCCTACAAGGACGACGGCGCGAACCGTACCAACGAGCGCACGGAGGACAGCTGGGTTGGTCTCACGCTTTTCTACCACGACAAGCCGGACGCTCATGCACAAGGGGTGTACTATTTGGACACTCCGGAGGGGCTTGTACGACAGCCGATGACTTACGAAGAATGGATCAACGTGTCATCTGTGTATGACGCATGGCTGCAGGAGGCCAGGTACGAGCACGACGTGTTCGCACTCGTGATGAAGCAGAACGCGAAGGAGCTAGACCCACGTCACTTCAACCAGCACGAGAAGGCTAAGTTCGACGAGGCCGATGCCGCCGAGTGGCGGCAATAGATCGCCAACAACACGGTTGAGCTGGTCACCGAGGAGGAGGAGAAGAGCATCCCGAATGACAAGATCATCTCGGTGCCCATGCGTTCGGTTCGCACGAACCGGGGACGAGGGCCGGAGCTGGAGGCGAAGTCTCGCTTGATCATCCCTGGCCATCTCGATCCGCAGCTTGGTCTATTCAGGACGGATTCGCCTACTACTTCCCCTTTGGCTGTGCTGGTGTGTGCGTCTATCACAATGGCGATGGATTGGACATTCGAATGTTTCGACGTAGCGACTGCGTTCCTGTCCGGGCTGAAGCTGGAACGGGAGCTGTATGTGAGGGCTCCTAAGGACGGGCTTCCAGCCGTCGACGGTGCTGGATGGCCAGCCGTGCGGCCTTATGCGTTGCTGCGCTTGCTGAAAGGGGCGTACGGTCTGACTGAGGCGCCTCGGTTGTGGTATCTCCGAGCCCGCCAGGTGTTGACGGACGAGGTCGGTTTCGTGGAGCTGCGCTGTGCTCGAGCTGTCTTCGTTTATCGAATGAAAGACAAGTTGATCGCTATGTTGACCTTGCACGTCGATGACGGCATGCTGTTTGGAGACCCACACGATCCCCAGTACCAGGAGGTGAAGGCGAACATCAACAGTCGTTTCAACATCAAGCACTGGAAGAAGGGCAACGACAAGGAGGCAATCGCCTATCTCGGTGAGGAGTGGTGGCGCCACCCTGATCACATCGAGATCAGCATGCACGAGTACATCGGCAAGCTGACGAAGCACCCCCTTGCAAGGGGTGACAACGAGGAGCGGGAGATGACTCCCGAGGAGCACCACGACTACCGGAGCTTGCTCCAGAAGGTGCGGTGGCCTGTCGCACGCGTGGTGCCACAACTCGCGTATAGTGTCTCGGCGCTCGCACAGAAGGATCCGAAAGGTCGGAGGTTGCTGCGCCTGCGAGTGCTCAATGACATCATCGACCGGCTTCAGGACTACGACAAGAGAGGTCTTGCGACTCTCCGGATCCGCCGTGTGGACATCGAGCGCTTGCAGGTGCTCACGCTTATGGACGCTTCGTTTGCGAAGGAACCCGGCTGTAAGAGCCAGATGGGGTTCATGAGTATGATTACGGACACCCGAGTTTTGAAGGAGCTAACCGTATGCTGTCTAGTGGAGTTTCAGAGCAGTACTATTACACGAGTTGTTGGATCTACGATGGCCGCAGAATCTGCGGCTATGTCCGTGGCTTTGGATCGGCAGCTTTACCTCAGGCTGCTGATTGAGGCAATCTTGTACGGGGAGCCGCCCTTGCAAGGGGACTGGAGGCTGGCGCTGAAGGTTCCAGGGGCGCTCGTGACGGATGCGAAGTCGCTCTACGATCACACGTCCAAGATCGGGTCGATGCCGGTGTCTCGGCAGACCCTCATTGACTTGCTGGTGGCCAAGGATTTGATAGAGCAGGAGGCCATCAAGTTCAAGTGGCTGCCTAATAGCCACATGCTAGCGGATGTGTTGACAAAAGCCGTGCAGCCTAACGAGGTACTATCGCAGTTCCTCCGCCACGGCCTGTTCAGCATGGTGCCTACTGCTGAGCAAGAGGATGAGGAGGCACACCGTCTGCGGCTGCGCCGCGGACAGCGTGAGCGAGCCAAGGAGCGGAAGGCCCAGCGTCGGGTCGCCGTTCCAGGGCCTGCGAGCCCGTGAGGTCCTGATTGCAGCTGCTGACGGACCTAGTGAGAGCTACGGTGATGTATGCATATCCTTTGAGTTGATCGTCTGGAGTAGTGTATCCAGATATTCACATTCTTGTATTTATATTTTGAGCCTCAGACCGCACCTTGCTTGAGGTGTCTCATGCATATCTTTTGAGTTGACAGTCTGGATTGGTGAATCTAGACATTCATATTTATATTTCGAGCCTCAGGCCGTATCTGCTTGAGGTGTTTCGGCCCGTGGGCTGATATACATTATAATTGCGTGCAGCGTTGCCCTTTCAGAGGGAGCGGCATCGGGGCAGCATTGTACTCACCCAGTGTGAAGAGTGCACTCCCCTGCCCCTCTGCCGCCCGTGCCACCATGTGTGTATGTTGTACACGCTTGTCTTGTTTTGTGGCATGCACGCTGCCCGCCGCTGTTTTGGCCCTAGTCCTAGGGCCCTGGGACGCACCCGCAGTTGGACTGCCGCGCGGTCTTCGCTGAAAACAACTGCACTGACAGTATCAGGCTACGTCCGTGCTCTTTTGCTCCTTCCCCCCATGGCTGCATCCTCCCAGCCCAGTGCCTCTTGCCAATCGCGCTTCTGCGCACTTTGCCACTCCCCGAGTTATTTTTGTAGGGGCATGCGAAGTGGCTTGAGCTGCAGTGACAGCTATGACATAGCAGCCTGGCTTCTCCCATGGCGTCGTTTCGCGTGGCCACCGTTCGCTTCGATGAAGCATATAGCCTCTTCGCCTCCTGGCACAAGGCCAGGGCCAGGCAATCTAGGTTGCCCACGACGGTCTGCGGTATGCCCGCCTGTCGCTGGAAGTGTGGTGGCTCTCTTAGGGAACCATCGCTACTTTTGCCTTACCATCAGCGGGCGGTGCCCATAGATGGGGGCACGCATTTGTGCTTGGCCGCTGGGGATCGGGCGCGCTCGCGTCAATTGCGATGTTTTGCAGTTTGGGAGCTGAGCTTCAACGAAAAATTTTCCCTTCCCTTCCTTCCGATCTCTGTGCGATCGCGCATTGTAACCTGTCGGAGGATGCCCCTCCCCTCGAACTGTCTCGCGGCATTCGCTGGTCTGTTTCAGCTATTGCGTCGGATATTCAGGCGCGCTGGGCTTGTTGTTTACATGAGGGTTGTTGCTCACTCCCGCCTGCCACCCAAAAGAATACACGTTTTATTTGAAAGCAAGCACGCTCCCAATATATACTATTGGCTCAAGGCTGGCTACAATTTCAGGGGTACCGAGCGCGATGACGTGTGAAGCCCGACACGCTATTCCTGCAACATTCCCTCCTCCTCCTCCTCCTCGCCTGTGTCTCCTCCTTATTCCTCCTCCTCCTCCTTAACTCCCTCCCTCCTCGTCCTGCTCCTGCTGAGTCCCTCCTCCTGGTCCTCTGCATCCCACTGATACCTCCCCCTCCTCCACAACAATTGCCTTCTCAACGGCGATAGCGCCGCGGTGACGCGCGCCGGCTATCGCGGCGACGCGCGGCGGCTATCTACACGCTATCCCTTTGGGGCGATCCCCCATGACGAGGTTTCGCCTGGTGCCCGCCCGTTGCCACGCGTAGCTTCCACAATGTAGCTTATAAGAGTTGGCTGCAGCCAGAAATTGCACCTCATAGCTTGCACCGCACAGTTTATAAGGCATCGGCTCCACCACATATATTTCACAGCATAGCTTACGGCACATAGCTTACACCGCATCGGTCGTATACAATCCTCCCCTGACTCCTCCTCATCATCCTCATATTCCTCCTTATCCTCCTTAAGTGTCGCCAACTCGACTGGGATAGCGTGGCGGCGACGCGCGTGGGCTGCACGCTATCCCTGTCAGACGATCCCCATGACGAGGTTTCGCCTGGTACATGCCTGTTGCAACGCAACTTCAACAGCACAGCTTACACCGCTTATCGTAGACATCCCACCAGCCCTCTGGGCGAAGGTGGTCTAGGGCTCTTCCTCTTCCAACCTCCTTCTTCCACTTCGGGGAGGGGTTTTCCCCCCCTCCTACCCCCTACCCTGGAACTGGACTGGGCGTTCCGCGGGTTGTTGCAGCGTCCAAGATGTCCCAAGATGGCTCCAAGAGGGCCCAGGAGAGCCCAAGATGCCTCCAAGATGGGTCAAGATAGCCCAAGATGCCTCAAGATGGCTCCCAAGACGCTCCAAGAAACCCAAAGACCGCCCCAAGACGGCTCCAAGTGGCCAAAGAGCTCCCAAAGGAGGACCCGAAGAGGCCAACATCCCTCCAAAACCTAAAGGAAATCCATGTGTGTTGCTTTCTCGCCTTTTCGCTTCCGATGGCCATCCGAAGCCTCTTTGGTGATCGATGTCCTCAAAGATGGCTCCAAGATGCGCCCAGGAAGCCCAAAGAGGCCCCAAGATTGCCCCGAGAGTCCCCAAGAGGTCCCCAAGAGGCCCCGAAGAGGACCCCAAGCGGCCCCAAGAGGCCCCCCCGAGGCACCCAATACGCCCAAGAGACCCCCGGGACCGCCAATAGACCCCCAAGACGCCCCAAGAGGCCTCCAATAAGCGCCCAAGAGATATCCCACGATGATTCCGAGAGGCATCCAAGAGGCCTCTGTTCCTTTGCTCGCCCTCCTCCTCCTCCTCCTCACTCCTCCTCCTCCTCCTCCTCCTCCTCCTCCTCCTCCTTCTCCTCATCTTGTTCATCATCCTTTTCCCTCCTCCCTCATCCATCCATCCATCCTCCTCCTTCTCCTCTTCATCTTCCTCCTCCTTCGAACGGTTCGGCTGTCCCCCTATTTGCTCCTACACTTCCCTGTTCACCTCAACTCGCCCGGGCGTCATTTCTGGATGGACTGGTGGGGATACGCGAAGCGTCAAGAACTTTATATTGCGCCAAATAGTGCGTACCGCCCAACTTACAACACATAAATTACGCTGCGTAGCTTGCGCCGCACCGCACAAATGGGACTTCATAGCTTACAACACATAGCTTACAACACATCGCTTGTATACACTCCTCCCATACTTCTTCCTGCTCCTCCTCCTCCTCCTCCTCTTCCTCCTTTTCCTCCTCCAGCTCCTCCTCCTCCCCCACTGTCGCCAACGGGGGGGGATAGCGTGGCGGCGACGCGCATTGGCCCTTGCTCGCGCGCGCTTTCCAGATCGTGCACGCTATCCCTGTAAGGCGACCCCCCTGCGAGGGATTCTTCTGTGCACGCTATCCCTCTGACAGGGCTTCCTCCGTGCACGCTATCCCCATGGTGGGGGATAGCGTGCAATAAGCGGGCCGGCGGCGCCACTTTCCACGCTATCTTTCCGCCCCCAACCGTATACATTACCAGTGGCGGGCTGTTCTTCAATTCCTCGACTTTTTCAGGGTCGGGGACGACGTCGGGATGTTGTGGTGTATACTTGTTCCCCGTTTTCCCGGGGAAACAAAGAAACACGTATACGCCAGGATCCTGTATGCACCAGGATCCGCTGCCCCGTGCGAGTTTCAGTGCGGGGCCGGAAGACAACAAAAATTATCCTGGCGAAGGACCCAACCATATGCAGTTGTGAGTATCGCAATTGTGAGTATCTTCTTCGGTGGCGCTCCCTATGGGGCCACGAACCGCATGAGGGGTGTGCCGAAATGTGGCGGGGTACACAACGCAAAGGAATACGATCGATCTGATTACGAGAGAAAGAACGCGGGTGAGTCAGAGCGCGAGGGAATCTGAGTATGAATAGGTCTGCGCGCGAGTGAATATATTTGCATGAATGCGATCATGGAAACGCCTAGTGTAAGTGTATATACATATAACGGCGCACCGGGTCCGGGGGCCCGGGGCCGGGACCCCGACCACAAATGTGCGCCCCGGGGGGCCCGGAGGCTCGTCGGGGCTTGCCGGAGGCCTCCCCGGTCAGACAAGACGGCCCCAGGAGCGCCCAAGACGGCCCAAGAAACTTCCAAGAGGCCTCCAAGAGGGCTCCGAGATGCTGAAGATGGCCTCCAGACGTCCAAGGACGCCCCCAAGAGGCCCCAAGAAGCCTCCAACATGCGTCCCAAGAGGGCCCCTAGACGCAAAAATTGGCCCATTCCCTTCGTAAAACGTACATTTTTCAACAAAGTTGCTTTTTGGGCTTTCCGACGTTACAGGACGGCCCAAGAGGCGCCCAAGACCGCCCCAAGACGGCCCAAGAAGCCCCAGGACAGCCCAAGAGGGCCCCAAGACGGCCCAAGAGGCGCCCAAGATGGCCCAAGAGGGCCCCAAGACGGGCCCAAGAGGGGGCCCAGAGGGGGACCACGAACCGCAAGCTCGAGCCTTCCGCCCCAAGAGGCCGCCAGGAGGCCCCCAGGAGGCCCCTCAAGAGGCCCCAGGAGACCCCAGACGTCCAAGGACGCCCCCAAGACGCCCCAAGAAGCCTCCAACATGCGTCCCAAGAGGGCCCCTAGACGCAAAATTGGCCCATTCCCTTCGTAAAACGTACATTTTCAACAAAGTCGCCTTTTGGGCTTTCCGACGTTACAGGACGGCCCAAGAGGCGCCCAAGACCGCCCCAAGACGGCCCAAGAAGCTTCCAAGAGGGCCCCAGGACAGCCCAAGAGGGCCCCAAGACGGCCCAAGAGGCGCCCAAGATGGCCCAAGAGGGCCCCAAGACGGGCCCAAGAGGGGGCCCAGAGGGGGACCACGAACCGCAAGCTCGAGCCTTCCGCCCCAAGAGGCCGCCAGGAGGCCCCCAGGAGGCCCCTCAAGAGGCCCCAGGAGACCCCAGACGTCCAAGGACGCCCCCAAGAGGCCCCAAGAAGCCTCCAACATGCGTCCCAAGAGGGCCCCTAGACGCAAAAGTTTGCCCATTCCCTTCGTAAAACGTACATTTTCAACAAAGTTGTCTTTTGGGCTTTCCGACGTTACAGGACGGCCCAAGAGGCGCCCAAGACCGCCCCAAAACGGCCCAAGAAGCTTCCAAGAGGGCCCCAGGACAGCCCAATAGGGCCCCAAGACGGCCCAAGAGGCGCCCAAGATGGCCCAAGAGGGCCCCAAGACGGGCCCAAGAGGGGGCCCAGAGGGGGACCACGAACCGCAAGCTCGAGCCTTCCGCCCCAAGAGGCCGCCAGGAGGCCCCCAGGAGGCCCCTCAAGAGGCCCCAGGAGACCCCAGACGTCCAAGGACGCCCCCAAGACGCCCCAAGAAGCCTCCAACATGCGTCCCAAGAGGGCCCCCAGACGCAAAAGTTGGCCCATTCCCTTCGTAAAACGTACATGTTCAACAAAGTTGTCTTTTGGGCTTTCCGACGTTACAGGACGGCCCAAGAGGCGCCCAAGACCGCCCCAAGACGGCCCAAGAAGCTTCCAAGAGGGCCCCAGGACAGCCCAAGAGGGCCCCAAGACGGCCCAAGAGGCGCCCAAGATGGCCCAAGAGGGCCCCAAGACGGGCCCAAGAGGGGGCCCAGAGGGGGACCACGAACCGCAAGCTCGAGCCTTCCGCCCCAAGAGGCCGCCAGGAGGCCCCCAGGAGGCCCCTCAAGAGGCCCCAGGAGACCCCAGACGTCCAAGGACGCCCCCACGACGCTTCGCGTCACCAATTTCTTCTCACAACGATTCCTGGGTCTGTGACTCGACAGAACCTAAGCGCGCGCGAGGCGCGCGTGGTTCTAGTATGAATGTGAATGGTTCGAGCATGCCTGTCCGAACACACGTGACACTGGGCGTGGCCGCCGCAGGCAGCTTCCGCGGGAACCCCGACGGCAGCGTCCGCACGTCGCGACGCCCATGTCGGCACGCCTCTTGCGAGGATCGCGCCCGCTTTCGGCTCTTCTTTTCCTTCCTCTTTGCCCGCGCACTCCAAAATCCAAGGCTGCGGGCGCAGCGCAGCGCGGAGTCCCCGCGACGCGCGCTGGTCGCCCCGGGCGGGGTCCCAGCGACGCGCGCGGGTCGCCCGCTGCGCGAAGCAGAGAGAGCTGACTAGCTAACTGGCTGGCTGATAGCGGGCAAGTCTCTGACCGCTGGGCAGAGCGACGACGGGCGAACGAGGCGCCGGGCCCCCCGCAGCACGGAGTTCCCGCGACGCGCGCTGGTCGCCCCGAGAGGGTCCCAGCGACGCGCGCGGGTCGTCCGCGGCGCGAGGCCAAACAATTAGTCGGGCAGTCGAGAGAAGGCGCGGCTCGGGGGAGACGCTCCTCAGGTCAGGCCTCGCGGATGAACTCGGTGAAGCCGAGCTCCCTGGCGAGGGCCGTCGCTTCCCTCCTGCGCCGCTTCGTGCGCGCCGCAAACTGCTCCAGCTGCTTCCGCAAGCCCTGCGGCGGCCCTGCCAGGAAGAACTCGATGCGCGGCGCCCGCATGAGCAGGAGGTCCTCGTGGCGCGTGGCGCGCGAGAGCAGCACGTAGAGCTCCAGCCACCAGTCGTCGTCCTCCTTCTTGCCGTTCCCTACCTCGTGGCGGCCGCAATCCAGGATCACGCCTGGGCGACGTCGACCGAGGGAGCAGCGCGCCGGGCAGCCGACGGCCCAGGGCGAGAGTCCACAGGACCGAGAGATGGTCTGGCCGCGGACTGCTCGCGCCCCGGAGGTCTGGCCGCCCCCGGAGCGCCGTTCCCCCGCCCCGTCGCCTTCGCGCATGGTGCGCCCCTGGCACGCCACCGTGGTGATGACCCTGCCGTGCGAGAAATGCGGGGGGTGTGCCGAAATTTCGGGGTGACGCATGCGGGCGGCGGCACTGAGGCCTTCGGTGGAGCTCCCTATGGAGCCACGAAACGTGTGAGGGGTGTGCCGACATGGGTGTGGGTGACGCATGCGGCCGCGGGCACTGGGGCCTTCGGTGGAGCTCCCTATGGAGCCACGGAACGTGTGAGGGGTGTGCCGAAATGGGTGTGGGTGACGCATGCGGCCGCGGGCACTGGGGCCTTCGGTGGAGCTCCCTATGGAGCCACGAAACGTGTGAGGGGTGTGCCGAAATGGGTGTGGGTGACGCATGCGCACTGGGGCCTTCGGTGGAGCTCCCTATGGAGCCACGAAACGTGTGAGGGGTGTGCCGAAATGGGTGGGGGACGCATGCGGCCGCGGGCACTGGGGCCTTCGGTGGAGCTCCCTATGGAGCCACGAAACGTGTGAGGGGTGTGCCGAAATGGGTGTGGGTGACGCATGCATGCTCGCGGGCACTGGGGCCTTCGGTGGAGCTCCCTATGGAGCCACGAAACGTGTGAGGGGTGTGCCGAAATGGGTGTGGGTGACGCATGCGGCCGCGGGCACTGGGGCCTTCGGTGGAGCTCCCTATGGAGCCACGAAACGTGTGAGGGGTGTGCCGAAATGGGTGTGGGTGACGCATGCGGCCGCGGGCACTGGGGCCTTCTGTGGAGCTCCCTATGGAGCCTCGAAACGTGTGAGGGGTGTGCCGAAATGGGTGTGGGTGACGCATGCGGCCGCGGCCACTGGGGCCTTCGGTGGAGCTCCCTATGGAGCCAGGAAACGTGTGAGGGGTGTGCCGAATTGGGTGTGGGTGACGCATGCGGCCGCGGGCACTGGGGCCTTCGGTGGAGCTCCCTATGGAGCCACGAAACGTGTGAGGGGTGTGCCGAAATGGGTGTGGGTGACGCATGCGGCCGCGGGCACTGGGGCCTTCGGTGGAGCTCCCTATGGAGCCACGAAACGTGTGAGGGGTGTGCCGAAATGGGTGTGGGTGACGCATGCGGCCGCGGGCACTGGGGCCTTCGGTGGAGCTCCCTATGGAGCCACGAAACGTGTGAGGGGTGTGCCGAAATGGGTGTGGGTGACGCATGCGGCCGCGGGCACTGGGGCCTTCGGTGGAACTCCCTATGGAGCCTCGAAACGTGTGAGGGGTGTGCCGAAATGGGTGTGGGTGACGCATGCGGCCGCGGGCACTGGGGCCTTCGGTGGAGCTCCCTATGGAGCCACGAAGCGTTGTCATGGGTGGGTGAAACGCACGGAGGCGGGAGGAGAGGGGGGAGGAGGGAGGAGGGCGAGGAGGGAGAGGAGGAGAGGAGGAGGAGAAGGACGCGGGGTACCGTCTCTTCAAAACGAGGACCCAACACCACAGGATGGTTGGGAAAAAAAAAAAAACGCCTCTTAGAGCCCTCTCGAGACTCTTCTGGAGGACGCCAGGTCCTCTTGGGGCTCTGTTGGGAGTGGCCGGGGCCCTCCTGGGGCTCTCTTGGGGTCCTCCTTGGGGCCCCGGAGGGCCACCTGGGACCATCTTGGAGGCTATCAATCAAGGAAGGGGTTGTTCTCGTGTCGCTCCTCCTTCTAGGGCCACCAAGATCGCCTCGTTGGGCGCTCTTTTGGGCGCTCTCGGGCCTACCTCGTGCGCCCTGGGCGCCGTTCTGGGGGGGCCTCTTTCGGCCCCTCTCGGACCTCTCTCGGGCCATCTTGAGGCCTCGAAGCCGCATCGGAAGCGAAAAAGGCCAGAAGGCAAACACACAAAGTCACACACACACATTCACACAGTCACACACACACATGCACATTACACACACACACACACACGCACGCACGCACACACAACGCACAACACAAACACACGACACACACAACACACACACACACACACGATACACACCACACACGCACCACACACAACACACACAACCGACAACGCACACACACACACACACACACACACACACACGCACACACACACACACACACACACACGCGCGCGCGCACGCGCACGCGCACGCACACGCACACGCACACGCACACGCGCACAGACAGACACAGACACATGCACATGCACGTGCACATGCACATGCACATGCAGATGCAGATGCACATGCGCACACACATGCACATGCACATGTATATGTGCACGCACATGCACATACACATACACATACACATACATTCAGACGGTGTTCCTTTGGTTTTTGAAGGCAGTTGGACTCTTTTGTTTGGGGGGTCCTGAGTGAGCTCTGGGAGCACTTGGAGCCGTCTTGTGGCCCTCGTCGAGCCTCTTGGAGGTAGATCAGACGCCATCTTAAACCGCAGTCAGCTATGTTGAGCCATGTTGGAGACCATTTTCGAGCGCGAAAGCGGACCCTCTGACACATCGCGGCCCGCCCTTTTTAAAATCCAGGGAGGGGAGTGGGAGGGAACCCTCCCCGAAGGGAAGAGGGTTTTGGAAGAGGAAAGACAGAAGTCGTTAGACCACCTTATCTTGGAGGGCTGGTGGGATTGACGCTATCTGATTTCGGATCGCACTTCGCGGAGGGTTGGCGGACGACGGGAAGTGGATTTGAGGAGCGAGGGATTGGTGGCCTTCAGGAGCGCGGATCCGTCGCAAGCTGCGAGGGGCACGCGTCGGTCACTGCACCTAGGTGTTTCCAGATCCCCAGATCCCGAACCATGTCAGGCCGTCCTCCTACCCCAAGGATCGATTGGTGTCCCCTCGCCCCGCCTCCTCAGAGGGCGGGCGGAAGCCCCAATCCTCTGCTCTCGCCGCCTTCGCGCGTCAGGGCTCTGCCCGCGGCTTTCGACCGACGGGCAGTGGCCTCGGGGGAGCGACTCGGTCCTCCCTTCACTTACCAGCCGGGAGCATGTCCCTATCCCTATGCTGGGCACCTCCTCGTCACGATGCCAATCTAAGGAATTTCCTTATGTTTTGAGGGCGAATCCCTAAGATTGTCATCGCCTTTTGGCGTGTCAATCTTAGGGATAGGGATACGTTCGAGGCTGGTAATTCACGTGGACCAGCGCCCCCACAGGTTCTGAGGACGTGGTTTCCGGGAGGGGGGCGGCATGCTCTTCGGCCTGGCGTCCTTTCTCAGACTTCACAAGCAGTGGAACTGGTGCATCGAGCGGGAATGCCCTACAGCCGATACCGTTGGCAATGAGCTTGCCATCGCTCGGACGTGTGCATTTGTCCTTCGGCGAGGACCATCGAGGAGGATCCTTGATCATTTGGCGAAACAAACCACGCACGAAACCGACAAAGAACACAGGAATGAACGTCCGAGCGATGGCCAGTGATGGGCAACTTTCCCAAGGGTGCCCCCTGCATCCTTGCCTCGTCGGTCCGTGCTTCACCGCTCTCAATGGCCAGCCCCGCTCGAAACGCTCCGAAAGGGGCGTCCATGGGGCTTGCACCCTGGTCGCTCCGTGTTGACTGTGCGCCTCGCAGCCTGTTGGCCCCCCCAAAGGGGCTGGCGGATTTCCGTACAGTTCCAGAGTCCCTGGGTCGGTCTCGGAGGTTCCCGGGTCGTTTCCGGAATCGCTTGACTAGTTCCTTGCTTTGTCTGGTCCGCCCTCTGAACTTAACTGTCCTGCTTCCAACGTCCCGCTTCGCTCTCTTGCTTTTGGGTGGGACCAGGGTTCGAGGAAGCGCGGTTTCGGACTTCTGAAGCGGTGGTTTCTGCCCAGGGGGATGGCCCGCGTTTCCAGCAGTTGATGGCATCAAATTCTGAGGCTCCGAAGTTACTTATTGGTGTCTTCCTTACTACGCGTCCTTCTCCGATTATGGAGAAAGCGTCTTCTCCGTGGTGCGGCTCCAGACAGCGTGCTCTGAGTAGGGTATGATCGCCCGTTGAGGCATGTCAGAATTCTGGCACGCCCCGATGGTGGCGGATTGGTGTATGTTCGGACATGCCAGCACGACAGTTTGCATGATTCTACCTCTCGGGTTTGGCTATTTGTTTTGGTAATCTGGGCTACAATTGTGATGAATTCGCGGTCGCTTCGTTTTCGGAACAGCTGTATCCGTCGGTGGAGTTCACTTGTGCTCATTTTCTTCCAGAGTGGCACGGCACATCATTGTTTGCTGCATTCCGCCTGCTTCCCCCGGGCATATCAACGCTTTACTCTTCCCCCCCCCAGGAAGCACGGCGCTGACGTCGTACTATTGTATTTTGGGCATCAGACATGAGGCGGATGTGTGTCCAAGGTGGGCACTCTGAGCACGCTGTTCGACGGATTCCCCAAGGCCGGCCCGCGATCGCGCAGCGTGCGGTCGGTCGGTCGAGACAGACAGGTTTCGTTTTGTCAAGCAGTGGCGAAGCGTCCTGGCTCGCCCACAGGCCTACCAATCAATGTTCTAAGAACCGTTAGGGGTTTGCACGAAATGTTCTTACAACATTTCTGGCCGAGTCTGTCGTGTTTTAACACATTGGGTTTACGTTCTGAGAACATTGTTTGGTTCTTAGAACATTATGGGGTTCCAGGGACATGTGATGGCAGGCCGATGGGAATGTTGGCACGGTCGGTCTCTGCTCAATTTTGTGGCCTTCTCCCTGGAGGGCTCCTTAGCTGGGGCCCCCCTCGCCATACCACGCCGGGTCTCGCCTGTTTGGTGCGTTCGGTTGTCCGTGCCGTTGCTGGGCGACCCTCGGGGTTGTCGGGGGTGGACAGCCTCCCACCTTGACACGTCGATCAAGGAATTGGCCGTTTTCGGTTCGCGAGAGGGCGTCGTGGCCGTCATTTTTGCGGGTTCAGGTCCGTCGGTTTCGGTCCCAGGCCGTTTTTACTAAGTGGAGGTCTACTAAAGAGAGGTTTGTCCACCGCCGAGGTTGATTCTTTCATCGCTTCGCTCGTTCTGCCAGCCCAGGTCGCATCCTGCGGCTGCGGCTGCTCGCGGGGGGCAACGGCAGGGCAGGGGGCGGTCTCGGAGGAGACCTCCGCAGCCGAGGCTCGCGCTCGGTCGAAGAGAGCCGGCAGGCTGCCCCAGAGGACGTCGAGATGGCTGAAGAGAGCTCCAGCAAAGCTTCGACACGCACCTTGGGTTTTGAGGCCTCTGGGGAGCCTCTTGGGGGCGTCTTTGGGGCCTCTTGGGGCTTCCTGGGGGCCTGCTGGGAGTCTTGGGAGCCTCTTCTGGGGCCTCCTCGGGGCCTCTTGTGGCCTCTTGGGGGGCTCTAGGGGGGACTGGGCCTCCTCGGCGCCTCTTAGGGCCGAGAACACGAAATGTCTGCTCGGGTTCCCCCTCTGGGCCCCCTCTTGGGGCCATCCTGGTGCCGTCTTGGAGGCCTCTTGGGCCGTCTTACGGCCATCTTGGGCCATTTGGCCCCCCCCTTGGAGGCTTTTGGGGCCGTCTTGGAGCGAACTTGGGGCCTCTTGGGCCGTCAAGGGCGGTCAGCAGCTCGACAAGGCGGCGCCGCCAAATCGTCTTACAAGTCTCGCAAAATCAATGATTTGCGCGTCTTCGGTATACGGGGTGTGCACCTGCACATCTTTGCATTTGCTGTTCATGCAAATGATGGGCGAGCGCACCGCGGGCAGGTATGCTCAAATCAAATTGATCGTGGGGCTCCCGCTCACGATCCATGTTTTGCTGCAGCGTGCATGGAGTCTTGTTTTTCTGACGGGTGTTGGCCTCCATCGTTCTGGTTGGCGGCATGTTGATCGGGAAAATCGGGGTTCATAGGGAGGAACCCCTCCGAAGGGGCAGGAGGGGGATTGAACGATGATACGCCCTAAAACGACTTCAGCCCAGAGGACAGGCGGTACCCGCCAACACAGAGGCAGTGCCTCATTGTGATTGCACTTGCATCCTTGTCTCGTATGCGCACGTCTCGGGGAGGAGGAGGAGGAGGAGGAGGAGGAGGAGGA
>CAUYUJ010018097.1:130000-172500 GCA_963575745.1 Prorocentrum cordatum | reverse complement strand
GGGCCCCCGCCTGAGACTTCCTCGCAATTCACTCACAGACGAGACTCCCGCTTGATAGTTCCTCCAAATTCAGACCTGAGGAGCCCAAAAATGACGACAGTTACAGAAATCCGATGACCCGCTCGGATTGTTAACATGATCTGCGGGCCCCATAGGGAGGGGGCTCCCGCCTGAGACTTCCTCACAATTCACTCACAGACGCGGCTCCCGCTTGATACTTCCTTCAGATTCAGACCTGACGAGCCCAAAAGTGATGACAGTTACAGGAATCCGATGGCCCGCTTGGATTAGTAACATGATCTGCGGGCCCCATAGGGAGGGGGCTCCCGCCTGACGCGTCCTCACAATGCACTCACAGACGAGGGTCCCGCTTGATATTTGTTCTCCAAATTCAGACTTGAGGAACCCAAAAGTGACGACAGTTACAGCAATCCGATGACCCGCTCGGTTTGTTAACATGATCTGCGGGCCCCATAGGGACGGGGCTCCCGCCTGAGACTTGCGAACGAGGCTCCCGCTTGATACTTCCTCCAAATTCAGACCTGAGGAGCCCAAAAATGATGACAGTTACAGGAATCCGATGACCCGCTCGGATTGGTAACATGATCTGCGGGCCCCATAGGGAGGGGGCTCCCGCCTGAGACTTCCTCGCAATTCACTTACAGACGAGGCTCCCGCTTGATACTTCCTCCAAATTCAAAAATGAGGAGCCCAACAGTGACGACAATTACAGGAATCCTGTGACCCGCTTGGATTATTAACGTGATCTGCGGGCCCCATAGGGAGGGGGCTCCCGCCTGAGACTTCTTCACAATTCACTCGCAGACGAGGTTCCCTCTTGGTGGATGATGGTGATGGGATGATGACGACGGTGTTTGATGATGATATATGATTGATGATGATGATGATGATGATGATGATGGTGGTGGTGGTGATGACGACGTGATGATGATGATGATGATGATGATGATGGTGGTGATGATGAGTGCTGATGGTGAGTAATCGTGCGATTATGATGG
The DNA here is from genome assembly GCA_963575745.1 of Prorocentrum cordatum. Classification (NCBI taxonomy): domain Eukaryota; class Dinophyceae; order Prorocentrales; family Prorocentraceae; genus Prorocentrum; species Prorocentrum cordatum. Next base: position 171,481 of record CAUYUJ010018097.1, on the reverse strand, counting down.
TAAATGGTGGTGATGATGATGGGGACGAACTGGTGAGTCAGCGAGTAGTGATGATGATGATGATGATGATGATGATGATGATGATGATGATGATGATGATGGTGATGATGATCATGATGATCGTTCGATGCCGATGATGGTGAGTGATCGTGCGATGGTGATGGTGATGCGGATGGTGATGATGATGATGAGTGGGGAGTGATGGTGATGGTGATGATGATGCGGAGGAGGAAGCAAAGAGGAGCAGAGGAGAGGGAGGAGGACGAGCGATCCTGCGCGGAGGGTGTGCAGACACAACAAAAACCCCACTTAGGATGTGGGGAGAAACGGCGTTGGAACCAGCAACAAAAACGGCAAAACGGAACCGGGGAAAAAAGGGCCTGTCGTTTCCAGGGCCCACTAAGTCTGGGTTCCCTTGCGGTAGGCAGGCCTCTCCTTGGTGCCGTGTGCGGAAAGGGCGCGGCGGCTCTCTCCTCTGCACGGGGTGCTGGCGCGGCTGGGCCACCGCTCGGGTTCCGCGCGTGCACGCCCGAGGACCGAGCGCGTCCAGGCACGGCCGTCTGTCTGTCTGTGTGTGTGGGGGCATTTTGGACCTCCGCGCGGGGTGTTCCTGCGGCGGGCAGTGTCTGAGAAGGCGAAAACCCACCCCCACCCAAAAGTCCCGACCCCATTTCCGAACCCTCGATCCGGGGGGTCGGAACTCGGGGTGGGGGTGGGTTTTCGGGGCCCAGGAATAAAGAAAACCCACCCCCGCCCGCAGTCCCGACCCCCCAGATCGCGGGCTCGGGGGTGGGCGTCGGGACTGGGGGTGGGGGTGGGTTTTCGCTTTCTCAGCGTCTCTTCTCTGGGCTCTTGGATGGGGTCCGAGTAGATGGGGTCGGAGGAGCGCGCCGCATCGCCGATGCATCGGCGATGTATCGGCGATGTGGAGCCCGATGTTCCCCACGCCGACGTCGCGGATGCGTCGCCGACGTCGCCGATGCATCGCCGATGTATCGGCGAGGCGGCGCCATCCTCCGACCACATCTGCTCCGACCCCATCCAGGAGGCCTCCATCTTCTCGGGCCGGACGAAAGGGGGGGATTTGGAAAGGGGAGGGTACGAAATTTGCTGCATGCAGCTGGCTTCGGCCCCACCGTGGGGCCCATTCCTCGATACATAGCCGCCTCCAGCGCCGGGAGGCGCCGGGAAAATCAGCTACATGAGCTGATTCTCAACCCCCGCCTTTGCTATCCCCCCCTTTCGCCCGACCCGATCTTCTCTCCCCGCCATCCTGGCCCAGAGGGCTATGGCTGTCCACCCCCCCGGGGCGGCCAGCGCGGCGACCCGCAGCGATTCCGCCGGAGGGTCTGGCCGGCGGCGCGCCCGCTCCCGCCGACACCTCGACTTGCTCCGCCTCGTCGCCGCGCGCGAGGCAGGTCCAGCTTGGGCGACGGGGGCGCCCGGTGAAGCCCCCCTCAAAAAAGCTATCGACTACACGTAAGAGTGACCCCTCGCCAGAGTGGCCTTTGGTGATGGCCCCGAAAGGAGGCGGGTGCTTTTTCTCGTGGAATGAGCTCGACCTCGCGTCGGCACTCGCATCGCGCGATCACGCTCGAACCTGAGCGCGCCAGGTGTGGGCCCACCCCTTGCAATCGACAGCAACGCATACGCGTCGCACCCTACAGCTTGCATTGGTTACCTGGGGGGGAGCCCGTCGACCAGACGGCGCGTTTTCCGGCCCAGGACCAGTCCCGAATTTCAGCTCAAATCCGGAAACGTTTTGCTTGAATATCTTTGGATATGTTGGGATATCTTTGGATATTTTCGAATAGTTTTGAATCGCTTGGGATCTTTATAATTAAAAGTGACCCAAATATATTCAAACATATTCCTCGCTGTCGGATGGAGCCGGCTTTGGGCATGACGCTGGGCCTTGTCAGACGTCATCGCGATGCAGCCCTGCAGTGCCAGACCTCCTCGCGGTGGCCCCCGGCAGCGTCTGCTTTTGCAGCGCCTTCAAGTGCCATTCGGAGTGCTCGAATTAAATCGGCGGACTTCCGCGGCTGCCCGCTGGCACAACAAATCTTTCGGGTGGCGCCCCGCCGATCGTTGATGCGGCGCGGCAACGTCGGCTTGCGCGACTGCGCCGGGCTCCCACGGGCGCCCCAGAAACCGCGCACCAAAGGTCACTCCAGCCCAGGGTCACTCCTACGCGCAGTCGAAAAAATCACCTACCGTGCAGTGTTTTCGGAGCCGAAGCTGTCGCCCTCGACGAAGCATCGAAGGAAGTGGCCAGGCCCCTTTCTGAGTCTTGGAGCACAAGCGGCTGCAGTTCGGGCTGCTTGCGCCGCGCCAAAGCCCTGGGTAACCCAAAGCATGATTTTGCTTCGAGCGATCCCGCCCGAGACCGCGAGGCGGGATCCCCAGGGAGCAGCGTGTCTTCAGGGGCCCGGCGGCCGCGGTGTGCCGTGGTCGTGCGTCGAAGATGCGGGGCGGGGTGTCAAGGAGCACCTGGCCCCTTGGCGCCTGGCGGCCGCGGCATGCATGGAGTGCTCGGCGGGTCGGGAGCCTTCTTTTTATTTTATTATATATATATATATATAACTAACAGCCCCACCCTGTTGGGTTGTGCGAAAGACAGTTCTGGGGGTTGGGTCGAGAGCTCGGGCTTGCACGCCCGACATGGGTACGGAAAAACGGGCACGATGCCCGACGGCACACGTGGTCCAATCCAGGCAACGGCCGATGTTGGGGAGGCGATGTGTGCCTCGAGTGGACGACGTCCGCGGCGACGCAGACATGGAGTGTTGTTCAAGACGGACAGGAACTGCTGTTGGCCTCAGTCCCCATTGTTCCCGTAATGCTTGACCTGGAACTGTTAATGCAGGACCCCCCGCCTTTCCCAGCAGTTGTGTTGGCTACGGAGCTGCTGCGTTTCAGCTTTTGTTGCCTCGATGTCGAGTACCCATTTCTGTCGCACCGACCGTGGAGCCGACTTCGCAGAACATCCGACATTCAGCGGTCGTTCCTGGGCATCATCTTCCCCTCCTTCCTCTTCCCCCCCTTTCCTCTTTCTCCCCCTCTTCCCCCCCCACACCCCAGGAGGACCAGGGCAGAATGCTCTGGATCGCCGTGGGGAAGTCGAAGATGGCCAGCAGCTGGGGCAAGCCGTCCTTCTGCAGGGGGTCCTTCCCTGCCGTCGAAGACGCGGACCTGTGGTGGACGGAATTCAACGCGGAGGGAGGGGAGGCTGCGCAGCCGCGGCCAGGGCTGCTCAGGATTTGGATCGTCACCGCCCACCAAACCACCCCAACCCAACCCGAAGGCCCCGATTTGCCCTCCATTTCCAGTTGGTGGGGGGGTCGGGGAACATGGAAAAGCACATATGAAGCCCGTACCCCCCCAACCCGAAATTCGGGTCTTCGGGTTGGGTTGGGGAGGTTTGGTAGGTGGTCAGATCGGGTCCCGGGATGCGTACCCGTCGTCTTACAAGTCCTGCCTCGGGCCCCGGGCGGCGGGCTTGGACAATCTGGGCGGCGCCGCGCTGCTCTGGACGAGGCCCGGCTGATGGATCACGCACGGCCCGCTGCCGAGCAGCCCATCGAGAATTACAAATCTCAGGAGGGGAAACAACGCACAGACACAATCGTCGATTCCCCAGAAAATAGGGGAAACTATAGGCAGTGGGGGGGAAGACAGAAACCCAGGAACTATGAGAAAATATGGGGGATCTGTTTTATTCGTGTGCATTTATTTGTGTGTCCCAGGGCCCCGTTTAAAATCCCTAACCCGAATAACACAGTGAATGCGTGGCCTCACCGAGGTCCCCGTCTTGGCATTAGGGAATCCTAGCTCTGGGCGGTTTGGTTCGATACCGCTGCAGAAAAGACCCCCTTATCCCTAATGTTTGTTGGCTCAGAAGCCTCAGAGAACCTTTCGAGCAGCTTCTGATCGGGGCTCTCGGAACGGGGTTCAGCCGGAGCGCCGGATCCTGCGGGACCTTGCAGGGCTGGAGTTGGGCTGAGCCGGGTGCGGGAGCCAGAGGCGGCCCTGGAGGTGTCCTCACACACCGACCGGTGGATCCCAGCCTGGGACTCCCCCCCAAGAGCTGCCGCGCAGCTTTTCCCAGACCGGCTGAGCCAGGTTCGGGGAAGCGTACGACTCAGGAGGAACAAAAAATACACAGACACAATGGATGGTCTATCCCCAGGAGAATATGGGAGAATAAGGGAAGTTGGGGGGAAGACGAAAGCACAGAAAATATGGAAACATATGGGGAATCTTGGGATTTGTGTGTAATCTTGTGTGTCCCTGGGCCCCTTCCAAGACTCGAAATTCGCCGAGACCCGGGTTTGCCGACGCTGTTTGCCCGGCTCGTCCCGGTGCAGCTTTCGGGGGCCGTCCGCAGCGGGAGGTCGCGCTTTTTTTCAGATTCTGTCTCGTCACTTTCCTGACGGCCCCGTCAGGCCAACCCGAGTCCGAGCCCCCCGAGCCCGAGCCTCACGACTCCCCGACGGGCTTGCGCTGAGCCGGTCGAGTCCACGGCCCGTTTGTAGACCTTCGTGGAGGAGTAGCGTCTGCGCCTGGCGTCGAGCGATCCTGAGCTTCGCTCCCAGGGACTTGCGGCATCCCTCCTCGCCCACGCACCTAGATGTTCGTTGTGGTGCCCTTCCTGGGTGGCACCTGGCGGATACGTTCCACTCCCAACTCGAGCCTGGTTCGGCTCCAGCTCGACTCTGGCGCCTGGCTCCAGTCCGACACAGGTCGACGGACGTTCGGCGCAGCATCGACGCGCGAGTGGAGCGAGTGGAGAGACAAAAACCCAGGAAACATTGGAAAATATAGGGAATCCTATTATTTGTGTATCTTTCTCTCTCTCTCTCTCTGTGTCCTTTGGCCCCTTGACTAACGGGTCACGCAGCGCTCGGTCCTTCTTTTTGCTCGTCTGTCGGCGCCGGAGGGGCTGGCATGTTGTTCGTCGGCCTCCCGACCTCTGCTGGGCGGAAACCCAACACGAGAGCGGGGGGCGAGGGAACGGAGCCGGGGGGGAGAGGGGGGAATGTTCGAACGAGGGGGCAAGTGCAGAGGTGGGGGGTGGGCACGGGAATGGGGAACTCGCGAAGCGACGTGAATACATCATAGGAGGCTTAGGATTGGGCCCCTCATCGGGCCGCATCTCGGCTTGGGAGAGCACCCTGTGGCCAGCGCCCAGCCTCGCTGGTGGTGGGAGCCCGCCTGCGCCTACACTCACCCTTAGGGCCACGAGTTGGAAGATGGGGATGGGGTGGAGGAGGAGGGGCAGAGAGGGATGCGGGGCGCAAGGAGGGGCAAGTCGGGCACGAGGCGGGGGAGGACGGGACAGAGGGGCGCCGAGCGACCGGCAACCAGCCGGAGCCGCCACGTCTCCCGCAGTCTGCCCCGTGCGGGAGGTCCGGCGAACAGGTCGGCGGGGCGGCCGCCCCCGGCTTCTCTGCCCGCCAGTGCATCGGCGAGCTCGGACAGAGGGAGAGCGAAAGAGGGAGAGAGCGAACGAGCTAATGAGAGAGAGAGAGAGAGAGAAAGTTAGGGGGCCACATGCGAACCCTACCCCTACCCCACCACTTCTGAAGGGGAGGGTGGGGTTCACTTCTCTCGAGAGCTCCCGAACGGAGTGAACCCCACCCTCCCCCTCAGAAGTCGTGGGGGGCAGGGGTAGGGTTCGCATGTGGCCCCCTAAGAGTCGGACGGGGCTACGACGAGGATGACTCCGCTCCAAGGCCTTCTGGAGCGCTCTCAGAGCGTTCTGGAACGCTCCGAGAAGGCCGCGGCGCCCGAGATATTCTCCAGAGCCGCCGGCTCGCAGAGATTCTCGATTAATCCTCGCCCGCACTTGTTTTCGTCCTAGCTTCGTCGTCTTAGAGAGGCAAAAGAAAGAGAGAGAGAGAGAGAGAGAGAGAGAGAAAAAAAGAGAGAGAGAGAGAGAGAGAAAAAAAAGAGAGAGAGAGAGAGTGAGAGAGAGAGCCGTGTCGCGTCGAGCCTGCGTCGCGTCGCTCGGGCCGCTCGGGCCCGCCGCGGGCCTCCGATGTCGGCGGCGCCAGACCGTCGTGCTGCGCTGGCGGCGGCCCGCGGGGCCACGCAGGCGGTGCACGCGGCTGCAGGCCTGGCGCGGGGCACAGGGCCATGAGGCTGCTGCGCACTGCGGAAGGCATCTGCAGGGCCGCGGTGGCGAAACTCGAGGCCGAGCTTCGTGCTCCCCCCGCGGCCGAGGAGACCCCGCCTCCCGGGGAGGGCCCACCAACACCAACTGCTGGCCCCACAGCGGCGGCGCCGCCCGGCGGCGCGGGCCGCCGCCGCCGCCGCGCGCGGAGGGCCAGGCGTGCAGGTGCTGTCGGCGGCCGTGCCGCCAAGGGACCTTCCGAGGCGGAGGCGGAGGAGGAGAGTGACGGGGTGGCGGCCGAGGCGGCGGCGGAGCGGGCGGAGGCGCCTGCACGTGCGGAGGCTGGAGCTGGCGGAGCTGCCGCGGCGGGCAGCGGCGGCGCTGGGGCTGGCGGTGCGGCCATGGGCCTTGTGCTCGCGCGCGTGCCTTCAGCGGCGGAGCCCACCGCTAAGAACGCGGACGAGGAGATCGCCGAGCTGAACGATGAGTGGGCCGACGCGGCCCCCGTGCGGCTCGCCCAGCCGCCACCCGCGGGCCCTGCTAGCCGCCGCGACGCCATCCTGGCGGCCTTGGCGGTCTCGCCGAGCTTCTCCATCGGCCCAGCCTTGGCGGCGACCTGGGAGAGCCGCACGGCGGAGGAGCTCGAGCAGCTGACCCCTTGGCTCCAAGACGAGCTCGCGGCGCTGGGCCACGCGCCGCGCGCGCCTGGGATGCTGGGCGCCGATGGCGCACCGCCGTGAGGCGAGTGCTCTCGGGAGCAGGCCGCCTCGCGGCGGGCGGGGCGCTGCTGGCCGCGGCGCGGGGCGGCCCCCGCGTGCCTCGGGCGCTCTTCCGCCCTCTCCTGGGACCTCCGTGGCGCCCCCTGCAACGGATGCGAGGATAGAGGGCGGCGCGGCTCAGCTTGCGAGCTGGCCGCGCCGTGCGGTGGGCTCGGTCTCGCCGCCTTGAAGTCAGGCCTGCAACCGTGAGGGTGAGAGAGAGAGAGATAGAGAGAGGGAGAGAGACAGAGAGTGAGAGAGAGAGAGAAAGAGAAAGAGAGAGGGACGGGGCTATGACGATGCTAGATCCGTTCCAGAGCGTTCCAGAACGCTTTCAGAGCGTTCCCTGACGCTCCGAGAAGGCCGCGGCGGCGCCTGATACATCCTCCAGACCCGCTGGGTCTTAGAGATTTTCGATTTAAGTATCCTCGCCCAGACTTGCCCTCGGCCTAGCCTTGTGATGGAAGACGCCTCAGAGAGGAGGGGTTCAGGTAGGAATCGCCGAATTATGAAAAATTATGAAACAAATACCAAAACATGTGAACTCATGAAAACATCAAATTGTACAAAAAAATGTCTACGCGGTTTTCGAAATTGCGAGAGCCAAGATTGCTCTGCTCGCGCGACCACCGCATGAACGCGAGGGGGTAAGACCTTGTTCGGGACGTTCGGCTGCAAACCCTTCCGCGAGAAATGGTCAGCCGCGGAAACGAGATGCCGTTTAGTAGGTCCATTTGCAGAAATGAAATGTTTCGACAGATTGAATAGGGGCCGCGCGATTCCGACGCGAGGTAGCAACGCGCTCGTCGCTGATGCAATGTACGCCAACTGGCTGCGAGAACTCGCCCTCCTCCTGCCAATAAGCGAATGGTCGACACAGTAGACGGCACTCGCTGCAGCTACTTTCCTATGCGCTCACCCATCGGCGCGCAGGGCCCTGCAGGATCAACGCGCGCGTTGAAGTCGCGCCCGCTGCCATTGTGGCATTATCCGCGCGATGCCTTTAACACCCTCGTCGGTTTAGGGACAACGCTTGCGGTTCGGCTGCATCGCCTGCAGTCGACCTGGCACCGTCTTGGGTTCGCAGCTTCATGTTTGCCCTGAACCTTGCGGCCAACGCTCTCGCAATTTGCGATGGGCCTTCGACGTCGCCCCCGTGCCCAGCAGGCGTTCGCCTGGGCACCTTGCGCACGAACGAAGTGCGCGCTTGTGTTGAAAAGTTCAGGACCCTCCATCCAATGTGGAATCGGCAATGCCTCTCTTTGCCCTGCGCGGTCGAGGGCCATGGTTCCTCTGTTTGCGGGGCCTGCGCGTTCCCACTAGACATGGGTCCTTCAACCGCGCGTTCTGCGCTCTTGTCCTCAAGCGCCTGGCTCCGCTCGAAGTCGGGATGTGGGGGGCTCGCGGCGTGGCAGGGTCGCGTGGGGTGGTGGTCGGTTTGGCGGTCGTGGGGGGGGGGGGGGGGGGGGGCTCGCGTTGTGGTGGTGGTGCGTGCAAGTGCTGTTGTTGCACGTGGCGGTTGAGTGCGCGCGCGGGCTTGCGCGCGCGTGCGCGTTTGGCATCGCGCGTGCGCGTAGGGGGGGGGGGGGGGGGAACTCTTTCCATGGGTTGGTGGTCTGCGGGAGGTGCTGGGGGGTTGGGCTGGGCGAGCGCGTGGCGGGGTCAGTTTTTTTTGTGGTGGCGGTGGGCGCGCGGGAGGAGACACTTGGCTGTGACCATTCTGCGGCGCGCGTGCTCCCCCAGTCAGTATCGAATCATTCGGCCACAAGGGCAAGGGTGCAGATTTTGGGTTGCTGAGGGGGGTGCGATTTTGTTTTGTCGTTTGTTTTTAAATTCTGCAAGGCGGAGGAGGAGGAAATGGAGGACGAGGAACATGAAGAGGAAGATAAGGCAACATAATCAGGGTGGCCTTGGTTAGCTAGCACGACAGGGCCTGGCAAATGTTCTCATGTGCACAGAAGCAAGGTATGGGGGGCCTTCTTGATTTTGTCACAATTTCCCAGGGTAGCGCCCGTCGCCCCCCGCTCCGCCCCGCTAGAAGGCAATCGGGTTTCCCTGGCGTTTGGCGTTCCTGGTCCGATTGTTTCCGTGGCAATCCTGCTACTGCGTCGGCCCTCAGAAAGGGAACCGCGCCGCCAGCGTTGCCACGGGGGCAAAGGGCGACTGGGGACGCCTCGCCACGGTTCGCTCGTCAGCTCGTGTTAGATTGACAGGGATGCGGTGATATGTTTCCTCTCGCCGTCGTCCGCGGCCCCGAAATCCTCTCGTCCAGGTCTTGAAATCCAGCTCGGACACGCACGGGCGTGACATGTCATGGTGTGCATCACGTGCCCAAATATAGCTCAAACACGGGCTCCGATGTCGATTTGTTCACATCTACGGGTTTCGTCGTTCTGCGGCTGTGCGTCCGCGGCCGTTGTGGATCAAGCCAGCTGGCTTCTTCGAGAATCTCGATTCCAGTTTTTTCCCAGTGTTCGCGCACCGTGCGAATTCCATATTAGTTCGCGGTTCGCCGCCTCCATATCATTCTCAGTGGATTGGATGAGGGTTCTGATTCTTCTCCACTTGGCGGCTGTTGCCGCTGCTATCCGCCTCGAGTGCGACACGTGGTATTCTCGGCCGTGCAGACGCGCATGGACGACGAGAAAATCCTGGGGCCACAAGTCAGATGCAGCTCGCTCGGAGCAGAATGCACGGAGACAATCTTGGGGCGCAGCATCGGCACCGTTGTGCGGTCAGAGGGCGTCGTGGGCTTCCTCGGCTGGAGGCAGTGTTCGGCGGTCCTGGTCTAGTCGCGCGTCTTTCGGTGATGTTTCTGATTCTAGCCCCGATGCCGACCTGGATGCGCCGCTCGTTGAGGCACCAAGCGGTGAAGAGCACGCCGATGATGGTCTCATCGATTATGGTGGCGGTCTTCTGGGGTTCCCGACGCCAGAGCCAGCAGACGCAGATCTCGATCGCGATGGCGACGTCAGTGCTGGTATCGGTGGTGTTGCTGAAGATGCTGTTGCCAGCCGTCCCGTTTCACATGATGATGTTCTGGCAGATGATCTTGCGATAGTCGTTGCAGCACCAGTTGACAATCTTACTCATCAGATCGGTGTTGGTCTTCGTGCGACTTGCAATCCTAAAAAACTTGTCGGTGATGTTGTGGCTCAGGGAGATGATATATTTTATGGTGAACCGTTTTTCATGAGCTCAGTTGCTCTTGCCAACAAGATTGGAGTGGAGAGACATCAACCGTCTGTTCGACGTATTCAGCTGGCTGCCGCTGGCCTCGCTCTGCAGAAGTATATGCACACGTCACTTCTTGAAAAGATGGTAACATCTGTGGTGCGAGATGGTGGTCAGCCCGTTCTTCTGGTGAAGCAGGTTCGTTACGATGAGACTCCGATGAGAATCGACGTCAAGGACTCCAACACGTCATCTAAATCTGGGCCACTTGTCGAGACGTCTGCGGATTTCTCCGATATCCCGAAGTTCTTGGCTGATCTTTTGAGAATGGAATCGTACGATTCGGTGCCTGCGAAGTTGCTTCAATCAGAGTGGCGGGTCTCAGCATTATTCCACATGCGTTCTGGAGAGTATGTGTTGGTGACGTTCGATGTTTTCGCCCCAGTGCAGGCTTTGGCGTCGACGTCGGCAGAAGATTCTGTGGAAGCACTTTCTCGAACGGAGCCCGACTTAGGCCCATGTCAGAATCTATATCACTGCCTTCGGCAAATCCAGCTACCGTGCCAGCGTGGAAGGAAAGTGAGTTCGGGTGTTCTGTGGCATGTCGCCTGGGGGTCTCTCGAGATGCTTCTGAAGCTATGGCGGATGCCTCCTGGAACTGTTTCGGGATCTGCTCGGTTCTTTTAGGGTATTGAAGGTATATGTGGGCGTCTGGGGGCCTCCTGGGAATCTCGCGTGGCCTCTTGCGGTTTCCCAGCGCTGGAGGGAGTCTCGGGGGGGGGGGCTCTGGGGCTGGGTGGTTTTGGTGCACTCCCCTCCTTTGGCGAAATGCGTTTTCAAGGTTGGTGGAGGGCTTCTGGGTACCAGAGCATTCATTCAGGGAGCAGCGATGAGATACGGCGTGGTCCTGCTGGGACTCCTGAAGGGTTGCTGGGGCTGCTGCTGGGCAAATCATTGGTCTGGGAGGGGAAGTCTGACGACCAGAGAACAACCGATTCCGTGCCGGAGGGCGCGGCTGCGGATTTCAGCGGATCATCCGACTATCTTGCACTGATGGTGACTCTGCAGTTGGAAAAGCTGAGGAGTGTATTTCGGTATTGAATGGGTACCCCACGTTGCATACCACATGTCATACTCACAGGTGGGCTAATAGTAACAAGAACGTTGCTAAACTTCGTGATGCTGATGTTTCTTCCATTGTCAATTGGAGTCTTGCTCTCAATCAGCCTGGTGCGATGAGGGTATTTCGACAAGTCGCCCGAGATACCATTGATGAGCGTTTACGTATTATTGATGGTGTGCCCCCTTCTTGGTATCGTGTGCACCAGCGTGCTGTACTTGATTGCTTCTGCAGTGGGAAGCACAACCTCGGACGCAGGGCTGTAATTTCGTTTCTTGCGAATGGCAACTGGGAGAATGTTGATGTTGTTGAGCACTGGACCATGGGGGCTCCGAGAGAGGAGAAGGAAGTGCGACACTGGTTTCTATCATATTTCGTGAAGGCTTTATGTGGATCTGCTCCCAAAGTATTTCCAAGATCTAGGTGGACTGGTGCTGATTTGACTCTAGATGCTCTTGGTATCCTAGATGGAGTTCATGGCACCGGCATGCCTGCGTTTCTCAGATTTGCTATCATCATGAATAGGGGTGCTGTTCCGAAATCTTTGCTACCTGCAGCTGGTGGAGCTGAGGTCGGGGCCCCAGCCATCCCAGACGCACAGCCCGTCGTCGGCGTCGCGGGCGAGCCTGAGGATCAGAAAGACGCGGTGGAGGATCAACGGCATGCCGCCAATGCTGAGCACAAATTCGAGAAGGAGAATAACCACCAGAGGGAGGTTGCTGCGAGATGGTTGTTGCACGACTCGCCTCATGCTATCGTAGCCGCCTTGCGGGTCACGATGGAACCTTTCCGCGTGCTACTCAAAGATCTTTTAACGTTGTCGGGCAAGGGTTGGGAGTTCTTGGAACGGGAGAAGCACTTTGGCAGATCCAAGTCAGAGGGCTTCAGTGATATTCGCCAGCGAGACTACCGAATGCTCCTTGCAGCGCAGAACGTGTTCGAGGAACGCTGCATACTTTCACTTTCGAATTTGTTGTTCTCCCAGGAAGCATGGGAAGCAGTGCCGAACGGTTACCGTCGAGCAGATGTTCAACAGACTTGCTTCAGTCTTGTGTCTCGTGCCGCTGCTGAGGTGCAGCACTACCTGGTTGACCAACACCAGGGGTATCCCTACAAGATGGTCAGGCTATTCGATGACCTGGCTTTGGCGGAAGAGGTCCGAGGGACTTAACCATCACTTGAAACACTGGCTTGAACCATAGGAGAATGGGAGGAGATAGGAACGACGGAGGAGGCATGAGAGGAGAGGTTGAGGAGATCCGAGAGGATGACGACGAGGGGATGGAGAATGGAGGAGGGTATTCTGGAGGAGGAGAGGAAGGAGAAGGGTTGGGTCCTACTTCTACTCCCCCCCCCCCACACACACACACACACACACACACTCCCTTAAGACGTTCTCACCTCCTCCACTCCACATCATCACATTTTTTGTGCACGCTAGCTTTAGCAGCCCCAGGTCAAGTCCGATTGCCGCGGCATGAAGGACTCCTGGAGTGCTGATTTCCTTGATCGCCATGGGGATGACTTGACGTCGACTGGCATGGCAGTCGAGCTGTTAACTGTTCTTCTCTTGACGTTGTGCGATCAAGCACCTGTTGAGGCAACCCACGCATCGCTGCGCCGATGGCTCCATGGCCTTTCCGTGCAGACACACGTCCCACGACATGAGCTCATCAGCGCTTGCCGCCTCATCCAAGGCTTTCGGAGGCGGTTGAAGGTATCTCGGCCATGCGGTTCACGCGGGCTTCTTCCTCAGAGGGTTCGTGGGTCTGGCGCGGCAGCGCGGCCGCGAAAGGTTCGCAAGACTGGTGGCGTCCAGAGGGCATTCTTCAGCGAGCAGCTCAAGCTCCCTGGCCCTGCAAAGTCGATGGGTGAACTGCGCGCTGAGCTCAGGCGCATTCGAGCCGAGGAGCCTGATCGGTACGCAGATCTCCTCGAGAAAGGGAGGGACGCAACCGCTCGGTATCGCCTCCACGGCGTCGACAACCCCTTTGGGCCCACTAAGAGGCAGCGGCACCGCGCTGAACTCAAGGAAGCCGCGCAAGCTGCATCGCTCCTCGATGGCAGCGTTGGCGCAGGAGCCTCTGGACAACTCGTGAGGTTTGTGCCAGGGGCGGAACTGGAGTTATCTTCTTGGACAGCCGTCACACAGACGATGGCGACGGCCAGGGCTGCTAAGAAGTCTGAGACGGCAGCGAGAACTGCCCCCACCGAGCGGCTCGAGGAGTATATGAACAGCCAACTGGACGTCATCAGCTCGCGGTTTCCTGGCTTTGCAGACTCCGACATGCCTGCCTCGGACGTTATACCAACGCCTGCCTTGTCGGAACTGTTCACGCATTGGGAGTTCAGCCCCATTGCCTTGCTTGAAAAGGCGAAGGAGATTACTGCCCTCAGCAACTTCACGCCTTTGGGCAGGAGCGTTCACGAGGCTATATTGCGCGAGTGGTCACGCATGCACGAAGTGGTGAGCCGCGGTGATGGAAGGGAGCCTCTTCCAGATCGCGACAAGAAGCCCGTGTGTTCAATATATGGCATGTGCTTGTGCAGAGGTGACGGCTTGGGGTGGTGGAACATGCGGGAAAATTATCGCAAAAAGGCTTGGGGCAAAGAGTTCAGTCCTTCGCTTCGCCCTGTAGCTCGCCAGATGGTTGTCGACGCCAGAGTATTCGCCGTGTTCGTTGCCACTTCCCTCGTCTCAGACCCTGCCGAGGGGCAGCCGAAAGTGGTCAGCCATTGGTGGTGCCACATTGCCAAGCAACAGATTTCGCATCACAAAGCAATGTTTCATATCATGGACGGTTCATGCGTGGCCTTTGATGCAGACTGCGTTGTTGCTCCTGGGCAGGAAATCACGCTGCGCCCTCGCGCAGAGTTCCAGAACGATGTCCAGGCCATGAATCGGGTGGATCGTTCTTTCAAATGGATGGTGGCTTATTTCGTCATGAAACCCGACATGCGCCCAGTAGCCTCCGTCGCTCCTAACTGCATCACAGCGGTTCCGCTGCATGGCGCGCTGCTGCGCACGATCTGGCCGCCACGGTCGGGTGGCGCTTCGAATCGTGCATCCTGGGGGCAGCGCCCGCCCGACGACAGCTCCGACGTTTCCGATGGCGACCTGCGTGGCGCCGAACCAAATGGTGAATCCGACCGCGACCCCGACCTGGCGTCCGACCGCGACAGCGGATCATCGCCGCAGCAGGAGGAGTCCGACGACAGCCCGACCAGCGACGACGGCGACCCTGCTGACATGGTCGATGGCAGTGGCAACGGCGGGGGGAATCATAATGACGGGAGCGGAGGCGATCCGCCTCCGCCTCCGCCGCCGCCGCTGCCGCCGCCTCCTCCTCCGCCGCCGGAGGATCCCCCGCCTGGTGGCGGTGGCGGCGGCGGAGAAGGCCCTCGCGGGCCTGTTGGGCCGCGGCACATGGCGAATCCAACGGTGCATGTGCCTGGCGGTTTCATTGTTTTTTATGCATCGTCTCAAGATTTCTACGGTTTCTGTGGCAACCGCGAGGAGCACGGCAGATGCCAGATCACGCGCACTGCGCGCCCTGGGCGTAGAGCGGCCCAGGGCAGGCCATGGGGTTTCATTGCCGCTTGGCTCGCCCAGTGTAGGTGCCCAGCTTTCCCCACGAAAGCGCAGCACCTGCGCGCCTGCCAGCCCGCGTTTGCGGAGCGCGCGGCGGCGCGCCAGTCATTAGAGCAGTTGCCTGACGCTGAGGCCCTGCTCAGGGAGGAGCGGCCGCTGCGCGACGGAGAGGGCCCCGAGCCCGTTTGAGCACTGGAAGTGGGCATGGTTACCATCATCTTCATCATCATCATTCAGCATCATGCACCTACGGTTTTATCCATCATCCGCTGCTTCTTCCTCCTCCTCGTTTTCCCTCTGCTTCTCCGCTACTTGTCTCCCGCTCTAGACTTCCTCATTTTGGCGCAGGGCGTGCTTAAATAATGCCTGCGGCAATTTCCGCCACCCGTTCGGGCAGTGCTCAAAGGATGTCTGCGGCACGTTCCGCCACTCTTTCCAGGTTTTCTCTGCGGGCAATGAGGTGCCGCGGTTTATGTCTTGATGTAGACACTACAGCCCCGATCCTGATATTCACGGTAGCTTGTTGTTGTATCAATCAGTGTTTTTCTCCTTCCCTCCCCCCCTGCCCGTTTCGTTCCTTCGATCCTCATTCGGCGTGTCCTACCCGATTTCATCGTTGTCATCCTTCTCAGCCTGTAGATCCTCATCCAGCCTCCGTGTTCCGCCCAACTCCGTCGCTTGTTCTGCTCCCAGCGGCAACAATTGGAGCTGTGGAAGTCCTGCAAGGCCCCCGCGAGGGCACAACAGCGCAGTTTCTGATCGCATCTGGATCACAGGTGTGGTCTCTGTGTGTCGAAGGGCATATGTTAGGGCTTCCGTTGTGTTTCTTGCTGTGCCGTTTCAAACATAACCCCCTTGCGGGGCCGTCGGTTTCTGGAGGTCCACGTTGGGGTTGTGAGCAACGCAAAGGCTGTCACATCGCGGGCCGCGCCGTTAACGTAACGGCCCTTGGGCGCCGAATGGCATGTTGTTTAGCGACGTGGTCACCTTTGAAACGTAACGTTTTTTGTTTGGTTGATTTGGCAATTGGGGGGCTGTGCGCGTGGCGACAGTGCGACGCTGTCGTTATAGCGTTATGTCCTTTCCTAAACGAGCCACGCGTGTAAGTTAAAGCAGCGCGCGGCAACGATCATGTCTATAATCGTGCTTGCCACGTTGTACGCAGAGAACATGACAACTGTTGGAGCGCCGCTTCGGAGGGTACCAGCGGTACGAAGAATACTGCACATGCTCGTTGAAGGAGGGGTGCGGGCACAATCGCACAAGCGACGTGCCCATCCGAAGCAAACTATGTCAGCGTTACCCGAGCAATTGCTCCTACGGTGTTGCAACCACAGTAAGCATTTCGAATGGCCCGCCTCGCGTCGCTCGTTGAACGCTAAGACAGCGCTGAAGCAGTGGTCCAGCACGGCTACATTGCACCATTAGTAGCAATAGTGGCAACAGTAGTCGTAGAAGTAGTCTTGGTAGTAGACGTCGTAGTAGCAGCAGTAGTAAAACATATAAGTAATACGGTCGCAAGTGTAATGTTATGGGTCGTCGTAGTAATCGCAGTTGCCGCAGTGGTGCTATTGATGATGCGAATGGTAACGACCGAAGTTATTGACATCAGTAGCTGCCGTGGTCGTGGTATGACAGAGCTACTTGTTACTAATGTTACACATTGCAGTAGTGATGGTAAGCATAACTCTAGTTGTCGTCGTAACAGCAGTAATCGCAAAAGTCGCAGTAGTAGTCGCTGTCGTAGTGGTAGCCGCCCACACATTCGACTTTACCCAAGATGGGGTAATGCATGCTGGTAAACAGGAAGGCGAGTATAGCGAACCTGGCACTGAGAGACGTTGTGCGACCGCGCTGGCGCTTGCGGGCGACGCGCCAGCGCGATCCCATCCACGCGCGCGACGCGTGTTATCGGAATTCGATCTCTTGGGCGGCGTGATTCACATTGCGGGCCTAGCGCGAAGACTCTGATCGTCGGGTTTTTCGCCTGCGGTGACACAACTGGCGCTGCGCTGCGGGGCCCGCTGCGCCCGCTGGCATCGCTGGCCGCGCGCTAGCGTCGCTGTTCCCCCCGCCGTTGTCGTGGCGGCATCCGCCATTAGTTGCGCGACGAACGGCACGTGTTTCTTGTAGGCCCAATGGGTAACAGTGTCATTCTGGGTAGCGTTGTCGTCGGCATTAGTAATGCACCATTCGCATTGTGCTCGCGCGCGCCGCGGCTGCTGTTTTTGAAAATGGCTTCAGGTTGCCACCCCCCCGCCCGCAGCGGGCGCCACAATGCGCGCAGATGCTCGCATCGTTGGCGCCCGTGGGGCTGCGAGTTCCGCTGCGCGGAAAATGTTGTTTCGCCGTTGCGAACGGTAACTAACTGAATCGCAGAGACGTCGGTTGATGTCGCCATCGAACAAGACGAACGCATCCTGTTGTGACCTTTGCATACTGCGATCGCTAAGCGCGGCGGCTGCTGTTTCAGTGGCAGCGGCGCAATTCCCGACTGCAGCGGCATTGCCGCCAGCGTTGCGTTCGTGATTGTGTCGTGCGCAAGGCGGTTCGGTGGCATCGGGCGGCTTGTTGAAAATGATTTTACGGCGCCAGCAAGCGCGAACTTGGGCTGCGATTCGGGTTGTGAATCCGTCTTGAAACGTCTGCTTGTTTCCTAAGTCAATTATAGCATCGCGTTCCGCGCGGGCGCCCGTTCATCGCGCGTTGCCAAGGCAGGGGCGAGCAGCTTCGTGAGTGTCGTTGCATGCCTCCGTGCTTCCGCCTTGAAAGGCGAGTCTCACATTTGGTTTTAGGCATGCGCGCCGCAACGGACGCTGTCACCCGCGCGCGTTGCGCGCGCGCGGCTGGACCAGATGCGAACGCCGATTCGCGTAGTATGTCCACCTTTGGGCACTGGAAACCAAACGCAGCCGCGACGGTCGTCGGCGCGGCGACATCGCGATGCCAGCGGGAAGCATTGCCCGCCGCGTCTCCCTTTGCATTGCTGTTTTCATTTACAGAGCTGCGCGGCGTTAGCAGGCGCGCCGCCGCCATTTGACGAAACGTCGGCAGCGCCCGCCTGAACCAGCGCTCCGCATGGCGCGCGCCATCGCGCGCGTGGGTTCTCGTTCTTCATCGACAACGACAATGTTGTTTTTGGTAGCGCTTGCACGGATTAGCGCGGTTTCGTGGCGGCGCTTGCAAGAGCCACGGGGCGCTCTAGGGCGCGCTCGCGTGGATGGCGCCGCGACGCGCGCGAATAACTCTCACTCGTCCTCTCCCGCGCCCCATGCAGTTTCGGCAGCTTTTGCTTTTTCTACCAAGATCGTTAGTTGCAGCGCCCTAGTGGGGCGAACATACCGTTGTGATTTACAGCGCGCGTTGGCGTGTCTTTCTCTTTCGTGCGCATGAACATGTCGGCATGCGACGCGCTGCCGCGGTGAGTTGCATATGGCGCGAGCCCGCTAACCATGGCATACGTGAGCATTGGTGCATCAAGAAGGCGGCGTTTGATCCGAATTGCAATGCGCGAAGCAATTATGTTCCGACCACTCTTGCGAAGTAGGTCCACAATGCGCGGCGCACTTCTGGGCCGCACCTCTACGCGGCGAGATGCTCGTTGGATTCTATCGGGACGATTTGGGCGCGTTGCGCGCCGCAGGGCGGGCGCGCCGCCGTTGAAGATGTTCTCCTCGCGCCCGCCCCGCACCACCCAGTTCGCGCTGCTTCGCCGCGACGTGAAACGCAGAAGCTTTTGGCGCGCTGCGCACTCCCGCCTCCGACCCAACTTTGGTCGCGGCGGCCATGGCGGCCCGCCCGTCTCGATGCTCCGTCTACGCGTAACGGTTGCAGCCGCGCCTTTGCACCTGCCTGCTTCTCAGGTCACGATCGCGCGGGCGGGCGCCCGCGGCAGCGCGCGGCTGCGCCGCGGTTTCGCGTCCGATCGCTGGCGGGCGTGCCGCCATTCTGCGCCCCCGAGCGCGCGGTGATTCATCTAGCCGATGGGCTTCCGCGCCAACGTTGAACTGCCACCAGTGCGGCGCGATGTTGCGGATCGCGTCGACGGCCCACTATGGGGGCGCCAGCGCGTCCAAGTCGAAGCGATGCGCTGACGCGAGGGCCCGACGCAACGCATTCACATTGCGAACCGACGCGCGAGGTCAATTCACCTCCGTAATCCGAACCGTATCGACATTCGGAGGCTTATTCAAGGAGGTAATTAAAACGTAATTCAAACGTAATTTAAACGTAATTCAAACGTAAATGGTACAATAATTGCGTTAAAATTGTGCGACCAATTGTAGGGTGAAAATAAGGTAGAAAGCCCCCGGCATCGAATTGTACAAAAATTGTACAGCGAAGGTGGGTAAGCACGTTTGGTGGCAATCTGCTGCGTGTGGCGACATCAGTAACATGTAGAAAACTCGTCCTGAATTTTTGCAATCTACCCCAGGGTGTCAAATTTCCTTCCTCCGCCGCAGTTTATTTTTTGATGCATATACAGACCGTGCGCGCCGTGTTTTCTGTGGGGGGCGCCCGTCCACTGCTGCGTTGCCGCTACGTAAACCTCGTGTCCTCGAGGGTTCGTCTCCGCCAAGGCCCTCGCCCGTGCGCGCCCTCCCCCCAGTGCGTTGTGTCGCCGCTTCTACGGCTGCGGTACGTGCCATTGTATTTGGCGCACGTGCCGCGGCCGTTGCCGCTGGGGTCCGCGCGCAAACTTTCTACGACGGAAGTCGGGCGGTGCGCGGCTTCTTCGGAAGTGGCTTTGCGCTGAGCGCCCCGCTCGACTTCGTCGCGCTCACTTGCCTTACTGCGACCGCTCGCAGGATGAAGTCGCATCATCGGGCTGGCTTTAAGGCGCTGGCTGCCCTTGGCTCAGAGGGCGTGCAACCAGCGCGTCAAATCTGCGCAGCGCGCGCGCTGGCGCCCTCGGCGGCAAGCGCCATCGTTGCCCTTGGACTCGGATGCGCAATTCCCGTGGGGGGGGGGGGGGCGTTGTCTAGGGCGCCTTCGTTTCTGAATGCCGTTCGCTTCAATTGCGCAGCGCAATCAACTCATGTCACTGGTGATGCGCGGCGCTGCGCCAAGGCGACATTCCGCGCCGTCTGACTTCCGTTCTACCCACCTCCAAGCGGACGGCTTCGCGCCACCGCTGCTGCCTCTGTGGCGTTCGGCCTTTGGTCAGCACCGCCGTTCGGAATGCCTTCTGCGCGCAACCCAACCTCTGCATCTGGCCTCCCGCGCCCGCCTCTCCGCCACTTGCGCGACCGTCCGCCCATGCTGGCCGTCGTTGCCGCGGCTGCCTGCGATGGGGCGCGCGCGCTTGGCGTGCAGGGACAATTGTCGGGCGCGCCTGGGGCTGCTCGGGGCTCGGGCGTGAGGAAAGGGCGCCCGTTGGATCGCTGTGGCGAAGTAGCGCGCGCTAGCGCGCGCGTGCGTGGCGGCTGGCGTTGGCTGGATGGGGCTTTGGGCATGCGGACAGGCGGCGGTGGCTGTCGATGGCATCGGAATGGAATGAGCTGCACCGCGCGCCATCGAAGCGGGGAGGAGGGCGCGCGCGGCGGTGGCGGTGGCGGCGGTGTTTGCGCGAGCATGGTCGCGCGGGCGGTCTCATGGGCTGCGCGGTTGAAGAGGTTCGGTTTGGGCAGGGTGGCGGGGTGGCGGAGGGTCCGCTGAGGCCCGCGGTACATGCGTAATGTCGGTGGTGGTATCGGGCGGCACGTGGCAAGGATTGCGTCGCGCGGGTGCGCGGTGGCTGCGATCAGGTTGGGCTGAGCAAGTTGACACGGGGGGCTGTCGGGCGGGCGGCGCGGCGGAGGCTGCGGGGCTGCGAGGTGAGTTTGCGCGGGCTGCGGTTGGCGGGATAGGGGCTGCCAAGGGTGATGGCGGCGGTCGGCGGCGCATTGCGGAAGCGGTGGTGCGGAGAATCGAGGAGGTCATGCCGTCCAAGATACGTCGCGCCTTGAACCGCGGGCGAATCGCTTGGGACTCGGGCCCATTGTCGCGAGCGGCGGCCCTTCGGATTTTGAAACGTGCGTTCCTGCGCTGGCCCTCCTAGGATATGCTTTTGGACGCCGCGCCCAAGCGGCTTCCCTGTTCTTCGATATCGCGCCCTTTCTGCCCTGTACCGCTGGCGCCCTCTCCACCTAGCATTGCTCGTTGCCCGCCGCAGCCGCAGTCATTGCATGGTTCGCTCCAATGCATTGGCGCTGCCGCGTGGTTCTAAATCACGTTGGGCGGCTGGCTCGTTGGGCACGCGCAGGGAACGCTCGTCTTTCTAACTGGCGCCACGTTCGCATCCCGCGCAAGCCGAATATGCTGCGCGGCGCGCCCATGCGCGCGAGAGGCAATGGATGATGTCTCGGTTGAAGCGCATGGTTTGCCCACGTGATGCGCCAAGACGCAGGGGTCTGCGCCGCGTGACAGCTGGTTTGCAGGGGTGGAACGCGGGCGCCTGGTGCGAGGATGGGCGCGTCGCTAGTTTTGCGCGCGCGTGCGAGCTTGCTGATTGTGCGATTGGGCCCGACCCGGCCGAAGCGAGAGGAATGGTCGGGCTGGTTGGTGCCGCGGTCGGCGTAGAACAGCGGGCGGCGTCTGGGGTGCCCGCGGGGCGTGCAGGGGTTGGCGTTGGCGCCGCGGGCTCGCGCATGGGCGGGCACAGTGAAGTGATAAGGGATGCGCAGGAAGGGGACAGGGTTGGCTGAGGCAAGGTCGGCGCGGGGGTGGGTCTGTTAGGGCATGGCGGGTAGACGTTGGCAGGACATGGGATGGCATGGTCTGTAGCCATGGTTTATCAGGTAGGGGTTGTGCGCATGTGGCCCTGACGTCCGCACCTAGGGCAAGTCGCTTGGCGCACGGTCAGGCGATTTGCTCGAGGTCCTTTGAATAAGGGATGGTCAGCGGCGTGAGTGACTTGCATGTCAGTTAATTTCAACGTGGCGAGGGCGTGACATCAGACATCGGTGTAGCATAGTCAGGGCATCGCCCCTGGTGCCACAATCGGTTGTCAATGCGCCTCGTGCCCCCCGCGCGGGGCAGGACGATTTGGTTCATGCGCAGTAAGTTAACTCGCGCATGTTGCGGTGTCTCAGGCGTCAGTTGGTGCCTGTGGGCTCTCGGCGCCACTGGATGTCTAGGGGCCTTAGGCGTGTCTGGTGGTTCTCGGGCAATGCAAGCAAGCGGTCGTGCTCTAGGATGCTATAAACTGCTGTGCGTATTCTGAGTGCTTTGGCATGTTTGGGGCGTCTGGGGCTTTAGGCGTCTTTGGGTGAGCGTCTAGGGCCCTTCGGCCTCTTTGCGTGTTTGGGGGTATTCGGGGTCTTGACTTGGTCTAGGGGCCTTATAAGTATTTGGGTGTTAGTGGTCTATGGTCTTGTAGTCTTTGGCGGTTTGGGCTTCTTGGTGCTCTAGGCATTGGGGGTGTCTTAAGGATATCTGGGTTCAGCCCTTGCGTCTTTGATTTTGCTCATTCAGACTTGTGCCGTGAGAGTTCAGATGCACATCTTCTTATGTTCCGTGACGTTGCTGTTTTTTCTCTAGAGGACGCAAGACATCGTCTGGCACCCCAATTTTTTCGTTCTTCAGCTCAACGCCATGGCCTTAAAGGCTGATGTTCATGGGCGGCTCAGTGTAATCATCAAGGATCCAGATTTGCCGATGTGGTACAACAAGAAAGTCGATGTGACCCTCCCGCTGAGGCTGCACATCTTTGGAGATCAAAAGGAGGCGGCGCCGCCCGAGGGGAATCCTGAGAGCCGCAGCGGCGTTCAGGCTGAGTGCGCGCCGATTCCGACGGAAGAATTGCCTACGCCGCCAGGGCCTGAGGCGGCTACTCCCGCTGATTCGCCAGAGAGGATCAACAGCCAGTGGAAGATGCCTCCAGAGTGGCACCAACAACCTCAGCAGGTCGCCTCTGCCAGCTGTGCGGCCCCGGAGGAGGCTGCCCCTGCCGCCCGCGCTGTCCAGGAGGAGGCTGCTCCGACGACCAGCGAGGCAGCCTCGTCAAGTGTAGTACTGCCGCCGACGCCGTGGTTGCTGAAGTTGCGCAGTAGTGCTGAGACGCAGATCATGTTGCCCGAAGCGCCAATCGACATCAGCGGCGACGACAGTCCACCACCAGCCGAACTAGCAGCAGCGCCTGCTGCTGCACAGCCTCCAGAGCCTCCTGCAGCAGCCGAGCCTCCAGCCGAACCAGCAAGGCCTCCTGCTCAGCAGCCCAAGGCGATGATCGTGAAGCGTGTCAAGCGGCCCTTGGCGCTGGATCCTGTGCAGCCGCGTGAGCAGAGAGATCGCACTCGCCGTGGGTGCCGTGACCGTCAACCGCAGCTTCCACCAGCTGCTCCAGACGACCTCCCGCCGTGGCAGGAGGATACCAAAATGTTTGAGGATGAGGTCGACCCTTTTGGTCACCAGCAGCTGACAGAGCCGTCAACTATCCTGGCTGAGATCTCAGCCCCAGCAGCGGTGTCCCAGGGTTCAAATGTTTAAGCTCGTTTGTGCAACATCGATTGGGGGAGGGTTTAGCATGCCATCTCATAGATTTTCGTTTCTGGTGTCGGTCCTGATGACCAAGATGGGGAGGGAAGATGTGGATTCGTCCTTGAAACTTGCAGGGGTGAAGGCCCTCGAGGTTTCCGAAGTTTCGGGCAGCAGAGACTGCCGAGGTTTCAGCTTCAGCGTGTTCTTTTGGACGATCCTCCTAGAGGAGCGCCTGCGAGCTTCGAACGGCGCTGCTCGCAAGCTGAGTGAACTGTGTTCGCATCGGCGGTGATGCATTGGACATGTTGCTTTCTCTTTGAGCGTGTCCATTGTGCCTTCGCATGCTCTCGGGGCCTCCAGTGGTATTGGTCGAGGCCTTCATTAGAAGTCGCTGGGTTCTGAGGCGTCTGTGGGTGCTTTGGGGCCTGAGGTCTCTTGTGGCGTCTGGGGATTTAGAGCGTGTTTGGGTTTCTAGGGATATTGGATGTCTGTAGGCACTCTGTGGACTTCTGTTTCTTTAGGCTTTGATGGGGCCTTATGGCATGTATGTGTCGGTGTGCCTCGCTGCTCTTAACATGTGCGACCGTGACCGCCGTAACGATGAGGATCAATGATGTAAAGGAAAGGGTGTACACATGAGTCCGTACATTACGAATAAAGAGTTTAACTCTAGGATGCTCTGATGCCAAACCTCACGTCAGACACGGTGGTCCAAAGGGAAAGTGTGTCTTGGGGCCTTAGGCATTCATGGGTGTCTAGGGCCTGAGGCGTCATTGGGTTCTCAGGAGCCTTGGGCGTCTTTGGGCGATTTGGGGCTTAAGCCTTAGGAGTCTTGGGGCGTCTCTCTGATGTCTGTAGGTCACGCGCCCGTGTACACATGCATATGTCACAACACATACCTTTATGATTGAGAGGTTCATGCGTTCAGCTTGACCGTGAGACGGTTTCAATCAGATCGATTTCAATGTTGCGAGGTCTTTCTTTCAACCGTGTCTTTGATTGCTTGGCATTGACATTCGAATGTGGCGGCGCTTCCTTTCGCAGTTCTTGAGAATATGATTGGTGTCCATTGCTATCCCGATGTGACGCATCTGCCTTCCAGCACATTTGCCCAACATCTTGAGATGTGTACTCAACATTCTTGAGCGAGACTTCCGTCTTTCCCTCCCACCTCCTGAGGTTGCCAGCGGGTTTGCCAAAGGCTTCATCCGAATAAGATCGAGTAGGGGTCCCACCGCTGTTGATTTCTTACGGGCTAGGGGGGCGATCAATGAGCACGCAAGGCAATGTACATACAAACACAGCGGTACTTAAAGATCGCATGCGCGCATCACTGCAAGCAAGCATGTCAACAATACAACAACAAGCGTTCGGTTGCAACCGTACACGTGTGACACACGGCCTCTCTCATGAGAACGTCCACCCCGCATCCCTGGCTTGGTTTTCGAAAGAGCCCGATTTGCCGAGAATGAGTGTGGCAATCCGGCCTCAAGTTGGTATGTTTCTGCCTGGGAGATCTGCCCCCCCCCAAACGCTTCTTCTCCCCATAAGGGCCATCAAAGAAGCCTCTTGAGTCGAGGAGGGAGGAGGGAGGATGAGGAAAGAGGGGAGAGGAGGGAGGAGGAGGACCGACAGACAGACTGGAAAGTTCACTGTTTGGGGATCTACGCAACTTGTGTGCAGAGCTTGTTGGTGGCTGAAACCTCCAAAGGTTGTTGGTGCTTTCCAAGTGTGCGGCGCGCAGTTGTTTTTCCCCATGGCCAAGAAGGGTTCCAGCGAGCAGCCTGCTGAGGTTCGCGCTCCGAAGAGGTCGAGGGCCAACGCAAAGGAGGTCCAGACTTGTGTTGGCGACAATGGGGCCTGTGCTAAGCCTGTTGCAGGGAACGCTGAGATGTGCCAGAATCATCTCAACGTTCACGCCCTTGCCTTCGGATGGATGACGCTGGCCGAGTTCAAGGATCAGCTCAGGACCGACCCTGAGTTTAACAAGCAGGTCGAGGCTGCCTTGCGCGTGAAGTTGGGGCTCGAGGAGAAGAACTTTTTCGCTGAGGATGTGACCATCGATTGCGCCCATGGCGTGCGGGCGTTCAGGCGCCTCAAGGGTCTCACGGTCAAGCGGTTCACGGAGGTGTTCGGCAAAGCGCCTCAGCAGCGCGGCAAGGTGATCAGGGACCTCGACGACGGGAAGGGTGGGAAGTTCAAGGGTGTGTGCGTGGAGGACGAGTCGGAGCCCGACGTGCTCTACGAGGTCTTCACGACTACGTTCAAGCAGCGTCAGCAGTACAAGCAAATGGCTGACAACCAGTTGCACTCCAGTCAGGCCCAGACCATCTTCACAAAGGTCAAGCTCGACGAGTTCATGGATTGCAGTCCCTACCAGAACGCGGCTTCAATGAACGACATCCGTCAGAAGGCAGCGTTGAAGGGTCCCGATCTGGCTGATCATGTTGCAGAACCAAGTGATGATGATGACGGGCAGAAGTCGGTCGATGGAGGCGCGCGGACTGCAGTGCCACTTCTGACATCTACTCCAACCGCAGCTCCGAAGCGAAGTTCCAAGGGAGGTGGCAGGGGCCGACGTTCTGGAGCAACTACGTTGGCTGCAGCTTCAGTTCGGTTAGGTCCGAGGGGGCCGATTGGCGCTGCTTCCGACTCGGGCAGTGTGCAGCAGACGGCAGGTTCCCCAGTGGCATCTGAGGCCATGGCGCTCGTCCAGGCGAAGATGAATGCCACCAGCATTGCCGACTGCATGCAGAGCAACACTGGTCGTTCGATGGGCGGGGCGGACGTGCTCAAGGAAAAGCTTCGCAAGATGGGGGCCACGGTCGAGCTGAAGATCTGGGAGGACCACGAGGAGCAGTACGCGGCAGCTCAGCAGATCAAACACCTTCAGATCGCGACGGTCGACCGCTCGGAGTTGGACGCATGCCTTTCGAAGCTTCGTGATGTGGAGTTTCCCGAGAGATTCCAGAGGGCCCTCCTCGAGCGCGCGGTCTCCGACCTCGTGGACAAGCCTGACTTTGACGTTGATAAGTCCTTCTGCATCATGAACCCGCTGAGCCCTCATGGGCTGACCTTCGATCCCATGCGGCCGACGCTCAGCGCCATCGCCATGGGCCAGGAGGAGAAGGCCAGACTTTTCTCCGATAAGCTGATCGTTCGGTACCTCTTGAAGCTTATCGAGGCAGGTGAGCCCAAAAAGTCCGATGCAGAGAATTTCGCACTGTACGCCATCCAGTGGTTCGATGATAGGATTGACGATGCAGATGCTTCAATCAGCCCTGAGGTGGATGAGATGTTCAGTACTTGCCTCACGATCTGCAAAGCGTTGTGCTGCATCATAGATCACATCAAGGTTGCTGGCAAGTCTTCTGTTTCTCGTTTGGCGGAGGCGGCCAAGCAGCGAGGCATGAAACACTCCATGCCTGGGCTCGTCTTCGCAGCGCTGAAGGGCAACGAGTGGTACAACAAACAGTACAAGCGGTTCATGGATAACATCGTTGGCCTCGAGAAGTGGGGCGATACGATCCACCTTCGGACGCAGCAGATCGTTCACCAGAACAGCACGCAGCTCGATCCCCATGCCATGTTGCAGGAGCTTGTCCAGATGAAGGGCGATCTCGATGCGAGCGTGTGGCGCCCATGCGCCGACTCCATCGAGAATTGGCTGTTGTCCAAGTTCAGCTTTGGTGACATGCAGGTTCGCGCCGAAGCTATGAGGGCTCCTTCGAAGCAGAAGGCCTCGGCAGAGATCGTGCTGGAGCAGATCGGCCTCATGATGACGTGCTTCCATTCGAACAAGGCCGCGCTCGAGGAGTTCAAGGCGACGGCCGAGGGCTTGCGGGACACCTTCCACAACGGTGCGGTGCTCGATCAGGCGATGGCGCTCTTGAGGCAGTTCAAGCTGCAGAGCTCGGAGGCCGTGCTGCCCCACGGCCACTGGGAGGAGGCGGCGAAGGTGGTGGCGCTCGTGCCGCAGGCCTTCGCCAAGGCTTGAGATGGCGACGACGGGGGCGAGGGAGGAGGAGGAGGGAGGGAGGGGTGAGACAGAGGAGGAGGAGGAGACGGAGGAAGGAGGAGGCGGAAGACTGAGCAGCAGTAGGAGGAGGAAGAACAGGAGGAAGGAGGAGGAGGAAGGAGAGGGAAGGAGGAGGCGGAAGGAGGAGGAAGGAGGAGGAAGAAGGAGGAGGAGGAGCAGCAACAAGAGGCCGCAACGAACCAACCATGCACTCTCAGTTCGGGGCCTGTAGCCTCCAACACCACTGTCAAAATGAATGGCACTTGCCTGGCACCCAATAATACCTGTGATAATGATCCGTTACGCCATGGGCTGTATGCCTGGCCTTCCACCAAGCGATTGTCATGGGCCCGTAGGCCCAGATTTGGTAAGACCGTCAAGCTTGTGGTTGACGCCTTTCTCTGATCGCACACTCAACGTGGCAAAGTTCACCTGGCGCTGTGTTTGCCCACACGTTTCTCGGTAATGCACCCACCGTGATTGTGTTACGGGCATTACGTTTCGAGTTTGTTCGGTGTTTCTTGCGGCAGCCCCCTTAAACGGGGTCGTTTGGGACCATTGTGCCGCTTCCGCGTGGCAACGCGCGGGGCTCCTGGCGTTTGGGCTCTGCTTGTCGGATGTTGGTTGATGCCTCATGAAAATGCCTCCTCCTCTTTCTCCTCCCCCTCCTCCCCCTCCTCCTCCTCCTCCTCCTCCCTCTCCCTCCTCCTCCCTCCTCCTTCCTCCTACCTCCTCCTCTATCCTCCTCCTCCGTCCCTCCTCCTCCTCCTCCTCCTCCTCCTTCTCCTCCTCCTCCCCCTCCTATCCCTCCTCCTCCTCTTCTTACTTCGTTTCCTCGCCCTCATCCTCCTGTGCAATGCAGTTTCTAGGCCCTCTCGGAGTGGCTTGCTTTTCAAGGTGTGATTGCACAACCAGTGATGCAATGCAGTTCCGTGTGATGCAGTTCCTAGGGCGTCTCGGGGTGGCTGGCGTTTCAAGGCGTGATTGACACATATGTGATGCAAGGCAATTCCTTGCAATGCAGTTTCTGGGCCGTCTCGGGGTTGCGGACTTTTCAAGGCGCGGTTGAAAACGCCAGTGATGCAATGCAGTGTCTGGGACATCGGTGAAGCATCCGAGGATGATCACGCATGCAAGTGTGCTGCTTGTCGCTGTCCCCTCTGGCGGGCAGACTTTTTTCGCGCACTACAAATAGACATTCGGCGGCACCATCCTGACGCGGCCTGGCTCGTCTACCGCAACTGCAACGGCGCCCACTACCAGTGACGCCGCGGGCTGCGCTTCATAGCGCGCCCGCGCCCTGGGGCGCCCGCGGCAGAGACGCGGCCGCCAACCTCGCAACTCGCAGCTCGCAGGTCACTCTCTCCTCTCCTGGGCGGCCGTGAGCCGACGAATTCTGTGTTTGAATCCATTTTCTCTTTTGGCGGTGGTGCGAGAGTTGTTGTAGGTTTCTCGGCGTGCGTAGACTGCCATCCCTGGGTATGCACATATGCCTGCGCGGCGGCAGTCTCAGTGTTCTTGAAGCAATCGCTGGGTGGCCGTACTTCGCGTTGCCCAATGGTGCTGGTTTTCCTATCGCGCCCTTAGGTCGACAACAAAGGCATCAACAAAAAAAAGGATGGAGAAGAGGGAGAGGAAGGGGAGGAGGAGGAAGGGAGAAGGCACACCCAGGGGGAGAGGACGAGGAGAAGAGGGAGGAGGAGCAGGAGGACAACGAGACGGAGTGGGGGGATGAGGAGGAGGAGGAGCGCCCTCCCGCCGAGGCGCGGGCGACAGACGAGTTCGGCAGCGAGATCGAGGAGATGTTTCTGGCGTCTCTCGCGCAGCTGGCCGCCGTGGATGATGATGACTCGTTCGGTGCCGTGTGCTCCACGGCGCAGCGGTTGTGGGCCAGCGTCGAGTCGTGGTGCTGCAAGGTTGGCCAGCTCAGCGACACGGTGCGCATCTTGGGATTGACCTCGAGGGCGCTGGCTGAGCAGAAGGCATTCCTCGCCACGGGCAGCACGCCTGCCATCCGCTCCAAGCCTGCTCACGACCGCGCCTTGTTGACGGCCTTGGTGCTCGCGTCTGATTCCATCGACGGGCAGGCGCCAGTGCCGGGAACACTCCAGGACAGGGTGGCGCTGGTCGTCAAGAACGCCCGCGCCCTGGTCAAGGCGCAGCGTGAGCACGACAACAGCGACGCTGTCGGCCAGGCGCGGTCGTGCTACGAGAAGCTGGTGGCCTTGATGGGCACGCCAAACGGCGACGGCGACCTGCCGTGGCGCAGGGGCATGGCCAGCACTGCAACGTGGACTGAGTTGCAGGCCAAGGCCGACGACAAGCTTTTCGTGATCGACGGAGATCGTTTCGATCACGCGGTGGATTCTTTCAGAGCAGGCGTGCAGCACCTGCGCGACGAACTCCACTTCTACGGCGTGGCCGTTCCTGAGGCCCTCTCGGTGGTGTACAAGTACACCGGTGATGCGGCGGCGGTGCACCAGGTCGAGGGTGCGCTGCTGCACCACCTGGAGGACGAGGAGACGAGGAGGAGCGCCGTGCGCATCAGGCGCGTGGTGAATGCGGAGTTCAAGAGGCTGGCGGCCGCCCAGGTGGACAAGGAGGCGGTCCACGCCACCATCGCCTCCGTGGCGGAGCACGCGCGGGAGCACGGCGAGCTGCCGAGGTAGGCGGCGCTTCGCGGCTCGAAGCCGCGACGGCGGTGATGTGGAGGAGGAGGAGGTGAAGGAGGGGGAGGGGAGGGGAGGGGAGAAGAGGGGAGGGAGGGAGGGACGGAGGAGGAGGAGGAGGGGCGGAGGACGAGGGGGGGGGGGAGGAGGGAGGAGGAAGAGGAACACCAAAGGAGGGGGAGGAACCCCACAGCCGCTCGCCGCCCCTCTGCGCGAGCACGAGGCATGTAAGTCCTCGTGCTCCTGTGCGCCCGGAGAGCCTGACTCCTGGGGCGCCTGGAAGTCGTGTCTCCTTCCTCCCTCTTCCCTTGCGCTGCTCCTGCTGCCTCTCACCTTCCTGCCCCTTTCTGCTGTTGCTGTTGCTGCTGTTTCTGCTCCTGCTGACTTCCTCTCTTCTTCTCTCCTGCCCTTCCTCCTCCTTTCCTTCCCCTACCCTCCCTGGCCCTTCTTCCCTTCCCCTGCTGCCCTCCTCCTGCCTTTCCCTTCCTGCCCTCCTGGGGGTGGGGGCAGAGCAGAGGACAGCACAGGAAAGCAAGCAGGAGACAGCGGCAGCTTGATGAACATGATTTTTGGTTGCTTGGCCCTGCGTCTTCAAAGGGTTTCTCGCGTACTGGTGGGTGGCTCAGTTTCAATGATGACATCGGTCCGCACATCCCGTGGGGTAGGCAAAATCGTCTCTGCAATTTTGAGGCATCCAAAACGTATTCAAAACCGAATTCCATGTTTCTAAAAAAAAAAATCGTATACTTTTTAGCTAATTTATGGTTTTTCCTACGAAAGCCTCTCTCTGAGGCGTCTTCCATCACAAGCCTAGCCTCGTCTTAGAGAGAGGGAGAGAGCGAGAAAGAGAGAGAGAGAGAGAGAGAGAGAGAGATAGAAACATCGAAGTAGATATAAGCGTGAGCTTTTGGCGTTCCGCTCGGATTTCCTGGGTCGGCGCCTGGGCCTTCCCTGGCGGCGCTTCGCGCGCCAGGGGGGGGGGGGGGATCCAGCGCCGATCCAGGGAATCCGTGCGGGGCGCCAAGAGTTAATTTGTTTTTGTTTGTTACATGGCATTGTTTCTTTCTGTCTAAGAGAAGAGAAGGAGAGAGAGAAACAGAGAGAGAGAGAGAGAGAGAGAAAGGAGAGAGAGACAGAGCAAAAGAGAGAAAGAGCGAGAGAGAAAGAGAAAGAGAGAAACAAATATAACAAACAAAAAACACAAAATAAATATAGAGAGAGAGAGAAAGAGAGAGAGAGAGAGAGAGAGAGAGAGAAGGATAACAACCAAAAAACAGCGACACTGGACGCGCGGGTCGGGGTGCCGCAGGCGCTCTGTGGCGGCGCGCTCTCAAATCGCGGGCGCATCATCGTTTAGCCCTTCACTATCCACATTTTTCAGAGCGTGAATTACCTACCCCGCTTTCGCTGCCAGGCAAAACCAAGTCATACCACGCGCCTCCTCGTCAAGCGGCCTGACCAGTACAGGCTGTACTTTGGCATCGTTTGGTATCTCTTGGAAGCGAGGGTGGTGAAAAAACGAGGTAGGCTTGTTCTCCCCTTAATATCCATCCCCATCTCGCGCCCCACCGCCTCACCACCTCGGCGGGGAACACGCCCCGCGAGACCCGAAGGGCGCAGCCCGTGTCCCCATCCCTCGGCATCGCTCGGACGTTTGCATCTTTCCTTCGGCGAGGACCATCGAGGAGCATCCTTGATCATGTGGCGAAAAAGCCACGCACGAAACCGAACAAAACACGGAATGGACGTCCGAGCGATGGCGACATCCAGGGGGGCCACTCGGCCAGTGGGGCCCAGCCCGCGCTAATGGGGACGGGGATCGGCTCGACGACGCTCGAAAGTAAGCTCGTGAGGGCAAGGGTTAAGTCGGGCACGTCCCTCTACAGGAGGAACATTCAAAACTAGGCAAAACATGGTCTGGGGACGATTTTTTGTTTCTTATTTTGACAATTTTGGAGCTTTGCTTGGGTATCTTAATTTTTCGCCCAAAATCCGTCTGTAGGGGGACATGCCCGACCTAAGGCAAGGGCCCGAGGCGCTCTCTCGGCGCGAGGCCCACCTGGGTGGGCGCAGGGGGCAGGAGCAAGAAGGCGCGGCGGGCCGTCGCGGTGCGGCGCCCTTGCCGGGCATCGGGAGAGGGAGCTGTCGGCGATTCTTGGAGCTCTGCCCGCCTCGGTGTGCTCTTCTCAGGCGATCGCACACATGGATCAAGGGGGCATGGATTGGCGACGGGTCCCGCTTCCATGGGAGATGGCGGACTTCCGCCGCCGAGCGAGGCGGCACCGGCCGCATTTTGGGGAGGGCACCTCCCCCGATCCATGGATTTGGTGACCGCGCGCCAAATCCATGGGATCGCTAATTCATGGTGACGGTTTTTATGCATGGTTTTGCCGATCGGCGCGGGCTCTCGCACCCCCCCCTTCCCCATGGAGTAGATCTTGGCTGTTTTTCGGCGCCTGTCTCGAGCAGGTGGAGTCTCCCCCAGCGGACGCACGTTTCCAAACAGCCGCACTGAGCAGATGTCCTGAGCCAGACCCCCCCCTCCCCCCCTTCCGCTCAGTGTCGAAACTCCGAATGAGAAGACGCTGACTAAGTGGGGCGTGTCCCTCTACAAAATAATAAAGAAATAGTATGGGCACGATCTTGATAGTGTTTTTCAATATGTTTGTGTATTTGTCTGACCATGTGTGATTTCTCGCCCTAAAAACCGGCATTAGGAGGACATGGGGACATGCCCGACCTAAATCCAGGAGCGTGCTTGGCCATCCAGCGCACGCCCGAGACCGAAACATGCACGGGGAATGGACGTCCGAGCCATGTCGAGTGTTGTGCAGAGAGAGAGAGAGAGAGAGAGAGAGAGACAGAGCGAGAGAGGGAGCGAGATATGCAGGTCGAAGTGCGGGGCTGTGACCGTTAGTTCGTTGTGCGTCCGACGACATCGCCCATGACGGGGACAGGTCATCGAGGTTCTGTTCATGCTCCAGATGCCCCCGGAGACCTTCAGGGCCCCCTCAAGACCCCGCTCAATTGTAACATTTTTGAGGCCTCTTCTGGGCATCGCGGCGTCGCCCGCGTCGGCGAGGGTCGGGCTCATTGGGTCGCTTGCCAACGCACGGAAGTTTCGTGTGGGGGGGACGCGGCAGCGGCCCCGTCGCGGGCGCTCACGGTCGATCGCCGCCGGTGGTCCCGAATCGGCCAACATGGAAATGACCCGGCGATCGAGAGGCCGCCGAGCGGTCCGAGCGGTGCAGCTTGAGAACGGTTCGCGCGGCGTCGGGAACCAGCGCCAGGGTCGTCACGGCACGACGCTGCCGCACTCGTTGGCAGAGGCTCCGGAGGCGCCGACAGTGACCTCCTCTTCCGAGAGGGAGAGATGCCGAACGAACAACACACACCCATACCCACAGGGAGGTCGTTGGGAGGAGGACTGGCTGTGGGTATGGGTGCGGGTTGTCGGACCCTGGGGAACGCTCCCGCTCGAGCGGGGACCCCTGTCCGACAACTCGCACCCATAGCCCTCTCCGATCCCCCTATGGGTATGTGTGTGTGTGCGTTGCTGGTTCGGCAGAGAGGAGGAGCCTCGCCTCGCCTCCTCTCGCCCGGGTCGCGGGGGGGCAGCACCAGCGGAGCCTGGTCATCCTGCGCAGGAACGCGACGGACTCTGGGCGATGGTGCGCAGGGGGGGCCCGGCGCGCGCCCCCTGCGCGTGGCACAGTCGGGTCTGTCTGGTCGCTGGCCGACCTTGCCAATCGTGTCTTGCCAATCGTCGGCAAGCGGGGCTTGCCAATCGTGTCTTGCCAATCGTCGGCCCCCTGGCCGACCATTGACGACGGGCTCCCCCCTCGTGTCTTGCCAATCGATCGGCGGTTCAGAGATGTCAGGCAGTGGCGAAGCGTCCCAGCTCGCCTGCGGGCCTACCGAAGGATTTTCTAAGGACCTTGTGTGGTCTGCACGAAATGTTCTCAGAACATGTCTGACTGGGACTGTCTTGTTTGAGCACAGCGGGCTTGTTTTCTAAGAACATTGTTTTTATTCCTAGAACAGCCTTGGGTTCTGAGAACAATTCGTGGTATAGGCCTGCAGGACTGCCGGGACGGTCGATCCCTGCTCAGAGCTGGGGCCCAGCGGGATGGGGCCCTCCGGACGAGGGGCCTCAACCAGGGACCCTTTTCTGTCTTGGGGGTAAGTTTAAGTCGGGCCTTTCCCCCATGCAGGGGGATTTTCGACGAAACATAAAAGATACTTCGAACATAAGTCAAAAATAGTCCAAGAATAGTCTGGGGACTTTTTTTTGAGTATTTGTATTTACCTTTTTGGAGTATGTTTAGGGTATTTCTCATCTTTCGTCGAAAATCCCCCTGTAGGGGGACACGCCCGACATAAGGGTAAGGCGGGCCTGCCCTCTGGGCCCAACCTCCCATAGGCCCCATCCTCCGGCCGCTGGGGCGCATTTCTCGTGCCCTCTGCGCGTCCGGGAGCGCTGCCCGCGTGACGGAGCCCGTGCCTTCGCGGGCCTCCTTTCCACGGACGGCCCCGACTGTGCTCCCTCCTTCGGGGGCCCTGGAAACGACAGGGCCGTTTTTTTACCGGTTCCGTTTTGCCGTTTTTTTGCTGGTTCCGACGCCGTTTTTTTACCGGTTCCGTCGCCGTTTTTTGACCGGCTCCGGCTCCAATCCTGGAGCCGTTTTCTTTGCCGTTTCCGGTCGCCGTTTTTTTGCCGTTTCCATTTTCAAGGGACATTTTTTTGGAAACGGTGAAAAAACGGCCTTGCCGTTTCCAGGGCCCACAAAGGCTCCCTCCGCCTCTCCCCTGCTGGCGACTCTCAGAGGGAGCCTGCTTTCTTGGGAAAGGGGCCTTCAGGCGGAGGGCCAGCAGCGACGCATATTCAGCATACTTGCTTCCCCTGCTCTCTCTTTTTCTCGGTTGCCGCCGCGCCTCGTTGCTCATCTGCCGCCGGACCACGCTCTTTGCGCAGGGGAGGCGATCCGTTTTTGTCGGGCCTCGCCGTGGCCAGGGGAGCCTCGTGTTCTCCGGGTCTGGCGTTCCTTCTGGTGGCACGATGGCTGTCATGCCTCAAGGGGCTGCGCCTTGGCGGGCCTGCGGTTCGTGACATTACCCCCACACCCGATTTCACCACCATCACCGTCATCATCACAACCAGCATCATCGTCATCACCATCACCATTATCATCAGCATCGCCATAATCATAACCATCACCACCACCACATCATGATCAGCATCAGCATCATCGTCACCATCACCATTACCATCACCAACATTCTCATCATCAGCACCATCACCATCATCGGCATCATCATCATCATCATCATCATCCTCATCCTCATCCTCATCAGCATCACCATCACCATCATCATCATCATCATCATCATCATCATCGCTATCGTATAATCGTCATCACCATCACCATCACCATCGCCATCAGCATAACCATCAGCATTCGCATCACCATCACCACCACCATCACCACCATCACCATCGCCATCGCCATCACCATTACCATTAAAATCACCACCATCATCACCATCACCATGCTCATCACCACCACCATCACTACCACCACCACCAGCATAATCATCATCATCGTCGTCATCGTCTGGCAACTGAGCGTGTGGCCAGACTGTTGCCCTCCAGGTACGGTCGATCATCGTCGTCATCGTCATCAGCATCATCACCATCACCATTACTATCAGCATCACAATCACAATCACCATGATCATCACCCGCACCAGCACCATCAGCATCACCACCACCATCAGCATCACCATCACCATCACCACCACCACCATCACCATCGCCATCACCGTCATCATCACCATCACCACCACCATCACCATGGCCCTCGCCATCACCATTACCATTTCCATCACCATCACCATCATCACCATCATCAGCATCATCACCATCACCATCACCATCACTATCATCGTCAGCGTCAGCATCATCATTACCATCACCATAACCACCACCACCACCAGCACCATCACCATCACCATCATCACCACCATCACCACCGTCACCGTCACCATCACCTTCATCATCGCCATCACCATTACCATCACCATCATCACCATCAGCATCACCATCAGCATGATCGGCATAATCATCAGCATCATCGTCATCATCATCACCATCATCATCACTATCACTACCCCCATCACCATTACCATCTCCATCACCATCAGCATCACCATCATCACCATCACCATCACCATCACCATCACCAGCATCATCATCGTCATCGCCGTCATCATCACGACTATCACCATCATCATCAATAGTACCATCATCCTTTTTCCACCACCACCACCATTACCATCACCATCACCATCACTATCATAAGCACCATCACCACGACCATCAGCATCACCAGCACCACCACAACAACCATCACCATCACCAGCACCATCATCACCGCCATTGTTACCATCACCATCAGCATCACCATTTTTATCACCACCATCACCATCACCATCTGTATCATCACCATCATCATCACTATCACCATCATCATTGCCATTATCATCATCATCCCCATCAGCATCATCATCATCACCATAGTCATTGGTTCATCCGTATCGCCATGTTGGCTCTTGCCATTGCTGGATCCGTTGCCCCTTGCTGGCACGTGCCAGCCTCTGCTTCCCGTTCGTTCCTGCAGGCTTCCGATGGTTCATGCTGCGCGTCTCGACTAGATTGTGCAGCAGCTGTGGCTTGGTCGACAGGTTTCGGCCCGCCTGCATTCGCACACGGGCAAGTCGAACGGCATGTATGCCTGTACTCAACCCGCTCGTGGGGTATGCAAAACAAGCTGGCCATAGACCTGGTCACCCACAGTACGCATGACCTTGTGTCCTTCACCATTGTGGACCATGGGCGCCAGAAGTCGAACGGGGAGTCCCGCGTCAGCCTCTCTCTCCAGCCTGCGCCTTCTCGCCTTTCTGCCGCTGGACATCACGATGCTGATGGCGCTCCACAAGATTCCGGCGATGATGACGGCAGCGGTGGCTACAATGCTCCTGGCCCTCGTGATCAGTACGATCGTCTTGACGATGGCTCCGCTTCCCAAGGTTCCCCGGAGCAGTGGTGGTGGCGGTTTTCGTTCAGCTGATGATGCTGGCCTCCAAATTCTGGGAGCGGCTGCTCATCCTGAGACTCTCTGCGCTGGAGCTGGGCGTCCTGGCGTTGCTAGTGGTCAACTTCCTGACGGTCGCGTGCCTTCCAATGCCCCTCGGTTTCCTCTTGGCCGAGCGTTTCCTGATAGACGTGGGGTTCCCGATGATCGTGGTATTATTGACAGTCGCGAACTTCCAAGTGTGCGTGATGCTCCTGCTGTTCATGACAGCCAGTAGAGTTGGCCTGCTGGCGTTCCTGCTCTGTGGGTGCCCTTGGAATGCGTCCTGGATGCTCTTCCGTGGTTGGGCGGCTCGGAGCTTCGCGAGGACCATGGGCTTCACGATCCCCCTGATGGTCGCGTGCTTCCTGTTTGTCGTGTGCTTCCTGATGTCCGTGGGATTCCTGACGGTCTTGAGCTTCCTCCAGGTTGTGAATTCTTGCAGTTTCCCGATGGTCGTGCTCCTTTAGACTGTCTGATGGTCGTGAGTTTCATGATGCTCGCGAGCTTTCTGATGGCCGTGAGCCGTGCGGTTATGATCGTGCGCTTCTTGGTGTCCGTGAGCTTCTTGATGAGCACGTGCTCCTTGCTGGTGCTGGTCGAATTGTTCAAAATGGTATTGAGCTTCCTGCTGGTCGTGAGCCTCCTGGTGGCCGTGCCCTTCCAGATGGTCGTGTGCTCCCTGGTGGTCGCGAGCTCCCTGATGGCCGTGAGCTTCTAAGTGGTCGTTAGATATCCGGCTGTCTTGAGCTTCTTTTTGATGGTGGTGCGCTTCCTGATGCTCGTGGGCTTCCTGATGGGCAGGTGCTTCGTGCTGGTACTGATCGGGAGTTTCCTGATGAGCGCGTGCCCCCTGATGATCGAGCGCCCTCTGATGGACGTGACTTTCCTGATGAACTGGCTTCCTGACCATCGTGGGCTTCCTGGTGGCCGTGAGCTTTGCGAGGACGGTGGCGCGCTCCCTCTTAGGCGTTGTGCGCTTCCTGCTCGTGCTGATCGCGTGGTTCAAGATGGCCTCTGGATTCCTGGTGGCCGTGAGCTTCCTGATGGCCGTGAGCTTCCAGAGCGTCGTGGGCCTCGTGCTGGTCGTTGGTTTCCTCATCGTCGTGAGCGTCGCTTCGATGGTGGGTCGCTTCCTGGTAGTCGTGGGCTGCGTGATGGGCAGGCGTTTCCTGCTGGTGAGCCTCCTGATGGTCTTCCCGCTGTCCCAGGTTTACCCCAGTTGTCTGTAGATCGGAGCTCGCGCTCTCAACGTTTGTAAGATAGTAATGATTCGCTACCTCAATCGATCTCGAATCATGTTGAAGTAAGGAATTCACGTTCTCGCTACCTGTTGGCTTTGAGGTCACAACTGGCCACGCTTGGCGATAACATGGAAGTCCTTTCCTGTGACCCGGCTGCTGTTCGCTGGAACAGGGAAGTCCGCAGAAAGCTTCGTGCTGCTATGGGCAAGGCTGGCCGAATGCGCGATGATGCGAGGCATCGACGCGAGCTGGCAGCGTCGACGCAATCCTCGCTGAAGGTGCCGAACGTGGAAAAATCATCACCGCATGATTCGCATCTTCATCGTTCTCTACATTCTAAGTTTCATCATCATCAGGTCGCCGGGCCGTCAAGTATCCCAACGGGTCAGTGATGCTGCTCGTTGTCTCGCGTGTTCCTTTTTTGCAGTACTCGCGGCGGGCTCGCGTAATGGCTGCAGGGATGGCGAGCTCACTTGCCCCATTGGTCGTGATGGCCTGTGGGCCGCAGGGTGCGAGCGCAGTGCGGGTCCACATGCCCCGTTGACTCTGGAGCCCCCGGCGAAACCCAGCTCCTCGTGCTGCACGCGCTCGGGCCGAGTGGCCTCTCTGGACATGTATTTTCCTATTCCAGATTTCGTAATAAAAGGGAGGGGGGTCTCATTTCGGGGGGGGGTCTCTTCCGGGCAATCTTGGAGGGCCTGGGGCGTCTGGAAACGCTGTTTTGGAGGGTTCTTTCACGGGGGAGGTCTGAAATGGCTTGTCTTGGAGGGTCCACACCCCCTCCCTTTTATTACGAAACCTGGAGTAACCAGCGCCTGCGGGTCGTGGGGCGGCCCGGCAGCGCGGGGCCGTCCGGGGGGGGGCAGCTTGGGCCCCGGGGCGGCAGGCAGGGGGGGGGGGCAGGCGCGCCGAGCGGAGGGGCAGGGGGATGCGAAGAATCGGCGGCGTGCCCAGGTCATCGTCGACTTCGTCGTCGGCTTCGTCGTCGGCTTCGTCGTCGTCGTCGTCGTCGTCGTCGTCGTCGTAGTCGTCGTCGTAGTCGGGCGGCGCCGGTGGCATCGCTGTGCCCTCGTCTCGGGGGCCTCGAGACGGGGGTCAGTGCAGACGGGGGTCAGCCAGGGCGCCGGATCCTGCAGGATCCTGCGAACACCCCCTCTGGCTGACCCGGGTTAGCGAGCCGCTCGTGGCCGCGAGGCGGCCGCGCCTATTGGCTGACCCGGGTTTGCGAAGACCTGCGTTGCAGTTTTTGTTCCTGCATTGCAGTTGTCAGGTTTCCTGCTGACCCGGGTCTGGATTGACCCGGGTCAGAAGATCCCCGATCGTCGAGAATTCTACCTCATGGTCGGTGCCGGTTTTGTTCTGATGGGGGCCCTCCGCGCCTGGCGATGCAGGTCGCCCGCACTTGAGCGGCGCGGCCTGGGCCTCGTGCTTTGCCCCGCCCTGTTGCAGGGTTCCCTCGTCCTCCCCCTGCTTCCCTGGCCCACCCCCCAGACTCGGAGGAGGATAAGTCGAAAAAGAAAAATCGCCACAAACGTAAACGTTTGGCGTTCCGCACGGATTTCTTGGATCCGCGCTGGGCCCCCCGGCGGCGCCGCCGGCGCCGGAGTCGGCCCCGGAGTCGCGCCAGGGAGTGGGGTCAAGCGCAAGTCCAGGAAATCCGCGCGGAGCGCCAAAAAGTACCAATACCGCCACCAACTCTCTCGTTTTCGCCTTTGTGGGCCTGCTGGGAGGCCCTCGTGGCCACCGCTGGATTCGCCTCGAAGTTCTCTTCAAAACGTACCCCGGGTGAGGTCCGCCATTGGGTTCGCCTCGACATTGCTGTCAGAACGCACCCCAAGATTCCCTTCAGAGCCCCCAGGCGACTTTCTCCCCCAATCCCCGAGTTTCGCCCGACAAGTCTGGCCGTTCAGAAGAAGGGGAAACTCAAGGGATACACCCCAAGGGCGCTGTTCGGACGCACCTCTATCGAGGATGGACGTCCCCCCATCGTATATCCCACGGTTTGGCCTCAAATGTTGTAGTCCGTTCGGAAACACCACGAAGCCTGGGACAGGGGTCGGCATGTCAGAAACGGCCCTCCTCCTGGGTTTGGCTCCTCCTCCTCCTCCTCCTCATCCTCCTCCTCCTTTTCCTCCCCCTCCTCCTCGCGAGAGGCGATGGCCACAGGTGGTCTCTGGGCAGGACCCACGCCTGAACACCAAGTCCCCGCCTCGGAAGCCACTGCCTAGATGCTTCCTCCTACCATCTCCTCCTCCATCCTCCCTCCTCTTCCTTCCCTGCTCTCAACCCCTAGCAGGGAGCAGACTGGCAGAAGGAAGGGTCGGGGCAGGGCCCACAACTGCACGCTGAGCATGGATAAAGCGGGGGCTGAGTACATCAAGCAGGCGCCTCGCCCCACTCCCGCGAGCGGAGCGTCATCTCCTCGGCCTCCGCGTGGCCGTCCGCGATCGGCCCGGTTCGACGATGCGTGCCGATATCCTCCAGACGAGAAACAGTCACCGACTCCGATGCCCTCCCTTGTTTTCGCCTCTGTGGGTCTCCTGGGGGTACCCTCGTCGCACTGGCTGGATTCGCCCTCGGAACCATTCTCAGAGCGCCTCTTGGGCGAGGTCCACGGAGCAGCAACATCAGCATCGTTATGTTCCTTCGTATTGCTGGAGCAGTTCTTCCAGGCCTCTCGGCTGTTTGGATAGCCTCAACAAGCTACACGTTAAGGGTGGCCTTTCGCCAGAGTGACACTGTGTGCGGGTCCACAGGGGTCCTTCGAGGGCAGGAACTCTACCACGCTACTATGTTCCCATCTGTCACCGCGCACAGTACATTCATCGGGGTAGGTGCGCGAGCGTGAGGCGTCCAACCGAATACATACCCCATTTTTCGGACGTTGGCCTGCGCACCTTGGTGCACATGTGTGCGGCTTCCAGTTCCCCGCAGCACTAGCTCGCGCACTGGTATTGATTTGCATTCGACCCGCCCCCCTCCCCCCACACACCGCCCCACGGCCCCCCTGACGCCACGCAGCACAGGCCACTCTCGCCTAGGGAGTCCCTCTTGCGTGCAGCCGGACGGCCAGGTGGACCCTTTTGCAGCACCAGCCCACCAGGGCGCGTGCGGCCGTGTCAGTGGGAGGGGCGGTGCCAGGGGGGCAACGACACCCTTGCGGCAGAAGACCCGAAGCAGCCTAACGCAGGGGCC
>CAUYUJ010018097.1:85000-127500 GCA_963575745.1 Prorocentrum cordatum | reverse complement strand
TACTACTACTACTACTACTACGGCTACGACTACGACTACAACTGCCACCACATGGACTGCTGCGACAACTAGTACTACTACTGCCACGACCACTGTTACTACCACTCGCACAACAACAAGTACTATTACGACTACGAGTACGACTTTAGGATTACTACTACCACTACTATGACTAGTACTACTCTTACGACCGCTACTACGACTACGGCTATTCGGACTAGTTTCATAAGGGCTCCAACGACTATTGCCATTGCTACTGCTGCTTCTCGTATCACGATTGCTACCACTACTGTGCAGACGGACGCCGGTGCCGCCGTTGGCGTACGTCTGACGTCAGACGTCATGTATCTGGACCCCGTTGCAGCTCAGGCGGACGCCGGTGCCGCCGCCAACGAGCCGCCACCTGGCTGGTGCGTTCACTCCGTTTTGTCCCTTTGTGTGCGACTGTTGTGTGTGTGACTTTTTTTCTGCGTGTGCAGGCCCGGTGCTGGGTACTACCCGCCTCCAGGCTGGTCGCCGCCCCCGTACGGCTCGTACCCACCCCCGCCGCCAGGTTACCCGGCCCCACCGCCGTACATGTACCCGCCGTACGGCTACCCGCCGCCGCCGTACGGCTACCCGCGGGTACATGTACGCCGCGGCGGCACCGGCGTCCGTCTGACGCAGTCTGAGCGTATCACTAGTACAACTACCATGGCGACTGCTACCACTACTACTACAATTCGTAGTACATCTACCTTTGCTTCTACAAGTTCGGCCATTACCACTACTACGACCACTACTACTACTACTACTACTAAGATACGGATGCGATTTATTTCCCAACTGTTTCTGTTGCTCCTACGTCTACTACTATTACGATTGCTATTGCTATTACTTGTGCTACTACTACTACCAACACTACTACTACTACTACTGCTACTACTAGAACTACTGCGACTGCCACTACAAGTCGTGTTACCACTGCTACCACTAAGGTCACCTTGATATGACCATTGCCTCTATTATTATTATTACTACTACTACTACTAGTGCTACTACGACTACTACGACCACCACTACTAGCACTACTACTACTACTACGACTACTACTACTACTACTACTACTTGTACTACTACTACGACTACTACTACTACTACTACGACTACTACTACTACTACTACGACTATTACTACTACTACTACTACTACTACTTCTACTACTACTACTACTACTACTACTACTACTACTACTACTACTACTACTACGACTACTACTGCTACTATTCTTCTACAGCAACTGCTACTACTACCACTACTACTACTGGTACTATTACTACAACTACTCCCTGCTCATACTACTACCACTACTACTACTACTACTACTACTACTACTACTACTACTACTAATACTACTATTACTACAACTACTACTACTACTACTACTTTTACTACTACTACTACTACTACTACTACCACTACTAATACCACTACCACTACTACTACTACTACTACTACTACCACTACTACTACTCCTACTACTACTGTTGCTACTACTACTACGACTACTAGTTCTACTACTACTACTACTACTGCTACTACTGTTACTGCTAGTGTACGGCCACTACTACTGCGGTTACTACGAGTGCTACTCCTTGTGCACGTACTATTGCAACAGCTATTGTCACCACAGCCGCTACCAGCTTCCCTCTAGTATTACGATCAGTATTACTACTACTACTACTACTACTACTACTACTACTACTACTATTGCTACTACTACTATTTTTACTACTACGGCTATGGCGACTACTACTACCACTACCACTCGTAGTGTTACTACTGTTGCTCTTAATCAGTCGCCTACCACTACTTGTATTATTACTACTACTACCATTACCATGAATACTAATGCAACGGCTACTCGTAGTAGTATCACGACGACTTCAAGATTACTGTCACTGTCACTGCTGCTTCTCTTGCTACTGGTACTTTTGCTACGCACTGTTTTTTATATATAGGTGAACTGCATTGTATTAGCTACGTCCTACGAACTACGTGCTGCTAGCTAGTAGCTATCACTTACTAACTAATAGCACCCAGTTCGGATTTCGGCTTACTATTGATCACTATCTACCAGCTGCGCCCGGCCGCCGTCGTCCCCCTCAATTATTGTTCCTCGTTTTTCTCCTCCTCCTCCTCCTCCTCGTCCTCCTCCTGCGCCTCAGCTCCAGCTCGCATGCTTCGAGCTGGTTCAGCGCGGGGACAGACCGGCGGGCTCCCGCTTGCGACTT
Organism: Prorocentrum cordatum; assembly: GCA_963575745.1. Classification (NCBI taxonomy): domain Eukaryota; class Dinophyceae; order Prorocentrales; family Prorocentraceae; genus Prorocentrum; species Prorocentrum cordatum. The sequence goes on along the minus strand of CAUYUJ010018097.1, from coordinate 125,227 downwards.
CCTCGCGCGTCACTCACAGACGAGGCTCCCGCCTGATACATCCTCCTTATTCAAGCCCTCCGGAGGCCAAAAGTTACGACAATTACACGCTTCGGATGACCCGCGTCGGATTAAAAACAGAAGGTGCGGGCCCCATAAGGAGAGGTTTCCCGCCTGAGATTTCGTCGCAATTCGCTCACAAACGAAGCTCCCGTTGGATATTTCCTCCAGATTTACGCCACAGGGGCCAAACAGTGACAACAGTTACACGTTTCGGATGACCCGCTTCGGATTTAAAAAACATGAGGTGCGGGCCCCATAGGGAGAGGCTTCCCGCCTGAGACTTCGTCGCAATTCAGTCACAGTCGAGGCTCCCGCTTGATATTCCCTCCACATTCTCGCCACAGGGGCCCAAAAGTGACGACGGTTACACGTTTCGGATGACCCGCCTCGGATTAAAAACTTGAGGTGCGGGCCCGATAGGGAGGGGCTCCCGCATGAGACTTCCTCACAATTCACTCAGACGAGGCTCCCGCCTGGTACTACCTCCATATTCAAGCCAGGGAGTGAGTGGTGACGAAATGATGAGTGAGTGAATGATGATGATGATGACGATGATGATGATGATGATGATGATGCTGTTGCTGATGATGATGACGATGATGATGAGTGTGTGAGATGAACGGGTGATGATGCTGCTGATGATGACCATGATGGCCACTGCGTGGGTGTTCGAGACACTATGATGGAGATGGTGACGATGATGTTGAGAGTGGCGGTGGTCCTACCGTCGGAGGACCACTGCCTCCGAAGCCTACTGAGGGTGAGTGAGTAATTGAGTGAGTGAGTGGGTGATCGAGTGGTGATGATGGTGACGATGATGATGATGATGACGATTATGATGAAGAGTAGTGATGAAGGATCATGATGATGAGTAGTGATGACGGTGATGGCGGTTGATGGTGATGATGATGGTAATGATGATGAGTGTTTGCGTGCGATGACGATGATGGTGGTTGATGGTGATGATGATGGTGATGATGGTGTGTGAGAGAGAGAGAGAGGAAAGGGGGGGTGAGATCCTGCGCGGCGTGTGCAGAGGAAACAAGAACCCCACTTTGGATGTGGGGAAAAAAGCTCCCAAATGGAAAAAACCTATCAACAAATAGTCCCCAGACTATTTTTGGAATATGTGTTGATGTATTTTTTAGGTATTTTTAATTGTTCGTCGAAAGTCTCTCTGTAGGGGGACACGCCCGACTTAAGCCTGGCACTCCCGCGGCCCGAGGGCGAACCTAGGCCCACTAGATGGGATCCCTGGCAGATGGGGCCGGAGGATCGCGCCGCATCGTCGCCGATGCATCGACGCTGCGGCTCGATGTGGAGGCCGTGCTTCCCCACGCCGACGTCGCCGATACATCGCCGACGTCGCCGATGCATCGCCGATGCGTCGCCGATGCATCGCCGATGCATTGGCGATGCGGCGCGATCCATGGGGGAACCAAAAAGTGCCAATAGCTACAGTCGGACCGAGGTCTGAGATCGAGGTCGGTTCGGGCAGGGTGCCCGAAGGTTCTTCGTGTTTGTTGGATGTTCTTGTGCATCCTGGGGAGGGTACCCTTGAAAATTCTATGTGTTTTGGCTGGCAGAGGGTCTCATGTTTTTGAAGGAGGTTGTTATGTCTTAGGTCTGGCTTGAATGAACGCTTTTCCCCGGGACCTCTTCCCGAGGTGCGCTCTGACGAGAAAATCTCGAGGCGAGTCCAGCCGTGGCGGCGAAGGCCTCTCAGGAGGCCCAAGAGAGGGGAAAGAGGCAAGGGTAGCGTTAAGTCGGGCGTGTCCCTCTACAGGAGGAATACATCAAAAATAATTAGAGAATCGTAAGAAAATAGTTTGGGGACGGTTTCTGAGTATTTTTGATAATGCTTGAATACTTGTTGGCTCTTTTCTAGTTTTCGTCCAAAATCCTCCTGTTGGGGGCCATACCCAACCTGAGGGTAGCGGCATGGGCACCCTGCCTCTCGGAGGAGGCTCGGAAGGGGTGAAGGGAGAAGAGGCGGGCCTTCTCGACAGGCTCGGAAGGCGGCCTGCTGAGAAGTTTTCGATGCCTGCCCCGAGGACACATCGCACATCGCAAACTGGAACATGTACATTGCCACTGGCGGGTGGTGTGGTGTATACTTGTTTCTCCGCTTTCGCGGGGCAACAACGAAAAATGTATACACCAGGATCCCGTATACACCAGGATCCGCGTTCTTGTGCGAATTTCGGCGCAGGGTCGGAAAAAGCCTCGGTGTACAGAGTTCGTTTCCCCAGCACCGGGAACCGCTCCGAAGGCCGGAGGCCTCCTGAGAAGCCCCGCCGCCCGAGGACCGCTTCCCCCCCTCTCGGGCCGGACGAATGGGGGGGGATTGGGGAAGGGGGGGTTACGAAATTTGCGGCATGCAGCTGGTTTCGGCCTCACCGAGGGGCCCATTCCTCGATACTTAGTCGCCTCCGTCGCCGGGAGGCGCCGGGAAAATCAGCTACGTGAGCTGATCCTCAACCCTCCCTTGCTATCCCCCCCTTTCGCCCGACCCGACCCTCGCTTGCCGCCGAGAGGCCATCATCACCACCCGGGCGACGCAGAAGCGAGCGGGGCCGTCTTCACCGGCCCCCCGGCGCGCGAGTTGCCCCCGCAGCAGGGTCGCACGTGCGCGCGCCGCTCTTTTTGCCAGCCTGGCGTGCCGCGCGGGCGGCCCGCGGAAGCCACCGCAGAAGGTCGCCATGCCATCTCGCGCAGGACCCGCCTCCTCGCCCTCCTCGTCCTCCTCGTCGTCCTCCTCCTCCTCCTCGTCCTCCTCCTACTCCGCCTCCTACTCCTCCTCCTCCTCCACATCGCGACCTGGACCCCGTTCGAACACGGTGCCTAGACCCCCAACCAGGGTCTCGAAAGCGACACTCCGGCGAAGGGGAGGACAACGGCACGGCGGCCTGCCAGGGGCTCGGGCCGAGGGGGCCCCAGGGCGTGCCCGCCGCCCCGCCCGCGGGCGGCCCCGGGAGCCCCCGCGCCTCCCGCGCGCGGCGTGGGGCCCCCCTGCCGCGAGCGGGCGCAGGTCGTGGGCGACATCCTCGCGGCCGGCAGGCCCAGCGCCGTGGCCGCCGCGCCCGCGCAGGAGCGCGCCAGGGGGCAGAGTACAGTGCCGGTTTTAATACATGCTCCGCGTGCGGATCGTGTATTAGAAATGAAGTATAGGGGGCGGAAAAGAGAGGGGTGATGACTAGGGGGGGTGGATATCGTGGCGGGGGCCATGATAGTTTCCCAGATTTCATGGCGCCTCTTCGTATTTCATTACGTCCCTGGCCCCCCCGCTACGCCGTGCACATGCCGCCGGTCATGATTTGCACCCCCCCCTCTCTTGGACGCCCCCCTCTTGGCCGCTCCCGATAAAGGGATTTAGTACCAAAAGCAATGATGAATTTATGCATTGATTTATTTGTAAATGAATCATGTATTGAACATCCAGTGCATTAAACATCCTATGTATTCAACCTGCCCTGTATCCGCGAGCGCGATCCACGGCCTGCAACGCAAAGTGCCTACTCGCAAACGACGTCCGAAGATCGCGGGCCTCCCTCTAATTATGCAATGCATCGTGCATCCCCCGCGTCGGATCCTGGCCACTGGCGAGTCGTTCTCTTACAGGTCGTGGAGTCCGCTTGTCTAGTCGTGGTGCTGCGCTTCAAGTGCTCCCGGGGTTCCAGGGCTGTGCCCCAACCGCGCGCGAAACAAGGCCGTGGTCGACACCAAGATCAAGCAGTGGCGAAGCGTCCCGGCTCGCCTGTAGCCCCACCACACAATGTTCTAAGAACCTTGTGTGGTTTCCACGAAATGTTCTCAGAACATCTCTGGGGGAGACTCTCTTGTTTCATCACATCGGGTTCATGCTCTAAGAACATCGTTTTTGTGATTGGAACGTCTTTGGGCTCTAAAATCACTTCGTGGTAGGACTATAGGAATGCCGGGACGGTCGGCCGCTGCTCAACAAGAGGCAACACCTCTGGCCACGGGGGAGAAGCCGCGGCATCCGCGCGCGAGCCGCCCGCGGAGGGCCTCGCGTGAAGCGCCCTCGCCTCGAGAGTGCGGCGTGCCGCGCCGGCGGCCTGCGTGAGTCGTCTGCCTCGTGAGGTCGGTCAGTGCGTCTTCTTGCGCAAGACTTATGTCAGGAGGGAAAACAAAAACACACAGACACAATTCATCTTCGATTCCCCCGAAAATATCGGAAAGTATGGGAAGGGGGGGGGGAAGACAGAGACCCAGAACATATGGGAGCACATGGGGAACATGTTTATTTGTGTGTATTTATTTAATCGCTTCGCTCATGCCGCCGGCCCTGGAGCCCTCTTTAGGGCCTCTTGGGGGCCTCTTGGGGACCTCTTGGGAGTCTCTTGGGGCTCCTTGGCGGCGTTTTGGAGGCCCCCAGGGCCTCTTGGGGGGCTCTTGGGGGTAGTCGATTGCGGCTCCCCCCTCGGAGGCCACGATCCTCGTGAGGGGTGTCGAAAAATACCCTCCCCTGGAGTGGTCTGGTGGCTTCTCCCGGGCTTCTCTCGGGACCTTGCCGGGGTACTTTTCGTCCGGGGGCCCCCAGGGGCCGCTCCGCGCGCGCGAACTAGAAATATTGTTAACAAGTTACCGGAGATCTTAGCACGCCTCTGGCCCGTTGGGCCGGCGAATTTGTGTGTCCTGGGCCCCCTTCATTATGAAGTTCCAACCTACTTTAGCCGTGATCGTCAGAAATAGTTTCGAGCACCAGAAAAGCACCGCACCTCGAGGGTTTTCACGTGCCGGCCCCTGGGAGACACCCGCCCGATACTCTTTCGACACTCTCTCGACACTCTCTCGACACTTTTCCGGGGGCTCGAACTTGTGTTTGGGATGTGGTCCTTAAGTTCGGGGGCGGAAAAGAGGGGGGTGATGACTAGGGGGGGGTGGATATCATGGCGGGGGCCATGATATTTCCCCAGATTTCATGGCGCCTCTTCTTATTTCATTACGTCCCTGGCCCCCCCGCTGGGCCGCGCACATGCCGCCGGTCATGATTTGCACCCCCCCCTCTTTGACGCCCCCCTCTTTGCCGCTCCCGATAAGTACGATGGGAATAACATAACGTAAGACCCGTTTCTTCTTCGTCGCCCACCCAGTACCGCCATCCGCCCGACGGACTTTTCCGACATTGTCGCCGCGCTCGGTTGGCGCAGCCCCCCCCCCCCATCCCGACGTTGTCTCCATCGCTTCACGCTCCAGGCCGGCCCACCGTGCATACGTGTTGAGATGGGTTCGCATGCCCGCGAAGATCGGGGAGGTTTTTGTGCGGTGGTCGTGGCCCCAAATTGTCATGCGAAGCTCGCGCGTTGGAAAAAAAGTCGCTGGACAGATCGAAGGCCACGTTTAACGGAACACCCCTCCTTTCAATTTTCGCCTCCCATGTCGAACGCGAGGGACATTGCTTCAGGCGTGCTCGTGTGCATTACTTTTGGGTTTGGGGCAGTTTTCTGAGAGTGCCGTTGGCGCCTTTTGGGGGGGAACGGAGGGCACCAGCTGCTGGTTTCCTTAGGAGCCCCCTCAGTTGTCTCGCGACCTCTTAGGGGTTGTTTTGGGCTGCCTCCCGATCCCTGTGTTTGGCATCACCTCACCTCGATGCTGATCTCACGGATCCTTCTGAGGGCACATCCCAAAACTTGTCCTCGCTTTTTGCTCGACCCTCTTAGGGATAGGGATACGTTCGAGGCTGGTTTCTGTCTTGGGCCATCTTCAGGTTCTTGGGGATGCCGTGGGTTATGCTGGGCAAGATTCACGTCTCGTGGGCCCAGCGATTAATCGATCCCCGCTCTTGGGCTTTCTTTAGGTTCTCCACGGGTGCTCTTTGGAAGCCGTGGGAACCCTCAAGGTGCTTCTGGCCACCTGGGGGCCTGAACATGCCCACTGGAGCCCGCTACGGCGAGAACGCCCAAAGCACGCACAGCACCAGAAAGCATGTTTCAATGACCTGTGACCCTCCTGGTGGGGGGCCTCCGCGGGACGCTTCTCCAGAGATCTGGGGCCGTCGTTGCAGCCCATGGCCTTTCCAACTCCGAGGCCACCAGGGCGGCCGGCCCCTGGCCCCAGAGACGTACAAGACCATGGCCGCCCCGATGTTCGCCCCTCCGCCCTCCCCGGGCACGGGCGGCGCCTCCCTGGACCTGCCCCTCGGGCGCCGCCCGTCCCAGCGCAGCAGCGGCGAGGCCGGCGGCGCATCCGGAGCCATGCCCCCCCGAGGCCTGCAGAGCCGGTCCGCCCGGAGGCCCCCGGAGGCCGAAGCGGGGCCACGGCCCTCGAGCCTGGACGGATGGATGGAGCCAGGAGCCCCCACGTCGGGCGGCGCCAGGAGCCCCGCGAGAGGCCTCGAGTGTCGATCGGTCCTCGGCCCTCGCCGGGCGATGCAGGGGGCCCTCGTCCTTCGGAGCTTCGGCTGGCCCGGCGGCGCCAGGAGCTCTGGGGCCTCCGAACACTTCGAGGACGGGGCCGATGGCATCGGAGCCTGCGGCCGATCGGCCGTGCAGGGCCAAGGACCTCCGCACTCCGAACTCCGAGCTTGGGTCCGACCTTCGAGCCTTGGGTGGAAGCAGTGGTGAAGCCTCCCGGCTGCTTGCCTGCCCACCAGAGGATGTTCTGACAATCTTTTGTGGTGTGCATGACATGTTCTGAGAACATATCTGGATGAGACCGTCTTGTTTCAATACTTTCATCGGGTGCATGGTCTAAGAACGTCGTTTGTACTATTAGAACACTAGTTTGTTCTGAACACGTCTTGGTAGGACTATAGGAGTGCCAGGACGGTCGGTCCATGCTCGACGGCTGGTCAACCAGGCAGGGCCAAATCAGGGGCAACGTCAGGGGGGGATGGGTTCAGTCAGAGCCCCGAATCATCAGGGGTAACTCGGGTCAAGGCTAACTCGGGTTCGTTTTTCGGGAATCCGAACCCAAGTTACACCGGGCCCGAGCTACCCCGGATAACTCGGGCGCCCATCTCTGACGCATCGACCCCCAATTGCCCTTGGATCGCCGATAGGGGCCCGATAGCCTGAAGTCGGGCCTGTCCCTCTACAGGAGGAAAATTCAAAAATGCTCAAACGTTACCGCAGTGCGACCCTACCTAGGAGTTGGAGCCCCTAGGAAAGCAGCATTAGTAGTAACGGTAAACGCCGTCCTCCTCCTTCTCTTCATCGTCGTAGTTGCCTTTGCTTTTGCTTGTTTTTGCTTTTGCTTGGTTTTGCTTTTGGTTTGCCTTCGCACACACACACACACATGTGTTTGCATTCGCTCACCGGGTGGGCTCTCTGATCGTACTGTTGCACATTGCTTTTGCTTTGCCGTTCATTTGCTTTGCTTTTGCTTTTGCTTTTCTTTGTTTTGCGTTGCTAGTGCTTTGCTTTGCTGTTGCTGTTGCTGTAGCTTAGTTAAGCTAAGCTAAGCTAAGCCTTCTGCTTTTGCTTTGCGTTTGCTTGGTTTTGCATTTGCTTTTGTAGTTTGGCCTCTACGTGCTCGTCGTGGGGCGCTCGGTAGGGACCTCGGCCACTAGTGCATGTCGTTGGACGCTTGGTAAGGACCTCGACCACTACGTGCAGGTCGTGGGACGTCTTGCAGGGACCTCGGCCTCTAGTGCTGGTCGTGGGACGCCTAGTAGTGACCTCGGCCTCTACGTGCTCGTCGTGGGACGCTTGGTAGGGACCTCGGCCACGGACCTCGGCCACTACGTGCAAGTCGCCGGACGTTTTGTAGGGACCTCGGCCTCTAGTGCTGGTCGTGGGACGCTTTGTAGTGACCTCGGCCTCTACGTGCTCGTCGTGGGACGCTTGGTAGGGACCTCGGCCACTAGTGCATGTCGTTGGACGCTTGGTAGGGGCCTCGGCCACTACGTGCAAGTCGCGGGACGTTTTGTAGGGACCTCGGCCTGTAGTGCTCGTCGTGGGACGCTTTGTAGTGATCTCGGGCTCTACGCGCTGGTCGAGGGTGTGATGTTAGTCGAGTGCAGTGCTGGTGGGGCTTGAGTGTTGGTGCTAGCGTCTCAACAGGCCGCGGGAGGAAGTTAAGGGAAAATAATGTCGCTGGTGGGGCGTTAGTGGGGAGTTGTGTCCCCTCGCCGCTGCTGTTGCCGTTGCTTTGAGCTTGTGCTTTGCATTGCCTTTGCTTTTGCTCTTGCTTTTGCTTTTGCCTCGGCCTTCGAGCTCGACGGGGCGCCCTCGACGGGGGCTCGGCGGGACGTCCTCGACCTGGACCTCGTTCTGCGGGGCCCGGCGCCCGTGCGGGCCCGGCGGGGGCTCGGCGGGGGCCCGGCGCCCGTTCATTTGCACGCTCGCACGCGTCCAGGAACCGCTGTATTGCGTCTGCAGGCTGTGCAGCACTGCAGATTGGGTGTTGGATGGCGGAGAGCAACACGTGTTTGTTGCCGATGATCTGGAACACGTACGCAGAGAAAGCGTTTCGTCGGAGTTGGTGCGCTTTCTTCGTATCGCCTTGGCACCTCCCGTTGCGCAATCGCTTGTATTCCTGGACCGTTTCCGTGTTCATCCACGACGCATAGTCGTCCATCCACTCTTTGTGGATCTCGTGCATGTGGGAACTCGTGAAGATCGCGTCGGTAGCCAAGCCTGGCACGCTGCTCTTGGACGGCCCGCAAGAACTCCTCCAACCTGTCGGTGATGTGCGGAGCAGCTGCCACCTCGAAGCGCCCTTCCGACGTGGCTACGATGTCCGCCACTTGGAAGTCTCTAAGCTAAGCTACAGCTACAGCTACAGCTATAGCTATAGCTAAGGTAAGCTAAGCTAAGCTAAGCCAGGCTACAGCTAAGCTACAGCTAAGCGACGCTAAGATGAAGCTAAGTTAAGCTAAGCTAAGCTAAGCTTAGATGAGATACGCAAAGCTAAGGCAAGGGGGCGCAACTGGGGGATTCGCGGGGCGGGGGCCGGGGGAACCGCCCGGGGCGAAGCCCGCTGCCCGGCCCCGGTCCCTTGCAAGCCCAGCGAGTAAGAACCCTCTAAGCAGAGCCTAGGTAGGGAAATCTGTGAATTCACGTCTTGGAGTTTTGCTTGGGAATCTTCATGAAGGGGCCAGAATGTGTATTCACATTTTAGGGAAAAGGAAAATGTGAATTCACATGTTGGGAGGACCGCGGGGCACATTCCAAATCTGTCCAAGGGGTCGACAAGTCATCGTTTGGGAACATATTGGATTTCCAATCGCACAATCAAGACACACTTGCACTCCGCTTCGCCGCCCGAAGCGCGATATGCAAGAACGCCCGCACGCATGGACGATAATGGATGGACGGCGCGTTTGCCCGCGCGGGCAACGCGCGTACACGAACGACTGGCCCTCCTTGCCGCCAACATTTGATGCCAATCGTACCCGATCACATACATGAGCGATACATTGAGCATACACGGGCCATTCAGCTTCCATTGCAGACCCCCTGTTGCAGACCCCTTTTTTCGCCCTCCAATATACCCTGTTGGGGTCCCCGTGGTGTTGGTTCGGCCTCTCTTGGGGTTCTTTTGGTGGGTCTTGGGGCCCTTTGGCGGCTCTCTGGGGAGGTACTGAATCTCTAGGGGCCGTCTTCGAGGCCACGGGTCAAAGAGAGAGAGAGAGAAACAACAAAAAACACGCCGGGGATTTATTCGAGTGACCCCACGTCGCCTCCGTCGCTTTTGCCCTTTGATTTCGATGTTTTCGAAGTGTCTGGACAGCGCGACCCCGGACTCTTCGACAAAACGTCTCCGCCGTCGCGTTTGTTTTCGAACCGAAACCACGCGAGGCCTGCGCGGACGAGGCGCTCTCGCACACTTCTGTCACTCGTCGCCTCCGTCGCCATTTCCTTTTGAGACCACAATCACGCGAGTTGTGCGCAGCCGCGCAGGGCACAACTATTACCAAGTGGCGCCGAGGGGAGGAGGAGGAGGCAGAGGAGGAACAAGAGCAAGGGGAGCAAGGGAAGGGGAGGAAGAGGAGGATGAGGAGGAGGAGGAGGAAAAGGAGGAGAACTGGGAAACGGAGGAAAGGGCTGTTCTGGGCCCTCTTTCGGGCGTCTTGGGTACCTCTAGGGGCCTCTTGGGCAATTTAGAACCGTCTTCAACGCCGTGATGGCTGGCAAGTCGTATATGCTGAAATGGTACGTTTCCCAATGACAAAATCAGTGATTGTGGCCTTTTGGGGGCCTTCCTGGGGATGCTCTTGGAAGCCCTCTGGGACGTCTTGGAGGCTTCTTGGGCCGTGTTCAGCATTCTGCGTTCCGTCTGGGACTTTTCGAGTTTTCGGGGCCGCCCGAGGAAAAAAATATGACCCCGCAGTCCCCCAGGACTTCCCCAAAATGATTCGAAGTGACCGGACAGCGTGCTCTCGGACCCATCGGTTTTTGCAGGTTTTTGGAGTTTGGGAACCTTTTGAACGCTCGACTGGCGCCTGAAACTGTGTAGCTGTTTTAGCGCCTTTTGGAGGTCGTCGATCTCCAGCTGTATTGGAGGCCATCTGGGGTTCACCGAAGCTCTTTCGAATTCATCTTCGGCTATCTGGGGCGCTCCCATGGGCCCAACCCCCCTTCCAGGCACAAGGGATGGGGTAGACAGGAGGATGTCAGATTTTGGGAAAGAGAAAAGACAATATTTCGTTAAGCCATCAACGCCCAGAGGGTTTGGTGGAAGTTATCGTGACCACCGGCGCCATAAACGTCCTGTCTCGCAGGAAGTTGGCTCGCAGGTCGCGCGGTCGATCTTCTGTGCAGTTTACCACATGTGAAGGGAAGTGCCTTGCCATGGAACTCCTGGCTTCAAGCCAAAGTCTAGAGGTATTCAGAAAGAGTCTAAACAGAGAACTCAAGCCAGTCTCAGACAGCACAGCACACGCAGACAGTTTTGGCATCACTATTCAATCCGGGATGTTTGGCAACATGCCAGTGATGTTGGCTTCAGGTTTATCTCTCTTATGATCTTTGTATGTGGAGTGCGCTCGTCATGCTTCGGTCCAAAATTCTTGACGCTTCGCGTATCCCCACCAGCCCATCCAGTAACGATGCCCAGGCGAATGGAGGTGATCAGGGAAGTGAGGGAGCATACAGAGTAACAAAGGGCTGGGGAACCCGTCTTACCTAAGACGGCGCGGATGGAGGAGGAATCGGAGGAGGAGGAGGAGGAGGAACTGAAGGAGGAGGAGGGGGAGCGGGAGGAGGGAGGAGGGAGGAGGAGCAATAGGCGGATGAGGAGAAGGAGGAGGAGGAGGAGGAGCAGGACGAGAATGAGGAGGAGGATGAGGAGAAGGGCGAGCAGAATGGCCAGAGGCCTCTTGGATGCCTTTCGGAGTCTCTTCGGATGTCTCTTGGGAGCGTCCTGAAGGCCTCTTAGGGCGTCTTCGGAGCGTCTTGGCGGTCCCGGGGACCTCTTGGGGCGTCTCGGGTGCCTCGGGGAGCCTCTTGGGGACCTCTTGGGGCCATCTTGGGGCCATCTTGGGGCCATTTTGGCGCCTCTTGGGGCCTCCTGGGCGCGTCTTGGGGCCATCTTGGAGGCGATCGATCAAAGAAGAGGGTGGGGTTGATTAGCCCCTCCCCTCTAGATCCTCTAAAATCGCCTCTTGGGCTCATCTTGAGGCGTTCTTGGGGCGCTCTTGGGCGCTCTTGGGGCCGTTTTGAGGCTCTCTTGGGCCTCTCTTGGGGCTGTCTTGGGCCTTTTTGGAGCCATCTTGAGGCCTCGGAAGGCCATCGGAAGCGAAAAGGCGAGAAAGCACAATTCATTGGTTTTCCTTAGGTGTTTGAAGGATTTTGGCCTCTTGGGGGGTCTCCTTGGAAGTATCGGAGGCCTCTTGGAGTCGTCTTGGGGCGATATTGGGGCCTCTTGGAGCATCTGGGGAGCCATATTGAGGCATTTTGGGCTATATCGAGGCATCTTTGAGGTCATCTTGGCCTCTCCGAGGCCCTCTTGGGGCCGTCTTGGGCCATCTTGGACGCTCCAACGCGTCGCGGAACCCCCCGTCCAGGTCCAGGGGAGGGGGTTTGTGGGAGGGGTAAACCCCTCCCCGAAGGGGAAGGAGGGAAGATGGGAGAGGGAACTCCCTAAACCACCTACGCCCGGAGGGCTGGTGGGATTGTGGTACTGATGTTGATGGCTGTGCACCGGATACGATGCCCCAGGCTCGTGCGTGTTCTACCTGATGAAGCGAAACAAGCGAAACTATCATAGATTTCGCTGGTGGTCGCTTGGTTGGGGGATGTCCTCAAGAACCGACCGCTTTCAAAACAAAAGATGGGCTTGCCGTGCTGGACAGGGCCGATCTCTTTTCAGACCGGTGTGCGGAGCGTTCTGGCATGGCCCCAGGCAGATCACGAAACCACGTTTTTCAAAGCATCACATGATTTGTTTCTTTATGCAGGGAAACAGTTCACAGCTACACAAGTCACCAACAGTCTCCGATTGCTCCCAGGCATGGACGACTACACTTACCACATGGTGCCGTCTTGGGGGGCGGTACAGCATTTCTTTCGCTATGAAACCAAGGTCGACCTGAACATAATGAAAAACATGGATGAAGAACACGCGTGTGCAAACATGTCGAATCACCTCAGGCTGCTGTACGATTCGATTACAAACGAAAGAGTGGTTCAAATATATGGAGAAGAGCCCCTCCACAGTTAAATATGTGGAGACGAACTCCTTTCCAAAGGGGGCATCTTGGGTTGTGGCGACCAGGATCTTGAATGCTGCGAAGCCCACGAATTACGTATTGCGCTCGGCGTATTATCCACGCAATAAACGATTCAGACGAGCAATGTACCCGGCTGACAGTAGAATGAGCGCGGGTGAATATTCCAGCGTGCGTACGCGACGAGCAAGAAATTAAGCCGTGATGTTTCGCATATCTTTGTCGTTTCATCGGTCGCCCACTATTACTACCACTACACTGACCACTCCCGATCCTACTACTATCAACGCACTGCTACTATAACTACTACTACTATTGTTCCCCCGGCTGACAACATAATGAGCACGGGTGAATATTCCACCGTGCGTTTGCGACGGGTAAGTAATTAAACCGTGATGTTTCGCATATTCTTATCGGTTTATCGGTCGCCCACTATTACTACCACTATTCTGACCACTACCGATCCTACTACTATTAGGATAATACTATTATAGCTACTACTACTACTACTACTACTCCTACTACTACTACTACTACTACTACTACTACTACTACTACTACTACTACTACGACTACTACTACTACTACTACTACTACTACTACTACGACTACTACTACTACTACTACTACTACTAATATTATTATTACTACTACTACTACTACTACTACGACTACTACTACTATTGTTCCCCCGGCTGACAGCAGAATGAGCACGAGTGAATTGCCATTACTAGTTTACTACTACATCTACTACTACGACTTCTAATGCTACTACTAGGCGTTTATCGGTTTATTGGTTTATCGGCCGCATTTGGCATTATGTTCGGAGTTCTGTCAGTTTTTCGCTCAATGTGGCATCATGTGTTGCGCTTTGTCAGTTTTTCGCCTGCCACGCCCGGGTGACAGCATAATGAGCACGGGTGACTATGTCAGCGTGCGTTTACGACGGGTAAGTAATTAAGCCGCGATGTTTCGCATATCATTATCGGTTTATCGGTCACCCACTATTACTACCACTACACTGACCACTACCGACCCTACTACTATCAAGATAATACTGCTATAGCTACCTACTACTACTGCTGCTACTACTACTATTACTACTACTACTATTACTACTACTACTACGACTACTACTACTACTACTACTACTACCACTACTACTACTACTACTACTACTACTACTACTACTACTACTACTACTACGACTACTACTACTACTACTACTACTACTACTACGACTATTGTTCCCCCGGCTGACATCATAATGAGCACGAGTGAATTGCCATTAACGTATTACTAGTACATCTACTGCTACGACTGCTACGACTACTAATGCTACAACTAGGCGTTCATCGGGTTATTGGTTTACCGGTCGCATTTGGCATTCTGTTCGGCGTTCCCTCAGCTTTTCGCTCAATGTGGCATTATGTTCTGCGCTTCGTCAGCTTTTCGCTTACCACGCCCGGCTGACAGCAGAATGAGCACGGGTGATTATTTCAGCTTGCGTTTACGACGAGTAAGTAATTCAGCCGTGATGCTTCGCATATCCTTACCGGTTTCTCAGTTTATCAATCGCCCACTATTACTACCACTACACTGACCACTACCGACGTTACTACTACTACTACTACTACTACTACTACTACTACTACTACTACTACTACTACTACTACTACTATACTAGTACCATAACTACTACTACTTCTTCTTCTTCTACTACTACTACTACTATTACTACTACTACTATTGTTCCCCTGGCTGACAGCAGAAGAGGAGGAGGAGGAGGAACAAGTAGTCGGAAGAGGAGGAGGGGGAGGAAGGAGATTATGTTGACGATGATGAGGAGGAGGAGGGGACAGAGGAGGGGGGAGGGAGGCAGGGAGGAGGGAGGAGAGAGGGGGGAGGAAGGATGAAGGAAGGAGGAGGAAGAGGACGCTCTTGGAGCGTTGTTGGTCGGTCTTGGGGCCGTCTTGGGTTTCTTTGAGGCCTTGCTTGGTCTTACCTTGGGCCATCTTGGAGCCATCTTGAGGCTTCGGATGGCCAGCGAAAGCAACATTGCTGCCCCCTTACGTGTTCGAAGGATCTTGGCATGTTTGGGACCTCTTTTGGGGTTTCCGTGTCAATTCGGAGCCGTCGTGGGGCGGCCTGGGGGTCTCTTGGAGCATCTTGGTGGCCATCTTGCGGCACATTTGATTATCTTTAGACATCTTGGAGGTCATATAGGACTCACACAGGTCCGTTTGGAGTCATCTCGGGCCAGCTTGGACGTTCTGACCGTTCGCCTTATGCGGTAACAGTGTGTTAGTGTGTGATAATACGTATGATAGCACACATGACTACACCTCTTATAGCACACGTGGTATCAATGATGCGCGTTTGAAGTATATTCTGACAACGCACAAGGGGAACACATGTAGCCGCACATTCAACATGCGAGACGTCATATACGATGCATATACGGAACGTATACGAAGCGTATACGAAGCATCTACGAAACAATCCGAAGCAGATACGATTCTAATGCGAATCACGTGGCGGACGCATACGAAACACATGCGAAACAAATACGGAACACATACGAAATGTCATCGTCTCCGTCGTACTCGCCACGATCGCGTCGAGGAACGTGCACCGACTCAGTACGAATCCCGGCTCCCACAAACACGGGAGCAACATGAACCCTTAGAAGAAGACATTTTGAATCCTTATGTTTCGTTATATATGATGCATTCATAAGGGCGGCCGGGATTTGTCCGAGTTCGGGGGTGGCGTAGCCAGGATTGGTCCCAGTCGGCCGGGATTTGCCTCAGTTGGCCGTGGCAACTCGGAGCCGTCGTGGGGCGGCCTGGGGGTCTCTTGGAGCATGTTGGGAGCCATGTTGCGGCACATTTGATTATCTTTAGACATCTTGGAGGTCATATAGGACTCACACAGGTCCGTTTGGAGTCATCTCGGGCCAGCTTGGACGTTCTGACCGTTCGCCTTATGCGGTAACAGTGTGTTAGTGTGTGATAATACGTATGATAGCACACATGACTACACCTCTTATAGCACACGTGGTATCAATGATGCGCGTTTGAAGTATATTCTGACAACGCACAAGGGGAACCCATGTACACATGTAGCCGCACATTCAACATGCGAGACGTCATATACGATGCATATACGGAACGTATACGAAGCGTATACGAAGCATCTACGAAACAATCCGAAGCAGATACGATTTCCATACGAATCACGTGGCGGACGCATACGAAACACATGCGAAACACATACGAAACACATACGGAACACATACGAAATGTCATCGTCACCGTCGTACTCGCCACGATCGCGTCGCAGCACCACAAAAGGAACGTGCACCGACTTAGTACTAATCCTGGCTCCCACAAACACGGGAGCAACATGAACCCTTAGAAGAAGACAATTTGAATCCAGATGTATATGTATCTTCATATATGATGCATTCATAAGGGCGGCCGGGATTTGTCCGAGTTCGGGGGTGGCGTAGCCAGGATTGGTCCTAGTCGGCCGGGATTTGCCTCGGTTGGCCGGGATTTGCCCCACTTTTTTTCTGGACCCCCTCCCTTGGACCTGGACGTGGCCGGTCGCGGGTAATTAGGGTTCCCAAGATGCCCAAGACGGCTCCAAGATGGCCTCAGGGAGCCCAAGATGACCTCCAGGATAGCTCAAGATATCTTAATATGCCTCAAGATGGTTTCCGAAGATGCTCCAAGAGGCCCCAATAACGTTCCAAGACAGTCCCAAGTGGCCAAATAGCGCCCCAAAGAGGCCCCGAAGAGGCCCAAAAGAGCCCCGAGGCTTCAGGATAGTTCCAAGATGGGCCAACAGGGCCCCGAGAGAGGCCCAAAAGAGCCCCGAGGCTGTTCCAAGAGCACCCCAGGAGCGCCCCAAGAGGCGACCTTGGGTCCCAACAGGTCCCCAAGCCGCTCCAAGAGAGTCCCGTATCGTAACATGATCAGGCGTCAAGAGGCCCCCGGTCCCAAGAGGTCCTCAATCCGCTCTAAGAGAGTTCCGAATCGCGACATGATCAAGAGGCAAGAGAACTCGAGAGGCCCTAGAGATGCCCCGAGAGTTTTTGAAATGCCCCCGGAGTCGTATCGTAGTCGAAATATTAACATCGGTAAACGCCGTGGTAGTTGTAGTAGTTGTCGTAGTAGTACCCCTAGTAGTAGCAACGGTATTGGCAGTGGTCGTGGTAGTGGTAGTGGTAGTATTAGTAGTAGTTGTTGATGATGTTGCTGTATCATCGCTAGTCGTAGTGGTTGATCGTGGTAGTGGTAGTGGTAATGGTAGTGGTAGTAGTAGAAGTAGTAGTAGTAGTAGTAGTAGTAGTAGTAGTAGTAGTAGTAGTAGTGGTCGTAGTAGTGGTAGTAGCGGTATTGGTAGTTGCAAGTGGTAGTGGTATTGGTATTGGCAGCAGCAGTAGTAGTAGTAGTAGTAGTAGTAGTAGTAGTAGTAGTAGCAGTAGTAGTAGTAGTAGTAGTAGCAGTAGTAGTAGTAGTATCGGTAGTAGTCGTGGTAGTGTGGTGGTAGTAGAAGTAATCGTAGTAGTCGCGGGGTTCGGAGCGCAAATGTTGTGGTTGGATGGCTGTGCTAAGGTGTTGGAGTCGTTGATGCTAAGGTGTGAGGCGGAAGCGAGCGTCGCCGATGAACCGATAAACCGATTAACCTTTAGTAATAGTAGTTGTAGTACTAGGCTACGCGCGCAAGGGTTGTGGTTAGGAGAGCCAGGCTAAGGTGTTATTATCGTTGATGCTGAGGTGTGAGGCCGATAAACCGATAAACCGATCAACGCCTAGTAGTATTAGTAGGTAGTAGTAATAGAGTACTACAGTAGTGGTAGTTTCTGTAGTCGTTAGTATAGTGGTAGTAGTAGTGGGCAACCGATAGACCGATAAACCGATAAACGTCTCCCGAACAGAGAATCCATCGTGGAGGCACGGGGCGGGTTTCGTGGTTTATCGGTTTTCATGGTTGTCGGCCGATAAACCGATAAACCGATAACCCGGGTACACCGGCCAATTGGTAACAGGGACGCTCGCGGTCGGTATATCGGTTTTTCGGTTGATTTTTTTTATCAACCGATAAAACGATTACATTATATCGGTTTTTCGGTTGATCGGTTTGAAAACCGATCAACCGATTTGTTTGTATCGGTGTATCGGTTTATCGGTCGTAGTTTTTCCGGGCGCCGCCTGCCACAGCATTATACATATATATATATATACACGTGTGTGTATGAATATGTGTACGTACGTATGTATGTATGTATGTATGTATGTATGTGTGTATGTATGTATGTATGCATGTATGTATGTATGTATTTATGTATGTATGTATGTATGTATGTATGTATGTGTATATGTATATATGTGTATACATGCATGCATGCATGCATGCATGTATGTATGCATTCATGTATGTTTGTGTGTACGTATTCGCGTATGTATGTATGTACGTATGCATGTATGTGTGTATGTATGCATACACGCATGTTTGCATGTATGTAGGTGCATGTGAATATGTATGTCTGCATGCATGTATGCATGCGTGCATGCGTGCGTGCGTGCGTGCATGCATGCATGCATGTTTACACTTGCATAGATACATATACATACATGTTCCAAAGCCCGCGTCGCATCGCCGATGCATCGCCCATGCGGCTTGATGTGGAGCCAGGGGCCCCGCGGTTCCCCGGGACCCATCCCATCTGGGGGGGCGGGGCCCGCAGGCTAGGAGTTTTGGAACATGTAACACCGCGTCGTTTGGTCGGCCACGGAGCCAGTGGACTCGGCGAAGGCATCGGGTGCATGGACGCTCCAGCCAGGCGCGTTGGCTCTGTGCCGTCTGCTCGACCTGCTCCGCCCCGACGCTGCGCGCGAGGCCGCGATCGCCAAAAAGTACGGACGCTCCAGCGTCCCACAGCTTGGGCAGCTGGGGCGTCTACGAGCCGAGCTCCCCTGCCGACCAAGCGACGTACACCGAGCCCCTCCCAGGGCGTGGGTGGTGGCCGTGTCTCTGGCCTGGCAGGATTGTTCGAGGCGCTTGCCAGGATTGTTCGAGGCGCTGGCTTGGATATCGGCGACAGTCGCAGCACCCCGAGATCCGAGCGCTGCAGTGTTTTCACACCTTGCGTTGTGGCCTGGTGTCGGGCCCCGGGGCCATCACAGATCCATCCTGCTCGACAAATGCAGCAGGGTGATAGGGTCTAGGGTGAAGACGTTCCAACATATTTCAGCCTTGACCACCAGAGCGAATTTCGAGCGCCAAGAAAATGCCGACACTGGAGGGTGTTCACGTGCTGGGCCCTGGCAGGCGATATTCGTTCGACATTTCGCCAGCGTGTCGGGCAGACACTGTCTCGATACTTGCCTGGGTGCTCGACAGCACATTTCTGGAGTATGGTCCTTAAGGACGATGGGAGCAACATAAGTCCAGGGCTCTGGTCGCGACTGTTTGCGATGGTGCATCTATTTTCTGGCGGCGAGCGAGGGAGACAGTGAGAAGGAGGAGGCTTTCTCAAAAGGTTCGGAAGTCCACCAGCCTTATGGTATAGGTGTCCTAAGCCTTCCCCGGAGATACAGAAAACTTCCTGGAAGGCGCGAGGGCTCCTGAGAAGTCCCGCCGCCTTCTGAGAAGGCCACCTCCTTCTCACTTCCGCCCCTCGCTCGCCGACGGGCTCTGGTCGCGACTGTCTGCGATGTTGCATCTATCTTGCAGCGTCGGACCTCGGGGCAGGCCCCCGGGGCTCTCCCAGGACCTCTGCTCGAGGGGCCCAGGCCCCGTGGATAGGGAGAGACGGGGCAGTCTGCCCGGGCATTCGCGCGTAAGCTGCACGCGTCAGGTCGCGCGTAAGCGCCCTCGTTTTCCTTTTGTAGCGTTCCGCGCTGGCTCAGAGGAGGACAGGGTACCCACGCCGCTACCCTTCCCTCGTTTTCTGCAGATGCTGGCCGCTGGAGGGCGCCACACGGTGCTGCTCAGGAGCGACGGCACCGCCGTGGCCTGCGGCAGCAATCATAGTGGTCGGTGCGACCTCCCGGCGCTGCCCGCGGGCCTGACCTACGCGCAGGTCGCCGCTGGAGACAGCCACACGGTGCTGCTCAGGAGCGACGGCACCGCCGTGGCCTGCGGCTGGAATCTTCATGTTGAGTTCGACCTCCCGGCGCTGCCCGCGGGCCTGACCTACGCGCAGGTCGCCGCTGGAGAGAGCCACACGGTGCTGCTCAGGAGCGACGGCACCGCCGTGGCCTGCGGCTGTAATGGTCATGGTCGGTGCGACCTCCCGGCGCTGCCCGCGGGCCTGACCTACACGCAGGTCTCCGCTGGACAGAGCCACACGGTGCTGCTCAGGAGCGACGGCACCGCCGTGGCCTGCGGCAGCAATCATAGTGGTCGGTGCGACCTCCCGGCGCTGCCCGCGGGCCTGACCTACACGCAGGTCGCCGCTGGACAGAGACACACGGTGCTGCTCAGGAGCGACGGCACCGCCGTGGCCTGCGGCTGGAATCTTCATGGTGAGTGCGGCCTCCCGGCGCTGCCCGCGGGCCTGACCTACACGCAGGTCGCCGCTGGCCGGATCTACACGGTGCTGCTCAGAAGCGACGGCACCGCCGTGGCTTGCGGCAGCAATCATAGTGGTCGGTGCGACCTCCCGGCGCTGCCCGCGGGCCTGACCTACACGCAGGTCGCCGCTGGAGAGAACCACACGGTGCTGCTCAGGAGCGACGGCACCGCCGTGGCCTGCGGCAGCAATCATGGTGGTGAGTGCGACCTCCCGGCGTTGCCCTCGGGCCTAACCTACACAGCTCATTTGTGTCCAGCGCTGCTCCTGCAGGTGTCGCTCGATGGCGGCTCAATGGTTTTCGTGACCATCGGCGGGGTGGAGCGATGCAGGATCAGGGCGGCGCCCACCGCCCGCCTCGCAGACATCTACCTCCAGCTCGTGGCCGAGCACCGCGAGGGCAGGCTGGGCCCCGGAGCCTGGCGCGTCGAGGCGATCCTGCCGGGGGGCCGCCCGCTCAGCAGCGCCGCGGCCGAGGAGACGGTCGCCGACGAATTTCCCGCCGCAGCCTGAAGCGCAGGGCGGCGTTCGTATAAACAGAGCGCGTGCCGTTTGCTGCCAGGGCAGGTGCGCGACATCGCCGACGCGGCGCCGACCCCATGCCGCCCCTTGCCGACGCGATGCGGCCTTCCAGCGGCAGGAACGGCGTCGTATGTCTGTTGTCTTGTCGCCGTGCAGTTTCCCTCGGGACGTGGCCCCCGCCCAGGCCCCCGATGCTACCTTTTTTTGACTTTCTCCATGCGGGCCCCCCCGGAGGTCTGGACCTTCTTCTCAAGCAGTGGCGAAGCGTTCTGGCTCGCCTATAGGCATACCAAAGAATGTTATGAGATTTTGTTTTGGTTTGCACGAAGTGTTCTTTGAATCTGTCTGGCTGAGCCTGTCTTGTTTTAACACATCGGGCTTTTGCTCTAAGAACACTGCTTTTGTACTTCGAACATTTTTGGGTTCTAAGACTATATCGTGGTAGGCCTATAGAAATGCTGGGACGGTCGGTCCCTGCTCAATCTTCCTTGGGGCCAGCTGCTCATCCCGACTCCGTTTTACCCGCGGCCCCCCGGGGCTCGGCCAGGGCCCCAGCTAGGCCGGGCGCCGCGGAGCGCCTCCGCCTCGAGCTGCTCGGGGCGCGGGGGCAGGCCCGGCAGGGCCCCGCGCGGCCCCAGTCGCCCCGGGGGGCGCCTGGGGCGGGCCCGAAGGGCGCAGGGCTGGGGCGGAGGGGGGCTCGGGCCGCCCGCTCTGCGGCCTTCGCGCCCGTCGCGGCGCTCCCGCGGAGCGGCGGGGGCGTCGCGGCGGCCTGTGCCCATCAGCTCTTCTTCCTCCTCCTCCTCCTCCTCCTCCTCCTCCTCCTCCTCCTCCTCCTCTGCGGTCCTGCATCCTTACGCACCCCAAGAAGCCCACTCCAGCGTTTTCCCCTCCTCCCTCGCCTCGGCACCCCTGCCGCCTCCTCGCGTGATGCTCGCACGGCTATGCTTCGCCACCCACAGTGGAAGCAAGTCCCCATGGTGTTGTTGGCAGCACGCTCGCATAGGTGGACACAGCATGTCGCCTGCTAAGTGGTTTCTATGAGTCCAGGCCTTCTTATGCGACACATGGCGTGCATCAAGCGATCTTGCACTGTGTGATGCAGCGCAAGTGCCCATCAGCTCTAGGGCCTCCTGGGAGGCCCTCGGCACCGCGGCTGGACTCGCCGCGAAAGTCGGGCCAGGGCGCGCCCCAGGACAGGTCTGGGGGGAAGCTGTAATTCTTGTTTTTTGGGGGTTCCGCGCCGACGCCTTCGTGCCCAGGCCTAGAGATCCGAGTCTTCAGCGAATCAGAGGAGCGGTTGATGTTTGGTCTGCCCGTGTTCCGGGGCCTTCTCCAGGCCCCGGGACCGTCAACAAACGACTCAGGATGCAAAGCCTGCCCTCTGTAGGCAAGCTGTCCAGACCTTCGGGGGTCCTCTCATCGAAGACATTGAAGCGCCGAGCGTCTGGGGGACAGCGTTGCGGGGAGCGGGGGGTAAACAGGCTCAGGGGAGGGGAAGGACTTGACTTGGAGGCGCAAGAGGTCACGATGTGTTGCGATCCAGGATTTCCAGGGCCTTCCGGACGCTCCAGGGTTCTAGGGGGGCTGCAGAAACGAAGGTGCTCCGACGCCATGGTTGTGACGTACCGCCGATGACAGGTTGCTCTGCCCCCCTGAGCTCTTCCCCCTCCCCCCCTGATGTTCCCTCTCACCCCCGCTCTGGTCCCCACTCTCCAAGAAGAACGACTCGGAGGAGGAAAAGGCACCCATACCGCTACCCTGCCCTCGTGTGCGCCTTTCTGGGCCTCCTGGGAGGCCCTCGTCCCCACCGCTGGATTCGCCTTGCAAACATCGGCCCGAGATGTTCAAACCCGTCCTTTCTTGGCGCCGAAGGCGCCAGAGACATCTTCCGAACCCACAGCCCTATGAGCCATACGGCCTCTGCGGCCTAAGCCAGCCTCTTGAGCTCTATGCACACTGGGTCCTCCGATCCCTATACGCCCGAAGGTCCAAGGGCCTCCCATGAACCCTACGACAGCGACAAGCATTGCCGACCAACGGTCCCTGAACGATTCCCAGGCGCCATGCGACCAAGGTTGTAAAGGCGAAACACAGCGAGCCAGCACATCCCTGTGTATATATATATATATATGTATATATGTAGTCATGATGGTGTGTGTGTATTTATATATGTATGCATGTATGCATGCATGCATGCATGTATGTATGCATGCATGCATGCATGCATGTATGTATGTATGTATGTATGTATGTATGTATGTAATTGTGTATGTATGTATGTATGTATGCATGCATGCATGTATGTATGTATGTATGTATGTGGGTGGGTCGATAGGTGGATGTGTGTATGTGTGTATGTATGTAAGTATGTGTGCATGTATGCATGCATGCATGCATTCATGTATGTATGTATACATATGCGTTTGTATATATATAGTTATGATTGTGTGTATGTATGTAAGCATATATATGTATATATATTTATGTGTCCATGCATGTATGTATGCATGTATATATATATATGTATACATTTATGTGTGTACATATTCGTGTATGTATGTATATATGTGTGTGTATGTATGTATGTATGTATGTATGTATGTATGTATGTATGTATGTATGTATGTATGTATGTGTATATATGTATGTATGTATATGTGTATGCATGTATGCATGTGTGTATGTATGTGTATATGTGTATGCCTGCCTGCCTGCCTGCCTGCCTGCATGTATGTATGTATGTATGTATGTATGTATGTATGTATGTATGTATGTATGTATGTATGTATGTATGTATGTATGTATGTATGTATGTATGTATGTGTGTGCGTATGCATGTGCGTATGTATGCATACATGCGTGTCTGTCTGTCTGTCTGTCTGTCTGTCTGTCTGTCTGTCTGTATGCATGCATGCATGCATGCATGCATGCATGCATGCATGTATGTATGTATGTATGTATGTATGTATGTATGTATGTATGTATGTATGTATGTAGTTGCATGTGATTATGTATGTCTGTATGCATGTATGCATGCGTGCGAGCGTGCGTGCGTGCGTGCATGCATGCATGCATGTATACATGTGTAGACATACATATACATACATGTTCCAAAGCCCGCGTCGCATCGCCGATGCATCGCCGATGCGGCTCGATGTGGAGCCAGGGGGCCCGCGGTTCCCTGGGACCCATCCCATCTGGGGGTGCGGGGCCCGCAGGCCAGGAGTTTTGGAACATGTAACACCAGTGGAGCCAGTGGACTCGGCGAAGGCATCGGGTGCATGGACGCTCCAGCCAGGCGCGTTGGCTCTGTGCCGTCTGCTCGACCTGCTCCGCCCCGACGCTGCGCGCGAGGCCGCGATCGCCAAAAAGTACGGACGCTCCAGCGTCCCACAGCTTGGGCAGCTGGGGCGTCTACGAGCCGAGCTCCCCTGCCGACCAAGCGACGTACACCGAGCCCCTCCCAGGGCGAGGGTGGTGGCCGTGTCTCTGGCCTGGCAGGATTGTTCGAGGCGCTTGCCAGGATTGTTCGAGGCGCTGGCTTGGATATCGGCGACAGTCGCAGCACCCCGAGATCCGAGCGCTGCAGTGTTTTCACACCTTGCGTTGTGGCTTGGTGTCGGGCCCCGGGGCCATCACAGATCCAACCTGCTCGACAAATGCAGCAGGGTGATAGGGTCTAGGGTGAAGACGTTCCAACATATTTCAGCCTTGACCACCAGAGCGAATTTCGAGCGCCAAGAAAATGCCGACACTGGAGGGTGTTCACGTGCTGGGCCCTGGCAGGCGATATTCGTTCGACATTTCGCCAGCGTGTCGGGCAGACACTGTCTCGATACTTGCCTGGGTGCTCGACAGCACATTTCTGGAGTATGGTCCTTAAGGACGATGGGAGCAACATAAGTCCAGGGCTCTGATCGCGACTGTTTGCGATGGTGCATCTATTTTCTGGCGGCGAGCGAGGGAGAAAGTGAGAAGGAGGAGGCTTTCTCAAAAGGTTCGGAAGTCCACCAGCCTTATGGTATAGGTGTCCTAAGCCTTCCCCGGAGACACAGAAAACTTCCTGGAAGGCGCGAGGCTCCTGAGAAGTCCCGCCGCCTTCTGAGAAGGCCACCTCCTTCTCACTTCCGCCCCTCGCTCGCCGACGGGCTCTGGTCGCGACTGTCTGCGATGTTGCCTCTATCTTGCAGCGTCGGACCTCGGGGCAGGCCCCCGGGGCTCTCCCAGGACCGCTGCTCGAGGGGCCCAGGCCCCGTGGATAGGGAGAGACGGGGCAGTCTGCCCGGGCATTCGCGCGTAAGCTGCACGCGTCAGGTCGCGCGTAAGCGCCCTCGTTTTCCTTTTGTAGCGTTCCGCGCTGGCTCAGAGGAGGACAGGGTACCCACGCCGCTACCCTTCCCTCGTTTTCTGCAGATGCTGGCCGCTGGAGACAGCCACACGGTGCTGCTCAGGAGCGACGGCACCGCCGTGGCCTGCGGCTGTAATGATCATGGTGAGTGCGACCTCCCGGCGCTGCCCGCGGGCCTGACCTACGCGCAGGTCGCCGCTGGAGACAGCCACACGGTGCTGCTCAGGAGCGACGGCACCGCCGTGGCCTGCGGCTTGAATCTTCATGTTGAGTTCGACCTCCCGGCGCTGCCCGCGGGCCTGACCTACGCGCAGGTCGCCGCTGGAGAGAGCCACACGGTGCTGCTCAGGAGCGACGGCACCGCCGTGGCCTGCGGCTGTAATGGTCATGGTCGGTGCGACCTCCCGGCGCTGCCCGCGGGCCTGACCTACACGCAGGTCTCCGCTGGACAGAGCCACACGGTGCTGCTCAGGAGCGACGGCACCGCCGTGGCCTGCGGCAGCAATCATAGTGGTCGGTGCGACCTCCCGGCGCTGCCCGCGGGCCTGACCTACACGCAGGTCGCCGCTGGACAGAGACACACGGTGCTGCTCAGGAGCGACGGCACCGCCGTGGCCTGCGGCTGGAATCTTCATGGTGAGTGCGGCCTCCCGGCGCTGCCCGCGGGCCTGACCTACACGCAGGTCGCCGCTGGCCGGATCTACACGGTGCTGCTCAGAAGCGACGGCACCGCCGTGGCTTGCGGCAGCAATCATAGTGGTCGGTGCGACCTCCCGGCGCTGCCCGCGGGCCTGACCTACACGCAGGTCGCCGCTGGAGAGAACCACACGGTGCTGCTCAGGAGCGACGGCACCGCCGTGGCCTGCGGCAGCAATCATGGTGGTGAGTGCGACCTCCCGGCGTTGCCCTCGGGCCTAACCTACACAGCTCATTTGTGTCCAGCGCTGCTCCTGCAGGTGTCGCTCGATGGCGGCTCAATGGTTTTCGTGACCATCGGCGGGGTGGAGCGATGCAGGATCAGGGCGGCGCCCACCGCCCGCCTCGCAGACATCTACCTCCAGCTCGTGGCCGAGCACCGCGAGGGCAGGCTGGGCCCCGGAGCCTGGCGCGTCGAGGCGATCCTGCCGGGGGGCCGCCCGCTCAGCAGCGCCGCGGCCGAGGAGACGGTCGCCGACGAATTTCCCGCCGCAGCCTGAAGCGCAGGGCGGCGTTCGTATAAACAGAGCGCGTGCCGTTTGCTGCCAGGGCAGGTGCGCGACATCGCCGACGCGGCGCCGACCCCATGCCGCCCCTTGCTGACGCGATGCGGCCCTCCAGCGGCAGGAACGGCGTCGTATGTCTGTTGTCTTGTCGCCGTGCAGTTTCCCTCGGGACGTGGCCCCCGCCCAGGCCCCCGATGCTACCTTTTTTTGACTTTCTCCATGCGGGCCCCCCCGGAGGTCTGGATCTTCTTCTCAAGCAGTGGCGAAGCGTTCTGGCTCGCCTATAGGCATACCAAAGAATGTTATGAGATGTTGTTTTGGTTTGCACGAAGTGTTCTTTGAATCTGTCTGGTTGAGCCTGTCTTGTTTTAACACATCGGGCTTATGCTCTAAGAACACTGCTTTTGTACTTCGAACATTTTTGGGTTCTAAGACTATATCGTGGTAGGCCTATAGAAATGCTGGGACGGTCGGTCCCTGCTCAATCTTCCTTGGGGCCAGCTGCTCATCCCGACTCCGTTTTGCCCGCGGCCCCCCGGGGCTCGGCCAGGGCCCCAGCTAGGCCGGGCGCCGCGGAGCGCCTCCGCCTCGAGCTGCTCGGGGCGCGGGGGCAGGCCCGGCAGGGCCCCACGCGGCCCCAGTCGCCCCGGGGGGCGCCTGGGGCGGGCCCGAAGGGCGCAGGGCTGGGGCGGAGGGGGGCTCGGGCCGCCCGCTCTGCGGCCTTCGCGCCCGTCGCGGCGCTCCCGCGGAGCGGCGGGGGCGTCGCGGCGGCCTGTGCCCATCAGCTCC
This sequence comes from Prorocentrum cordatum, assembly GCA_963575745.1. NCBI lineage: Eukaryota > Dinophyceae > Prorocentrales > Prorocentraceae > Prorocentrum > Prorocentrum cordatum. The sequence continues at coordinate 98,099 of CAUYUJ010018097.1, read as the reverse complement.
TCCTCCTCCTCCTCCTCCTCCTCCTCCTCCTCCTCCTCCTCCTCTGCGGTCCTGCATCCTTACGCACCCCAAGAAGCCCACTCCAGCGTTTTCCCCTCCTCCCTCGCCTCGGCGCCCCTGCCGCCTCCTCGCGTGATGCTCGCACGGCTATGCTTCGCCACCCACAGTGGAAGCAAGTCCCCATGGTGCTGTTGGCAGCACGTTCGCATAGGTGGACACCGCATGTCGCCTGCTAAGTGGTTTCTATGAGTCCAGGCCTTCTTATGCGACACATGGCGTGCATCAAGCGATCTTGCACTGTGTGATGCAGCGCAAGTGCCCATCAGCTCTAGGGCCTCCTGGGAGGCCCTCGGCACCGCGGCTGGACTCGCCGCGAAAGTCGGGCCAGGGCGCGCCCCAGGACAGGTCTGGGGGGAAGCTGTAATTCTTGTTTTTTGGGGGTTCCGCGCCGACGCCTTCGTGCCCAGGCCTAGAGATCCGAGTCTTCAGCGAATCAGAGGAGCGGTTGATGTTTGGTCTGCCCGTGTTCCGGGGCCTTTTCCAGGCCCCGGGACCGTCAACAAACGACTCAGGATGCAAAGCTTGCCCTCTGCAGGCAAGCTGTCCAGACCTTCGGGGGTCCTCTCATCGAAGACATTGCAGCGCCGAGCGTCTGGGGGACAGCGTTGCGGGGAGCGGGGGGGAAACAGGCTCAGGGGAGGGGAAGGACTTGACTTGGAGGCGCAAGAGGTCACGATGTGCTGCGATCCAGGATTTCCAGGGCCTTCGGGACGCTCCGGGGTTCTAGGGGGGCTGCAGAGACGAAGGTGCTCCGACGCCATGGTTGTGACGTACCGCCGATGACAGGTTGCTCTGCCCCCTGAGCTCTTCCCCCTCCCCCCCTGATGTTCCCTCTCACCCCCGCTCTGGTCCCCACTCTCCAAGAAGAACGACTCGGAGGAGGAAAGGCACCCATACCGCTACCCTGCCCTCGCGTGCGCCTTTCTGGGCCTCCTGGGAGGCCCTCGTCCCCACCGCTGGATTCGCCTTGCAAACATCGGGTCCGAACGCACCCCGGGAGAGGTCCAGGGAGTAGCCGTATATCAGGAGGGGAAAAAACACACACACAGACACAATTAATCGTCGATTCCCAGGAAGATATGGGAAAATATGGGAAGTGGGGGGGAAGACAAAAACCAAGAAAATATTGGAACATGTCTTCTATTTGTGTCTATTTATTTGTGTGTCCCAGGGCCCCTTCAGTATATCGGTACCTCTTGGCTCCCCCAAGAGAAGCAGCACGGCACGCGAGCTTGCGGGGCTCTGCGCGCGGGTTCCTCGGATCTGCGCTTTCAAGGTCCCTGGCGGCGCCTCTGGCGCGCTCCTCTGGCGCGCTCCTCTGGCGCGCTCCGCCTCCTCCTCCTCCTCCTCCTCCTCCTCCTCCTCCTCCTCCTCCTCCTCCTCCTCCTCCTCCTCCTCCTCTCCCCCCCCGCCCTCTCAGAAGGCAGCCCCCCGGCCTCTGGCGGCGCCTCTTCCGCGCCGATTCCAGAAGAGCGGCGCGTACCTTCGAGAGCTTAGCTTAGCACCCGTGCGCTCGGGGTGCTCTCCGGAAGCTGCGCCTCGCCGAGGCCCTTCCAGGGTGCCCGGACGGGCTCCGGAGAGCTGTTGGCGGGGGCCAGGGCCCCTTTGCCTCCCCCTGGGCACCCAAACGCTGCACTGGCTTGAGATCCCGGGATGCTTCGAGGTCGCGCTCATCATCCGTAGGGCTCCGTGCGTCTAGGCTTCCTAGATGGGGTCGGAGGATCGCGCCGCATCGCCGATGCATCGCCGATGCGGCTCGATGTGGAGCCCGATTTGCCTCACGTCGACGTCGCCGATGCACCGCCAACATCGACGATGCGTCGCCGGTGCATCGCCGATGCATCGCCGATGCATCGCCGGTGCATCGGTGATGCATCGGTGATCTGGCGCGATCCTCCGACCCCATCTACTCTAACCCCATGTGTATATGTACAATATACAGAGTAACACACACATATATAATGCTATACTATGCTATTCTGCGCTGTGTTGTGCTCTGCTGTGCTGCGCTATGCTATGCTATGCTATGCTATGGTATGCTGTGCTGCGCTATGCTACGCTATGCTATGCTGTGCTATGTTATGATAAAGCTCAGCGAAGCTAAGATGAAGGTAAGCTAAACTAAGATAAACCTGAGCTAAGGTGAAGCTAAGCTAAGCTAAGATGAAATAAGCTAAGCTAAGATGAGATAAGCAACGCTAAGCTAAGGGGACGTAACTGGGGGAACCGAGGTGTGGATCCTGGGGGAACCGCCCGGGGCGAAGCCCACTGCCCGGCCCTTTTAAGATAGAGAGTAAGAACCCTTCTAGGCAGAGCCTAGGTCGGGAAATAGTTAGGGGACGATGTTTCAAGTATTTCTGCGCATTTTTGCAGCATTGTTTGATTATCTTAAGTTTTTCGCCCACATCGACGATGCGTCGCCGGTGCACCGCCAACATCGACGATGCGTCGCCGGTGCATCGCCGATGCATCGCCGATGCATCGCCGGTGCATCGGTGATGCATCGGTGATCTGGCGCGATCCTCCGACCCCATCTACTCTAATCCCATGTGTATATGTACAATATATAGAGTAACACACACACATATATATATATATATATAATGCTATGCTATGCTATTCTGCGCTGTGCTGTGCTCTGCTGTGCTGCGCTATGCTATGCTATGCTATGCTATGGTATGCTGTGCTGCGCTATGCTACGCTATGCTATGCCGTGCTCTGCTATGATAAAGCTCAGCGAAGCTAAGATGAAGGTAAGCTAAACTAAGATAAACCTGAGCTAAGATGAAGCTAAGCTAAGCTAAGATGAAATAAGCTAAGCTAAGGTGAGATAAGCAACGCTAAGCTAAGGGGACGTAACTGGGGGAACCGAGGTGTGGATCCTGGGGGAACCGCCCGGGGCGAAGCCCACTGCCCGGCCCCTTTAAGATAGAGAGTAAGAACCCTTCTAGGCAGAGCCTAGGTCGGGAAATAGTTAGGGGACGATGTTTCAAGTATTTCTGCGCATTTTTGCAGCATTGTTTGATTATCTTAAGTTTTTCGCCCACATCGACGATGCGTCGCCGGTGCACCGCCAACATCGACGATGCGTCGCCGGTGCATCGCCGATGCATCGCCGATGCATCGCCGGTGCATCGGTGATGCATCGGTGATTTGGCGCGATCCTCCGACCCCATCTACTCTAATCCCATGTGTATATGTACAATATATATAGAGTAACACACACATATATATATATATATATGTATAATGCTATGCTATGCTATTCTGCGCTGTGCTGAGCTCTGCTGTGCTGCGCTATGCTATGCTATGCTATGCTATGGTATGCTGTGCTGCGCTATGCTACGCTATGCTATGCCGTGCTCTGCTATGATAAAGCTCAGCGAAGCTAAGATGAAGGTAAGCTAAACTAAGATAAACCTGAGCTAAGGTGAAGCTAAGCTAAGCTAAGATGAAATAAGCTAAGCTAAGATGAGATAAGCAACGCTAAGCTAAGGGGACGTAGCTGGGGGAACCGAGGTGTGGATCCTGGGGGAACCGCCCGGGGCGAAGCCCACTGCCCGGCCCCTTTAAGATAGAGAGTAAGAACCCTCCTAGGCAGAGCCTAGGTCGGGAAATAGTTAGGGGACGATAATTCAAGTATTTCTGCGCGTTTTTGCAGCATTGTTTGATTATCTTAAGTTTTTCGCCCAAAATCCGCCCCGCCCCTGGGAGGACACGCCCGACCTGACGATGGCCCCACTCCGCCCGTGTCGGCATGCCGCCGATCCGTCGGCGCGAAGTGCCGCGGCTCCCAGGCCGAGGTTCCCCCCGAGCCGGCCCGCCCCTGCCTCTGCGAGGCTGCCACTCCCGGGAGGCTCAGCTCAGCATCGGCGCTGGTAGATTTGAGTCGGGCCTGTCCCAAGATAGTCCCTCTACAGGAGGAAAATTCAAAGATAGTCCAAAAATAGTCTGGGGGACGACTGTTCTACTATTTTTTACCGTTTTGAGCATTTCATCCAAAATCCAAAATCCAGCTGTAGAGGGACATGCCCGACCTAATGGTAGATCCGTGCTTGCAACAGTGCACCATCCGGCTTGTCCCGCTCGCTCCGGCTTATTCCTGCCAAGTGCGCTGCAGGAGGGGAAAACACAGGGACACAATGAAACGTCGATTCCCCAGAAGATTTGGGAAAATATGGGACGTGTGGGGGAAGACGAAAGTCAAAACATATGAGAAAATATGGGGAATCCTTGGATGTGTGTATTTATTTGTGTGTCCCTGGGCCCCTTCAACGCTTTACTTAGGGCCACAGCGGCCCCTTACTCTGGCCCAGCAGCCATCAACCGTTCTTGCGAAGACCTCCCAGGAGTTGTTGGGAGTACGGGAAAAGCTTGTACAAAGGCCGACAGCAGTTCCTGCTCATTCCCAACAAGACTCAGTGTCGGCGTCGCCGCGGTCGTTGTCCATCTGAGACACAAGCTCGCCTGCCCAACAGTGGCCGCTGTCGGTTTTGGACAACGCCTGTTGTTAGGCCTTGTGCCCGTGTTTCCCGCATTCTCTCCAAGCGTCCAAATACGATAGGTTCGTGTTGCGTTGGCGCGCCAGCGACGCGGGCGGAGGCGTTCAAGGTTGAATTTTGCCACGCGGAAGCACCGATGGGCACCGTAAAGCCAGTTGACCCGATTGAATTCAATTTTGAACGATCGGGGCCGCCATCGCTTCAAGGTTGAACGATCGGCGCGGTGTCACAATCTTTTGCGCGCGCCGTGGCCGCACAAACGCCTAACGCACATTCCGACCCTCCCACGCCAACCCGCGGCCATCCGCCATCAGACCCCTTGTCGCGCGAACGCGCGAACCAGACGTTCAAATCCAGACCCCCCGCGCCAGTGCGCAGACGAGCTGCCGTCGCCAACCCCCACTGCAAAAGCTGGACCCGGACGCGCGCGGACAAGTTGACGTCGACCCCCATCGGAGGGCACCCCCCACGCTTACAGTGGAGGCCCATGCCAAGAAGCACCCTGCTTGCCTCCAGGGTGCCATGGGTCTCTTGGGTTTCGATGGTTCTGCCACAGACGGTGCGACGCTCTCGCACCAAAAATCGTTGGGTTTCTTGTGGAAGGTTTCTTGTGGACTGGCCTCCGCTGTATGGAGTTCTGGTGGTGCTGGTGGCAGCTCTTTTTGCTCCCATGGGCAATCGCATACACATGAGTTTTCGGGGGTCCGCGCGGCTCGCGTGGGTCTGCGCTGGACAACCTCCCCTTCCTTGCGGCGCGGAGCCCGCCACAGGGGGGCTGCGTTCGAGGCCCTCGGGGCCCCGCCTTCTAACCAGTTGAGACGGATGGAACACATGGGGGAGGAGGAGGATGAGGAGGAGGAGGAGGAGGATGAGGAGGAGGAGGAGGCGGAGGAGGAGGCGGAGGAGGAGGAGGAGGAGGCGGAGGAGGAGGAGGAGTGAGGAGGAGGAGGAGGAGGAGGAGGAGGAGGAGGCGGAGGAGCGGAGGCGGAGGCGGAAACGGAGGAGTAGGAGGAGGGAGGAGGAGGAGGAGGAGGAGGAGGAGGGCGGAGGCGGAGGCGGAGGAGGAGGCGGAGGAGGAGGAGGAGGAGGAGGAGGAGGAGGAGTACCGAAAAGGCTGCCCCTCACCGAAGGCCATCGGGCTTCCGCGGGCCCCGCGAGGCGGCGCCCGGGAGCTCCTCGGCCGACGGGCTCCGGCGGCCCTCGCCTCCGAGCGCCCCGCGCGCACCCTCCAGTGGCGAGGTTCTCCGAAGGACTCAGGCGAAGCGTCCTCCTCCTCCTCCGCCTCCTCCCACTCCTCCGCCTCCTCCGCCTCCTCCTCCTCCTCCCTCCTACTCCCCACCTCCCTCTCCTCCTCCCCTCCTCCTCCTACTCCTCTATCCTCCCCTGCTTCTCCTTCTCCTCCCTCCCCCCCCTACTCCTCCACCTCCTCCTCCTCCTCCTCCTCCTCCTCCTCCTCCTCCTCCGCCACGGGTCGCCTACGGCCCCGAGCGCTCCGCGCACACCCACCAGGGCCGACACGCGCACCAAGAAATATCATAGCACCTATACGACCACCCCTCGGGCGATAGGGAGGTTGTGGGGGGGGAGAGGGGGGAACCAACATCTGACTCAATCGATCTCACTTTCGCACTTTCGATTTCACTCAACGGGACACCACGGGACTCCACTCTCACTCAACGGGACACCACGGGACACCGCGGGACACCGCGGGACACTTCTGGATCTCACTATCGGTCTCACTATGAATCTCACTATCGATCTCACTCAACGGGACACCATAGGACACCACGGACCACCACGGGACACCTCGGGACACCACATCGATCTCACTATCGATCTCACTCAACGGGACACCACGGGACACATGTCGATCTCATTATCGATCTCACTATCGATCTCACTTTTGGGGACACCACGGGACACTTCGGGGCACCACACCGATCTCACTATCGATCTCATTATCGACCTCACTATCGATCTCACTCGACGGAACACCACGGGACACCACGAGACACCACGGGACCATTGTCGATCTCACCATCGACTTCACTATCGATCTCACTTTTTGGGACACCACGGGACACCACGGGACGCTTCGGTGCACCACATCGATCTGAGTATCGATCTCACGATCGATCTCACTATCGATCTCACTATCGATCTCACTTAACGGGACACCACGGGACACCACGAGACACCCCGGGACACCGCGGGACACCGCTTGGCCCACCGCCGGACGGACGGACTGACGGACGGACGGGGGAGCAACATTTGTTTTGACTTTGCCCTAGCAACGTCGGACACCAGAGGACACCGCGGGACACCGCTGGGGCCACCGCCGGACGCACGGACGGACGGACGGACGGGGGAGCACATTTGTCTGGACTTCGCCTTAGCAACGGCTGGTTCATTCCTCTCGCGCGCCCACGCAGCTTCGCCTCGCCCGCAAGCACGGCACGAACGAAACCAAACGATTTCCCGGTTCGGGGTCTCCGTTCCCCTGCGATCTCACCCCCCCAACCTCCGATATGTGTCGTGGCGGGCGCTTTCTGGCCACACCGTTCGGGAAACTGTGTACATCAGGATGGGCATGCTATGCGTTCGGTTCGGGCGCGCGCCTCCAAGGAGGAGGAGGTACAGAACTTCGTATGCCTCTGTGCGCCCCTCACTGTAAAGGCTGCCCCTCGCCGAAGGCCGCCAGGCTCCGAGCCTCGCGAGGCGGCGCTGGTGCGGGCAAGACTTATATCCATATCCAGTGCGTCTTGAACTTTTTTGGAAGAAGCGCCTCAGGGCCGAGGCGCACTGGATATGGATAAAAACCTGGCCTCTACGGTGGGCAAATTTTTCCATATATACAGTGTGCCTCGGGTTTCTTGGTCAGGGAGCCCGAAACTCCATACAGTCGGACCGAGGTATAAGATCGAGTGCGGTTCGGGGAGGGTGCCCTTGTGTTCTTCGCGCTTGTTGGATGCTCCTGTGTATCCTGGGGAGGGTACCCTCGGGTGTTCTGTTTAATTTTGGCCGACGCAGGGTCTCATGTTCTTGAGGGGTGTTCTTCTGTCCCAGGTCCGCAGCAGTGTCATGTTCTTCTGTACTGCAGTGAATATGGACAGAAGTATATTGCCCGCAGCTGGGGCTCCTCGGCCGGCCGCTCTCCGACGCGCCCTCTCCGCCCCGAGCGCGCGACATATGCAGGAGCCCGACGGCGCCGCCGGGGCCGCGGCCGCGCCCGAGGACCCCCGCGCGCGCGGCCGCCAGGGGGTTTGCCGAGTTACCAGGGTTACCCCTCCTCCTCCTCCTCCTCCTCCTCCCCCTCCTCCTCCTCCTCCTCCTCCTCCTCCTCCTCCTCCTTCCCCTGCTTCTCCTTCTCCTTCTCCTCCTCCTCCTACTTCTCCTCCACCTCCTCCTCCTCCTCCTCCTCCACGGGTCGCCTGGGTTCCTGGGAGGCACGGCGATGTCGGGGAGTAAAGGGAATGGGATCCTTCGAGACTTCGCTGCTCTCTGGGGGGCTGCGAGCTGTGCACCAGTCGCCCTTTTTTCCGTTGGTTGCTGGGAGGTCCAGCGAAGTAGGGTATATTACGCGGATCCAGCCGAGACCTCGCGGGTGCTTGGGAGGTTGCGAAGTGCGCAATGGACGCCATTTTCGCAGGCTCGTAGCAGGCACGGCGGGGATGAGGGCAGCACAGATCGTGCACGTCTGGCGATGTGTTCTCGTGTATGGAGCGTTTATGCACAGGTGCCCCTCGCCCATCCCCGGAGATCTTTTGTTATCGCCACAGATCCGCCCTGCCGAGATCGAGGAGGAACGCCCAGCTTGAGCAGACCACGCACGTCGTCGGAGATCGGGGGCGGCCGCATCGCATGCACCGCACGGCAGACCTCGCACGCGTGTTGGCCCCCGAGAGTGTCGACCGGCCTCCAGCGGTGTACTCTCCCCGCGAAGCCGCGCCCCGCTCGCCGCCGCGCGAGAATCATGTCGTCGGAGATCTGCGTGTACAGTCAACCCGCACAGTTCCGAGGTTGATGGACCTCCTACCCTGACGCGTCGATTAGCGAGTTGGCAGTATTCGGTTCGCTAGAGGGCGCGCGGCCGTCATTTTTGCGGGTCCAGGTCCGTCGGTTTCGATCCGAGGTCGGTTTCTATAAATGGAGGTTTACTAAAGGGAGGTTTTTCCACCACCGAATAGTAAGCATGGGCAACCTTCCCGAGCGTACCTTTGCATCCTTGCCTCCTCGGCCCATCCTTGGCCACCCTCGCTGGCCGCGCCCCGCTCGAAGAGCTTCGAAATGGGCGTCCAAGGCTCTCGCATCCTTATCGCGCATCCTTCGGAGGTTGAGAGACCTCCTACCCTGACACGTCGATTAGCGAATTGGCCGTTCGCGAGAGGGCGTCGCGGCCGTCATTCTTGCGGGTCCAGGTCCGTCGGTTTCGCTCCTAGGCCGTTTTCTCTAAAGGGAGGTTTACTAAAGGGAGGTTTCCAGGAGGGGAAAAACACACACACACAGACACTATGAATCGTCGATCCCCAAGAAAAATGGGAAAACATGGGAGGTGGGGGGGAAGACAAAAACTTAGAAAATATGGGAACATATGGGGAATCCGGTCATTTGTGTCTATGTATTTCCGACGAAGGCATCTATACACCACCAGCGTGCCAGGCCAGGGCCATCCTGGGCCGTAGGATGGTGTATAGACCCTCCTGGCTCGGCCAGGAGGGGGTATACACCATCCTGGGGCCCAGGATGGCCCTGCCTTGGCACGGTGGTGATGTATAGATGCTTTCTGCGTATTATTTGTGTGTCCCAGGGCCCCCTCAGGCTTGTCCACCGCCGAAGCCTTCCTGCACGGGCCCACGCGCTCGCCAGAGGCCACCCACCTCCGCGCGCGGCCGGCAGGACTCGGGCGACGCGCGGCTGCGCGGCGCGCTGGGGGCGGCCGCAGCGGCCTCGGGGCAGCCGGAAGGCTGCCGCGCCCCCGCTCGGCGCCCGTTCTGAGAGGAGTGTGCGGGGCGTGAAAACGACCACAGCCACTGCTTTTCTTTTGTTGCCGCCTTCCGGCCCGCAGAAACAAAGCAGTGGTTGTGGTCATTTTCGTTGAGCTTGGCACCAGCGGAATGACCACAACCGCTGCTTCTTTTTCGGCCGGCTGGAATGCGGCGCAAACAAGAAGCAGTGGCTGTGGTCATTTTCCCGTTCCGCAGAGTGCCCCAGTCAGGGAGGAAAAACCTCCCCGACCGGGCAAGTGGCGTTTACTGAACGGCTTTGGGCGTTTACGAAACAGCCCGTTCTGAGAGGAGTGCCCCAGTCAAGGAAGGATAAGCCACCCGGTCCGGACAAGTGGCGTTTACTGACCGGCCCTGGGCGTTTACGAAGCAGCCCTGCCCGGTTCGATTCCTTCTCTGGGTGCGTTTGCAGAACGACTTCGCGTGTCGGGGTGGTTATTATCGGGGTGGATTTTCCGCCCTCTACCCGGGGCGGTACGATTGGTATTAAGTCGGGCGTGTCCCTCTATAGCAGGAACATCCAAAAATAGTAAAACAAATGCTCTGGGCACGATGTTTTCGGGCATGTTTTGATTTTTTAGTGGGGTATTTGTCGTTCAAAATCCGCCTGTAGGAGGGCATGCACGACCCAAGAGTAGTACGGAGATGGAAACGGAGTTGGCACGCGCGGGAAGACTGCGGTCGACGTACGACTCAGGCAACCCACCGCCCGCATTGGTCATGGGGCGGCGGGGCAGTGGCAGATGGACGTGGCATGAGCTTCCCTAACTTCTTCCGAGCCCTGCAGGTCGACCCCGCCAAGTCGTCAAGGGTACGCTAGTGTCCTGTGTGCAGTGGCCCATGCCTTCGAGTTTTCTATGGCAGTGTGGCCCTCGGAAGGTTCTTGTGTCCTCTCGCGTGTCCTCTCCAATCCAAAGAGGCTGCACGGAAAGAAGTGTCCCAGGTCGGTACGATCGAAGTTCGGTGCGATCGAGATAGGTGCGGAAGCAATCGGGTCATGCCGAAGACCGGCAGCAGTGTCCGCCCATTTTGAAGAGGACTCCCCGTTGGCGTGGCCGCGGGCGTTGTCCTCTCGAGGCAGAAGGGCGGTTGCCCCGAGCAGCGGCCGCTGCCGAATTTGCGAAGCACTTGTTGCTGGGCATCGTGCCCACGTTTCCGGACCCACTTCTGGCGTCCAGGGCGCCTCAGGTCGGCACGATCGAGATGGGTACAGTCGCGCCGAGGTATAAGAGCGAGGTCGGTTCGCGGAGGGCGCCCTAGTCTTCGTCGTGCTTGCTGTATATTTTTGTGCATCCCGGGGAGTGACGACCGAGGGTCCCATGTTCTTCGTGATCGCTTCATTAGTCGTTGTTTTGCCGATCGGCACGGGCCCGCGCACCCCCCCCTCCCCCCCCCCCGTGGAGCAGATCTTGGCTGTTTTCGGGGCGCCTGTTTCGAGCAGGTGGAGCCTCCCCCCATGATGGACGCCCTGTTGCTAACAAGTCGCGTCAAGCAGAGGTCAAGAGCCAATGCCGAAGCGCCGAGTAAAATCACGCCCACGAGGACGGTCTTCTGGCCCAGGTCCGGCTGTACCCGCTTCGAGCGCCCACGGTGTCCAAAGGTCGGGCACGATCGGCCTGGGCACCCGGGTCCCCCCCCCCGGGGGCGCGAAGACGCTCGAGCTCGGCGCGTCGCGGCCTGGGCCGGAGAGGCTTCCCTTCTCCACGGGGATGTCGCGTGAGGGCGCGAGGGCGCGAAGAGCATCGCGCGCCGCGCGTCTCGCCGGGCGCGGTTGTGCGAAGTGAGGCGACCTGGGCTGCGGAAGCCATGGGGGGACGGATGCGGGCAGTAGTTCCTGTCCATTCGATCGGAAGCCGCGCCATGGGGGGGCGATGAATATTGGGGGCAGGGCCCCCGAAGGGACCTCTTTGGGGTCCAAAGGGGGGGGGGGCCTCCCAGGGTCCGAGAACGGTACCTTTCCCCCCCCCATTGGTCGCCTCCCATTACTTCGTGCCCAATTTGAGGAAGAGACAACGGCACAAGCATACCCTTGCGGAATTCCGCGCGTATTTCTCGGAGCGGAGCCCCCCCTGCCTGGCGCGCTTCGCGCGCCAGGGAGGGGGGGGGGGTCGAGCGCCGATCCAAGGAATCCGCGCGGAGTTCCGAACGTCTCGGTGTACGTTCGGGCAGAGGTACAAGATCGAGGCCGTTTCGGGGAGGGTACCCTAGTGTTCTTCGTGTCTGTTGGGTGTTCTTGTGCATCCTGGGGAGGGTGTACCCTAGGCTGTTCTGTGTGTGTGTATTTTGGCCGGCGGAGGGTCTCATGTGCTTGAAGGATGTTCTTCTGTCTGACTGCATGCAGCTTTATCTTCATCCATCCATGCTGAGCAGGACTCGGTGTCTGCGTTGCCGCGAACACGGTCCACTTAGGGCGAAAAGTTCCGCTGCTGACGTTGGACGGCATTTGCTGTTTGGCCTCGTATCCATGTTGTCCGAGCCCGCTCGAGTGTCCAGATCTGGAAGGGATCTCCATTTGCCCTCTTCTGGGCCTCCCCGTGGCCTTGGCTGGATTCGGGCAAATTTTGGACCCTCGACCCCAGACCTCCAACGTGTCGGAAGAATCGTGCCGACGATGCTCGCGCCGCTTTCGGGCTTCAGTGGGCCCTGCTGGGCCAGAGGCCCACAGGGAACGACTCCGATTGAAGAGCCCGCCTCGGGGAAAGTGTCGGGGCCTCTGGGCCGAAGCAGTCGTCGGTGCATCTGATCTCCCAGGAGCCGCAGAAGCGCACGTCCAGATTTTCTGAGTCCCTCCTCCTCCTCCTCCTCCTCCTCCTCCTCCCCCTTTCCCTCCCCCTCCTCCTCCTCCTCCTCCTCCTCCTCCTCCTCCTCCTCCTCCTCTTTCTCCTCCTCCTCCTCCGCCCGACCCCCTCCACTCGGCAGGTGCCCCGCCCGGCAGGCGCCCCCAGTGGGCGCGAAAGAGAGTCGCGCCTCGCGCCTCGCGGCTCGGGTTTGGAGGGGCGCCAATCTCGCGGGCGGCGGCGCGAGGGCACGGCAAGATGGCCGCCTTGTCGCGGGGCGCGATGCGCGAAGGACGACAGCGACGACGACGACGACGACGACGACGGCGACGACGACGACGACGGCGACGACGACGATGACGACGACGACGGCGACGTGTCGGTCCTCTGCCTGACGGGTTTCGAATTCTGACGGCCCCGAGTCTTGCAGGGCTCCCGACGCCTCCGTGGGGCCCCCCCCGCGGAGACCTGCAGGGGCCTCCTCCTTTTCCTCAGGGGCACCCATCGGGGGGGGGGATGGCCTCAGGGGGGAATGCAGCCACCCCCTACAGTCGGGGCCCTGAAGAAGGAACCCTTTTCGTTTGGGAGGGGCTCCGTGTTCCTTGCTTGTTGTGTAATTTTCCTTAGGTTCCCCTAAGGTTTTCCATAGGAGGTCGAAGTTGAACTTTTGTGAAAAAGGGGCCTCGTTCCTTATTTAGGGTTCCTTAGGGCAACGCCCCGACTGTATCGCCCGATGATCGCCGCCAGGGTCACGATA